>BOPP01000046.1:390240-463856 GCA_017312745.1 Gryllus bimaculatus
CGCCCGCTCGTGTGCGGCTTGTTGCTGAATGAAAAAGTTGCTGAGGGCTCGCTGTGGACGGAAGCGGATCACTATGGAACACAGGTTGGTAGCAATAATTTTTGTTTTCCTTCTTCCTTGACAAGATGTGCCAGGTGGCCCGTGTTCGGTGTCGGAAACTAACGCCTAGGCAAACAAGTTTTGCTAAAATGGAGAAAGTAATAAAGTTTTCCTTGTTTTGTGAACTAGTTACTGGCGAGGCGTAGTAATGTAACTACAGCAGTGCCGATGGCAAACATAGAATCCTCTGTCCAGGATAATTTCAAATGTTTTTTTGGCCACTTGATTTAGTGAGTGTAATCTGTATGTAGTTGCCCGAATTGTGTCATGTCGTCTACATACCGTAGATACGCTTCCGTAAGGCAAAGCTATCAAGGCAAATATGACTCGGTCAAAATTAATAAAACGACATTACGTAACTGTGCAATTTCCGACAAAATTTTACTTCGACTAGCATAATTTTTTACAACATCACGTAGACGAGTTCATGAAATACAGCTCTTGAAACTGGAACATATTTACGCCAGAGCGGTTCACAGTAATTTCCGGAACTTTGTTTTTCGCATCTGCTTGCGCGACCTCGAACCTCGTTCAAGACCTCAGAGCTAGAAGAAGATGGCAGAAACCAGTTGTTTGTGAAAACGTCTAACTTTTCTCTATTTACTTAATTGAGAATTTGATGAAAGATTGTGTCAGAAGGACTCACAACAATAAAACTATATTTTGGTGAAAAAGTCATCAAATTAGGGCTTGAATTATTTTTTAAAATAACGTACTGGATACATTTTCTATTGAAAATGTTTATTGGATTTATCTCATTAAAACTATATTAGAAGAATTGTAAATCAGATTCTAATGAAGATAAAATCAACTTGAACTGAAATTGGTGACCTATTACACTTATCGATGCTTATTAGGGTATGGATTTTAAATATAAAAATATGGATCGTATTATTATGAGTTAAGAGTGCCTCGTGTTTGATATTTGGGGTTCAATAATGACTTGATGAAACAGTGGAACATAGAAGTTCTACGCAAATGATGGAATTGACACAAAGTTACATAATATAGCAAAGCGACAATAATTTAACTGATGTTCTCAGTTAAAGTATTCTTAATTTTGAAATTTCAGTAACGTTAATATAGAATCATTATACCATTCAATAGAATAAAAGATTTGCTGGTTACAATTATATTCACATGAACAAATGTACATAAGTATTCAACGCGTAATTATTCACAAGATTGTTGCTAAGACCTCACTCAAATAACTGTACAGCATTAGGCTGTTAATGCAATAAAGCAATATTAATCGTGATTTTTTAATTTATTAAAGCTTTTTAACTCCTTAGGGACGTTATTTGCTTTCCTCTTAATTTGTACATTATACATTATTTTTATACATACACTGATATTGTATTTTATTAAATACTTTAACTATTTTCCATTAAAAAAAGGATTAATTTCTCTTGCGTTACTTAAATTTCTTGCATTAATCTTATACTTTTATTTTACATGATAACAGAAAACGCATATACGTATTTTGTACCTGTACTATTAGGTTGGCTAAGGAAAAATTTTCAACATTTAAATGGTAATAGATATTTAACCTTTTTAGTCCTTTTAATTAAATGGTTTCCCTTTACCTTTTGTCTACTGTACATTGGCCATATTATCATGATTTTGGATTTAATATATGTAATTATATAATGAAGAGTTTAAACTTTAATGACCCATCTTACGCTCGGTCAAAATTGAAGAAAACTTTTCATAGAATTCTTATAAACCAGGTCCCTACTTCTTATAAAACGATGAAGAATATTCTTGCTTTGATGATTAGCTACTTGCTTAATACGATGATCGTTTACCTTTCTAGCTCTGCTTTAAAAATATTGTAAGTCAGTATGAAGTATTTTAGTTTTGAAAGGTAGATTAGATGTATCATTTTTTGCCAACATGTAGCCATATTTTATTTCAAATACTACTTTATTTGTGCAGGTATACATATAACTTTTTAACATTAAAGTTTTATAACTACATGATTTGCCTTAACTTCTTTTTATAATTCTAGTAAATAACAGTTAGACTCATTATTGAACTGTCTTTTTTTTTTTCTAAAAGTTAATTATTATTCTCAAGGGAGTCAGTTATAAATATCAATAATTCTGTCTCTGTGTTTCAATATGCTAATGCATATATCTCAAATGCTTATACATTCTGCTGTAAAAATGGATGCATATGGATGCACTAATCTAGTGACCTGCATATTACTATCTGGATAGACACATACAGTTTCCAACAGCTATTGGCATCCTTATCTTTGCTTCATCAGTGAAAATGGACAATAGCTTAGTGAATTGAGTTTTAATTGTTTGAGAATAAATTCATTAGGATTCTTTGGCGTCTACTAACAATTCTCAAAATGCTTTGTCCATGTCCAACTGGTACAAACTATTGTACCCTCACATAATTTAAATTTCTATATTGGGAAATTTAGCAAAAGTCTATTTTAATCTAAACATATTAATTTTTTTAAACTGTTGTAAAACATGAACTTTTTTTCCTTTTATTAGTTGTAAAACAATGAAATTTTTATTTCCCTTCTATCAGTTGTAAATTCTATAATACTTTTAAACCCTTTCATATGTTACATGACTTTTTGGTGGCCTGAAATGCTCTTAATTAGGAAAAGACATACTATGTTACATGATCCTCAATTATGCATTAATTTAGATATTTTTCTGCGTTCAGAGTTGAGTTCAGAGCAGTGATATTGCAAGCACATGAGCATACCTTGTCTAAAACGCAGTTGATTCTTTGTTACTAAACAATTGTTTTTTTTATAACAACCACATTAAGCCTTCAATTCCCATTTTATCAAATTCTGAGGTAAGAAGCAAGTGGATTTAGTCTGTTACACTGTCAATGATAATGAGGCGTAAGTTTTCTTTAGCTCTTTGGGTAATTTTTTTCTGCATACAAAATATTAAATATGTCCAATAGAATCAAAGTGATGTATAACAGATCAGAAATTAATACTTCATAATTGATACCGTATCTCCATTCAGGAGCAGAGTTCTTATTCTTGTTTTCATAGCTCTGCTTGTATTGTACAAAGTTGAGAGGTTTATCAAGAAAAAGTATTATTTTGAGAATATAAGGATCAAGATCTTTCATTGTCTTTGGTATTTAACATTTCTGTAAGCATCCTTTCTCAGTCCTGTTCAAAACTTTATCAGACTCTTCCTTCTCACCAGAGCACAGGATTATGATTATTTTAGCTGTTCTCTTATTTTTAACCTAATAACGGATGTTCTATTGCCTCATAATTGCTTTAGTTTCATATAACAAAAGTATTACATTTAAACAGATCAGAGGAATTAACATATTCTGACATTTTCAAATTGATAGTATTTTTCTTAGAAGGAATGTTATTTCTCGCTTTATCCAGGCCGGTTTTTTTTTGTGTAGATTTAAAATGTTTTTCTTGCGATAATACATTTTTCCACACTAAATATCTCTCGAAATGATCTGATCCCAGGTTTTCATTTTATGTACTTTACTTTGGATTAGGTGGTGCAATATCATGTGTAGAATAATAACCCAATCAAATGTTGAGATTTAGTTCCTGTAGTGAGTCAACATAGGTTTCGGGAACTTAATTAAGCAAAACAGTTAAGTGTGTTAAACACTATTATTCAACATGTTTCCATCTGTTTTATAAGGCGACAGTTCACAATGATTGTGCACATTTACGTCCCCTGATAACCTTTAGCTGTTTGGAAAAGCATTCCCATATTGCAGTTCCAATCTTCTTGACTTTATATTTTGGAGGTTTAAAACAAGCAATTAAATTCCAGAAGTTTCTTCATATTAAATTCAATATAATTATTTATTAAATTTTATTAGATTGAAAGATATATTTGGCTTCTAAAAGTTTATATTGTTGAATCCTGGATTATTTAATGCTTTAAATGTACGTAACCAGTTGCCGCTGGGCTTATGAGAATTCTAGAGTTTTCAATTAATATATAGTTTTGTATGACTGGACCCATATAAAAGATACTATTTTGAGTTTTGTGATTCAGTTGCCTTATTCAATTCATGTTTTTGATATTTTTTTGTTGTTTCCTTCTTGTAGTACTGATCGCTATACTTGGATTGAAGAAGTGTATCGGGTCAAGGTAACTTCTACCTGAAGATGCCCGGAGATACGTTTCTCACATTGTTGAGGACCACTATGTGTCAGACAGCTACAGTATAATTCTTGGCTACATTTATTCCTTCTATGCGTCAATTATTATTCACTTTGGGTTACATACTATCCTATTAGGCGTTGGCGATGTGATTTTGTGTTGTCACTTTGTTGGTTAATATGTACAATTTGACGTATCATTTTCTCATGGGTTTATTAATGGAAGGCAGATAACTGCCCGCTTCGTGAAAACGCTTTCCCCATTGCTGAATTCTATACGGAATGCTGTACTATTATTCACAAACGAGTTCGCACAGAAAATAACAGAAATTTTCACTTAACGTAATCTTGGTTATATACATACACTGGGCAGCTTCACGATCGTACCATGCGGTGGTTCGAACTTGATCAAATGTTTACGTTCTTACAATCAGTGTATTGTTTACATTATCTATAACCCTAATGTGTTTCAACCATCGCAGCGCTCCCAAGAGGGTACGTACTGGTTACACGTCTACGATACAGCTTGCTGTGATTCAATATCTCTATGATTATTTCAAATTTTGCCATTGATATGAATTGACAATATTTTAACATTTTACTGTTAAAATATTAAATGTAATTAAGAACTCCATTCCATACCAGTACGAACACATCCAACATGGTAAAACATTTTTATATAACCTGAATATCCGAGTCGTCATGTTATTGTTTTATTAATAAAACTCATTTTAATTTACTGGTACTTATCACTTGTAGTGTTCGTACTTCCTGCTCCGTTCATTGAAATATACAACTTTATTAATAAACTGGAAAAAGGATTCACGAAATAACGGAATGGATTTAATCCTATAAAAAAACAATTAACTAAATAGCTAAATATTGATACTAATTTGAATGTAATCTTTTGGTGTAGAGATGGGGCTAAAGTTCAAGAGAAAACTTTATTTTTTCAAATATTTTAAGATTTTTGGTAGAATATTTTGGATTAAAACGGCGCGATTCACGGGCAGGAAATTCCCCCCTAAAATTTTTCAGTAACTTTAACGTTAACAGGTCAACAAAATCTTTGAAAGAAAAACTTTTTTCTGCTTATTTATATAAAACAATAAATTTTATCCTCCAGCAGTGCTGAGAATATAGCCACGACATTTACAAAGTCTGTAATGTACGCATACAAACCAAAACATTCTTGAATCGCCTTCCCCAAACTTTATCTCTAGTTCGAGCCTGAAACACAAATTCATAATATTTGCATGGTATTATGAAATCTTTCATATACGGATTATTAAGCATAAACAGTGAAATTTATCATTAAATATTAAATGCATCTGACGGTAACACGTTTTGTAATTTGACAACAAATCGTCCAGTAATTTCCTAAAACTTTAGTTTTTTTTAACTGGAAGAGAATTGGACAGCGGAAAAATTATGTTAAAGAAGGTTAATATTTTTAGTGTATGTGAAGAATAGATACAATTCCAGCCCCGCGGCAATGAATTGTTGGTGGTAGTTGATAGATGACTTGAGACCCTCATTCAGAATCCACCCGCCCGCCCCATCTTCTCTGCTGAGATGACATCCGGAAATCGCAAATGACATCACAGACTTTGGAAATCAAAATTCAATTATTACTCTCATTTTCATTTACAAAATCCAGTCAGAATACTCAAGTGTGGCTCATATATTAACTCTCTTTAAGACAGCCGTTAATTGGAGAAGTAAAACAAGTCGGCCTGCATGAAAATCAAGAAGTGGTCATTATAGAATTTAAAAGATGGTTTAATTCAATTGAAATAAAATTATTATTTGCTGTATGTCCATTATTATCTATTAAGTCACTATTTTGGTAAAAATAACTCTTATATTTATATTACATATTTTGTATATTTTGTCCATTGCCAAAATTCCCTGGTGATAATCAAAATAACTAATTCAGTAAGGTTGATTAATGTAAAAGACAGTTAAGTACAAATTAAGTTACTTTTCTCAAATAAATACGCTTAGGGATCTAATGTAATGAATACCTGCGCACCTTTTACATCACATTGCATTACTTATTCATATGCATTATCATTGAGAATTAGTTAGAGCAAATTACTTTCAATCAACTCAATGAGGTTTGTCGCCGTCTCCAATGGAAAGGTGCTTCGTTTAACTTGCCTCATGCACGGCGAAGAAGGAGTAAGAGGTGTTGAGAACTGTAAAAAAAAGTTTTTTTTTTTACATTTGCTCTATAGGCTTCAATTTTAAATCACTGACAAGCATTAATCCTTTTATAGACCTGATAATTTGGTATTTATTGTAGTAAACAAAAATTTAGTTTCCCGCAAGTGTATAACAATCCGCTCTTCTTACTCTAAATCATAAACTGCAATTAATACGTATTAACATAGTACGTGCTCTTGTTGGCGAAATTCCTTCAAGAGTAATATCAAAAATAAGTTTGTGGGAGTTTTCACAATGATTAAGTTTTTCGTCATAAATTGAAAAAACTGTGGTCTTTAAAACTTATCCAAAATAAAATCATGAAATGAAATTTTATAGCATACTAAGTTAATGTCAGAATATGATAAATATCGTAATTGGAATTGAGAATTATTTAAAAGCTAATGTTGTATAAGAAAATGATGATTAGAAAGAACGTAGCACTTTCAGAGATTTCACGAAATATATCGAATTTTGACTGGTTTCATCTTTCATTTGCTCAGAGAGACTGATTTTAGATGTTTGATATGGTGTTAATATTTTTGTGCTTCGTAAGTGTAGTGCACTGTTTTCTCTCAGGAAAGCGTAGGGGGTGATCTTTCCTCCGCCAGCGAGGATAGGCAGCTGCAAGATGACAAGCTAACATGTCCGGTTAATGGGTTCTTCCTAACCGAGACATATCCAACTCCGGATGCATCCGCCTCACAAGACGGACAACTAATGATTCCCCGACATATGTGGAGAGTAGAGTCGGGCTGATTTCGGTGTTTTAGTATGAGGGGGTGAGGATACGGAAAAAGAGAAAAAACCAGGAAGCGAAATTCGCTGTACCGCGCAGAACCTGCGTAGCCCGGATTATGGGTAATCGGATAGAATTGGCTGCATGTGTATTGCCTATGTGAAATGCGATGTCGAGAAGCAAAGAAGGTACCAAAAAATTGTTTTGAGATTGTTAGAATTTATTACGACGTCGATGTTTACATTAGCGGACAAATTTGAATTTAGATTGTTTATTCTTGAAGAATAGGACAGGTCTTTGTTCTTTGTTTATTCTGTTACTATAGAGATAAAGAGTAGCATTCAAGTTAGCAAGTATGCTGGCGTCCATACACGTTGGAAGTCCGTGCAACTTGACGAAGGTGGCGAGCCGAGGAGCCAAACGCATAGACTTGGAGGTCAGGCGAGCGAGAGGAGGCCTACGAGCGCAGGGCCGCGTTGATCCCAGCTTCGACAAAGGTGTCGAGCGAAGAGCACGCTAATTCTCGTGGCTGGAGGCGACGCGAAAAGCGGGTCTTACCGAATAGCAGCAGCGCGTTGAGTCACTCACCTTGACAAAGTATCGATGCGAGAGACGTCACACTTGCGGAGAGCGCGCGAGAGGGGTCTACCGCGCAGTGCGCGTATATGAGACGTCTCCACACTAGTTGAGCGAAAGGTGTATTGAATGGACAGCGTAGTCTTGGAGGAAAGGCGAGCCAGTGAGGACAGAGTAATATACAATGACGGTCAGGCGCAGTTTGAACGTTCTTCCTAGTGAGACGAAAGTGGTCGGAGCGAGAGCGAACGGTAAGATATCATTCGCAGGGCAGAGGCCGTAAGCGAGAGGGGGCCTATCGTCGCAGTTATGTCTGTGCTGAAGTCACGCAACCTTTGCAGCGGAATGGTGTGTCACGAGCGGCAGCGAGCCTACTTGTTAGAACGGGTCCGCTTTGAGGAACGAGGAGGCGGTAGACGAGCGATGAGCGCCTCGCTGCAGGCGCGTGTGAAGGTCGTGCACAGTTAGGACGAAGGCGCTGTCGGAGCGGATGAGACGTAGAGGTTCTTGGGCGTGTTCGAAGCACGGAAAGCTGGTGCAGCGATAGCGCGTGCCAGGGCGCCCGCTCTGAGCTGCAGCGCACCCCGTTGAAAATGAGGTGTCTCGGAAGTCCTTGAGCGCCACGGATAAGCGATTTTGGCGGAGAAGCCGAGACGCTACGCAGGTAGGGTCTATAAAGTCTCTCGATGACGCATTATCGAGATCAGAATTGAGAGAAGGTCGTCGACGAAGCACTGTAGATCGATGCAGAGGCGAGCGAGAGGGCCTAGCGCGCAGGCCATTCAGGACTCACCCTTGACGAAGGTGTCCAGCGAGGAGCACGGTAATTCTGGGCGGAGGCAGAGCGAAACAGACCAGGGGCCTACGCGCAGGCGCGTGTTGAGTCTCCACGCTCCGACGAAGGTGTCGAAGCGGAGAGCAACGTAGTATATTGGTTGAGGCCGATGGAGAGGGGCTACGCGCAGGCCGCATTCAGTACTCAACCTTCGACTGAAAGGTGTCCAGCGGAGAGCACGTAGAATCTTGGGCGGAGGCGAGCGAAACGGGGCCCTACGGCGCAGGCGCGTTGAGTCTCACCTCGACGAAGGTGTCTGAAGCGAAGAGCAGTAGATTTTGACGGAGGCGAGCGAGAGGGGCTACGCGCAGGCGCATTCAAAGACTCACCTTGACGAAGGTGTCCAGCGAGAGCAGAGATCTTGCGAGGCGAGCGAGAGGGGGCCTACGCGCAGCGCGTTGAGTCTCACTTTTGACAAGGTGTCGATGCGAGAGCACGTCAGATGCTTGACAGAGGCGCAGCGAGAGGGGCCTACGCGCAGGCGCATTCCGACTCTACTGACGAAGGTGTTCAGCGAGAGCGTGCTCTCGCTCGACACCTTCGTCAAGGTGAGACTCATGTATGTACAAGATGATGTACTGAATGTACATCTTAGTGAAAGATAAACAAAGAACAAGAATTTGTTTAAGAAAAAATCTCTATATTCAATTGTGTAATTGTAGAAAGACGTCGGAAAATTAAAACTTTTGCTTTTGTTTCTCGAATCATCTCCAGGCGAATGCCAGAGCAATATGTTAACAAACGGGCTGCGGTTGGGCGCGATTTTTCCTTCCTTTTTCCTTTTCCTATCCTCACCCCTCATACAAACACACTCTAACAAGCACTACTGTACCACATATGTCGGAAGCGTAGAGTCCGTGCTTGCTGTGGCGGTGCATCGGTGTCCCAGGGATATGTCTGGGTTAGGAAACCCCGTTAACCGACATGTAGCTCAGTGCCACCCAGTGGAAGAAGATCACCCCAACCTTTCGAGAGAAAATATGCACTACACTTACAGAAGCACAAAGTAACCAATCAAAACATTAAAACAGTTCCTGGCAATGAAAGTGAACCCATCAAAATGTATTTTGTGAATTCTTGAAAATGCTACGTTCTTCTACATCATTTTCATAACATATTAGCTTTAAAATAATTTTCTTCAATCACGATAATTCATTATATTCTGGACATTACTTAAGTATGCATAAAATTTCATTTCAATGATTGTTATTTTGAAGTTTTAAAAGACACAGTTTTTTCAAATTATGACGTAAAAACTTATATCTGTTGAAAAACTCCCACAAACTTATTTTTGATTACTCTTGAAGGAATTTCGCCAACAAGGAGACACGTACTAGTGTTAATACGTTTAATATGACAGAGTTATGATTTAGAGTAAGAAGACGGGATTGTTATTCACTATGCGGAAACTAAATTTTTTGTTTACTACAATAAATACAAAATTATCAGGTTATAAAAGGATTAATTGTTGGTCAGTGATTTAAAACTGAAGCCTATAGAGCAAATGTACATTTTTACAGGTTCTCAACACCTCTTACTCCTTCTTCGCCGTGCTGAGGCAAGTTAACGAAGCACCTTCCATTGGAGACGGCGACAAACCTCATGAGTTGACTTGAAGTAATTTGCGTAACTAATTCTCAATGAAATGCATATGTAATAGTAATGCATGTGTGTAAAAGGCGCAGGTATTCATTACACTTAGATCCCTAGCGTTTTATTTGAGCAAAAGTAACTAATTTGTACTTTAACTGTCTCTTAATTTCACAACACATACGACATAGTATTTGATTATCACCAGGGAATTTTGAATGGACAAAAATATACAAAATATGTAAATAAATATAAAGTTATTTTTACCAAAATATGGACTTAATATGATAAACAATGACTACAGCAAAATAATATTTTATTGTCAGTTGATAAACCATCTTTAAATTCTACAATGTCACTTCTTGATTTTTCATGCAGGCCGACTGTTGTACTTTTGCCATTTAACGCTGTCTTAAAAGAGAGTTAATAGTACTGAGCCCACACGTAGTATTCTGACTGGATTGTAAATGACAAATGGAGGTATAAATTGAATTTTGATTTCCAAGTCTGTGATGTCATGCGATTTCCGGATGTC
Organism: Gryllus bimaculatus; assembly: GCA_017312745.1. NCBI lineage: Eukaryota > Metazoa > Arthropoda > Insecta > Orthoptera > Gryllidae > Gryllus > Gryllus bimaculatus. Next base: position 400,958 of record BOPP01000046.1, read on the forward strand.
AGTCTCAGAGAGAAGATGGGGGCGGGCGGGGTGGATTCTGAAGTGAGGTCTCAAGGTCATCTATCAAACTACAACAATTCATTGCCCCGGGGCTGGAGATTGGATCTATTCTTCACATACACTAAAATATTAACCTTTCTTAACATAATTTTCCGCTGTCAATTCTCTCCAGTTTAAAAAAAACTAAAGTTTAGTAAATTACTGGGACGATTGTTGTCAAAATTACAAAACGTTTTACCGTTGAGATGCATTTTAATATTTAATGAAATTTCACTGTTAAGCTTAATATCCTATATGGAATGATTTCATATCATGCAAAATATATGAATTTGTGTTCAGGGGCGAATCTAGAGATAAAGTTTGGGGAGGGAGGCGACTTCAAAATGTTTTGGTTGAATGCGTCACATTAGAGACTTTGTAAAATGTCGTGGGCTATACTCAGCACGTGCTGAGATAAAAATTTATTTGTTTTAATAATAAGCAGAAAAAAGTTTTTCTTCAAAGATTTGTGACCTGTTAAAAGTAATAGTTACTGAAAAATTTTAGGGGGGAATTTCCCTGCCCGTGAATCCGCGCCGGTTTTATCCAAATATCTACCAAAATCTAAAATATGAAAAATAAAAGTTTTCTTGAACTTTACACATTCTGACACAAATATTATTCAAATTAGTATCAATATTAGCTTATTTAGTTAATGTTTTTTATAGAAATCCATTCCTTGATTTTCGTGAATCCTTTTTCCAGTTTATTAAAGTGATATTTCAATGAACGGAGCAGGAATGGTACACATCAAGTGATAATATACCAGGTTAAATTAAAATGCATTTTTATTAATAAAACATTACATTTACTGAACTCGGATATTCAGGTTATTAAAAAATGTTTACCATGTTGGATGTGTTCTTACTGGTATGGAATGGGTTCTTATTTACTTTAATATTTTAACATTAAAATGTTAAAATTTGTCAATTCATATCAATGGCAACATTTAAACTAATCTTGAGAGATATTGAAATCACAAGCAAGCTGTATCGTAGACGTGGTTGCAGTACGTGACCCTTTGTGAGCGCTGGCGATGGTTGAAGGCCATTAGAGTATAGAAATGTAAACAAATACACTGTTTGGAGTTAGTAGAACGTAACATTTAATCAAGTTCGAACCACTGCATGGTACGGATCGGTGAAGTGCAGTGTGTTATAATAAGATTACGTTAAGTGAAAATTTATGTTATTTTTCTGTGCGAACTGTTTGTGAAGTAATAGTACAGCATTCCGTTGATAGGAAATTCAGCAATGGGAAAGGTTTTACGAAGCGGGGGCAGTTTATCTGCCTTCCATTAATAACCTGAGAAAATGGATAAGTCAAATGTAATGATAACCAACAAAGTGACAACACAAATCACATGCCAACGCCTAATAGGATAGTATGTACCCAAAGTGCAATAATAATTGACGCAGTGGAAGGAATAAATGTGCAAGAATATACTGTAGCTGTCTGACACATAGTGGGTCCTCAGAATGTGAGGAACGTATCTCGGGCATCTCAAGGTAGAATTACCTTGAGATACATTCTCAATCCAAGTATAGCAGATAAAGTAACTAAAGAAGGAAACAACAAAATAAATATCAAAAACCATGAATTGGAAATAAGGCAACTGATCACTAAAACCAAAATAGTAATCTTTTCTAATATGGGTCCAGTCATACAAAACTATATATTAATTGAAAAACTCTAAGAATCCGTCATAAGCACCAGTGCAACTGTTATGTACATTAAAGCATGCATAAACAATCCAGGGTATCAACACACATTAAACTTTAGAAGCCAAATATATCTTCAATCTAATAAAGTTGAAAAACTACCTGAATAAATGACAATCATTTCGGAATTTACAAAATACTTTGTGTATACCTCAACATATAAAATAAGATGATTCATATAGCAAAAAGAGAAACATAGGATAAATACTGCACACGCACAAACAATGACCAAGCAAGAATTGGTACTAACCGTCTGGAAACTAATGAAAATGAGAAACGAGGCAAAATCAACGAAGGTGACAGGAAAGTACAAGTTATGGAGAACATTCTGACTACTGATAGCAATAGCAAGGAAAGCACTCGAGAAGACAATATTGAAGATGATAATGTTTCTAATAGATATCAAGAAACAGTACACAGTAGCAGTAAGTACAACTCATACAGTGCTTCCCAAACAAATGGGAAAATCATGGAAAAGTACATGCAACCAAGAATAGAAATAACCAGAACACAAAAGATTGACAAAGGAAAAAGAGTACATTCACCTAACAACTCCAGCATATCAGATAATATACAAATCAATGAAAGATCTCATTTTATGCTTAAGAAAGTGAAAACTTCAATTGTTCCAGAAGATCTGGTTCAACTCATCAAACAAATACAAAACAAAATATCAGACACATTAATTGCAATTTTTTCCATTCCAATGTGAAATGCTATTGATATTATTGTAAAATCCTATGACCTTACAACATATAGCATACAATGATATTCCCATATTAGCCAAACCATTTACAGATAATAAACCTGGATTGGTTGTTATGCTACATTAAATTCATAGACATCTCAATAAAAAATATGTTAAAAGGAGAATAACTACAATAATAAAAAATGTTAAACAATGAACAAGAATTAGAAATATTAGCAGAGGAGGTGGAAAATAAAAAACTAGTTATGACTAGAAGACAAAGTCAACATAATTTTACAAACAGTGACTTAAGAATATTATTTTGGAATACTAGAAATATCTTCAGAAGAACAGAGGAACTGCAGAATATCTTAGTAAATATGGAAATTGTTTTTTTGTTGAAACTTGCCTTTCAGAAAATAGAAGTGAAAGTAATATTGATTTCCCAGGATTTGTAATAGTAAGAAAATACAGGGTTCAGCAGAAAGGTGGAGAAATAATATTCATGGTGAGGAAAAATATAGCATTTGTAGAAATAAAAGATCTAAAATATCCATACAATTTGGGTGAAATATGTGGAAATAAAATCACTAATATGAAAGAGAACCTGAATATAATTGCTTGTTTTAAACCTCCAAAATATAAAGTCAAGAAGATTGGGACTCAATAATGGGAAATGCTTTTCCAAACAGTAAAGGTATAATCATGGGGGACGTAAATGTGCACAATCAGTTATGTAACTGTCGCCTTAATAAAACAGATGGAAACATGTTGAATAATAGTGTTAACACACTTAATCTGTTTCTGCTTAATTCTAGTTCCCATACCTATGTTGACTTCACTACAGGAACTAAATCTAACATTGATTTGATATTATCTACACTTGATATTGCACACCTAATCCAAGTTAAAGTACAAAATGAAACCTGGGGATCAGATCTTTTCCAGTATATAAATGTTAGTGTGGAAAAATGTATTATCGCAAGAAAACATTTAAAATCTACACAAAAAAAACGGCCTGGGATAAAGCGAGAAAACAGCTTCAAGAAAAATACTATCAATTTGAAATGTCAGAATATGTTAATTCCTCTGATACTGTTAAATGTAATACTTTTGTTGATATTGTAACTAAAACAATTATGGGCAACAGAACATCCGTTAGGTTAAAAAAAAGAACAGCTAAAAATAATCATAATCCTGTGCTCTGGTGGGATGAAGAGTCTGATAAAGTGAAAAGTTGAGAAAGGATGCTTACAGAAAATGTTAAATAACCAAAGAAATGAAAGATCTGATCCTTTATCTCAAAATAATACCTTTTCTAATAAACCTCTCAACTTTGTACAATACAGCAGAGCTATGAAAACAAGGAATAAGATCTCTGCTCCTGGAATGGATGGTATCAATTATGAAGTATTAATTATCTGATCTGTTATACATCACTTGATTCTATTGGACATATTTAATATTTTGAATGCAGAAAAAATTACCCAAAGAGCTGGAAGGAAACTTATGCTCATTTCATTGACAGTGGTAACAGACTAAAACCTTTGGCTCTTACCTCAGGTATTTGATAAAATTATTTGATAAAATGGGAATTGAAAGGCTAATGTGGTGGTTAGAAAAAAACAATGTAATAACAAAGAATCAAACTGGTTTTAGACAAGGTATGTCATGTGCTTGTAATATCACTGCTCTGAACTCAACTCTGAACGCAGAAAAAGATCTAAATTAATGATAATTGAGGATCATGTAACATATTTATGTTGTTTCCTAATTAAGAGCATCAGACACCAAAAAGTCTGTAACATATGAAAGGGTTTAAAAGGTATTATAAGAATATTACAACTGATAAAAGGGAAAAAATCATGTTTTACAACTAATAAAAGGAAAAAAGTTCATGTTTTACAACAGTTTACAAAAAATGTAATATGTTTAGATAAAATAGCTTTTGCTAAATTTCCAATATAGAAGTTTAATTATGAGACAATAGTGTACAAGGTTGACATGGACAAAGACATTGGAGAATTGTTAGTAGAAGCAAAGAATCCTAATGAATTATTTCAAAATTCAAAACTCAATTCACTAGCTATGTCCATTTTCACTGATGGAAGCAAAGTTAAGGATGCCAAAGCTGTTGGAACTGTAGGTGTCTGTCTAGATAGTAATATGCAGGTCATTAGATGTGTGCATCCATATGCATCAATTTTTACAGCAGAATGTATAGCCATTAGAGATGCAATGCTAATAATAAGCATAGCTTTGAAACACAGAGACAGAAATATTGATATTTATACTGACTCCCTTAGTGTAATATTAACTTTAGAAAAAAAGACAGTCAATAAGGTCTAACTGTTATTTACTAGATATAAAAAAGAAGTTAAAGAAATTTCATGTAGATAATAACTTTAATGTTAAAATATATGGATACCTGCACAAAAAGGTAGTATTTGAAATAAAATGGCTGACATGTTGGCAAAAAATGATACATCTAATCTACCTTCAAAACTAAAATACTTCATACTGACTTACATAATATTTTTAAGAGCAGAGCTAGAAAGGAAACGATCATCAGTATTAAGCAAGTAGCTAATATCAAAGGCAAGGAATATTCTACATATTTTATAAAGAAGTAGAGAGACCTTGGTTTTATAAGAATTCTATTGAAAGAGGTTTTGCTTCAATTGTGAACCGAGGTAGAGATGGTCATTAAAGTTTAAACTCTTCATTATATAATACTATATTTAGAACCCAAATCATGTAATTTGGCAATGTACAGTAGACAAAGAGGAAAGGGAACATTTAATTAAAAGACTAAAAAGGTTAAGATATTTTTACCATTAAATGTAAAAATGTTCCTTAGCCAACCCAATAGTACAGGTACAAAATACGTTTATGCGTTTCTGTTATCATGTAAAATAAAAGTATAAGGTTAATGCAAGAAATTTAAGTAACGCAGAGAAATTAATACCTTCTGTTTTAATGGAAAATAGTGAAAGTAAAATAAAATACAATATCAGTGTATGTATAAAAAATGTATAATGTACAAATTAAGAAAATCAAATAACGTCCTTAAGGAAGTTAAAAAGCTTTAATAAATAAAAAAATCACGATTAATATTGCTTTATGCATTAACAGCCTTAGATGCTGTACATATTATTTGGAGTGAGGGTCTTACAACAATCTTGTGAATATATTACGCGTGAATACGTTATGTACATTTTTTCATGTGAATATAGTTGTAACCAGCAAGAACTTTATCGTTATTGATGGGTATAATGATTTATATTAACGTTTACTGAATTGAAAAGTAAGAATACCTTAACTGAAGAAATCAGTTTAAATTATTACGCTTTGTATATTATAGAACTTTGGTGCAATTCATCATTTGCGTAGAACTTACTATGTGCCACCTGAGTTTCATCAAGTCATTTATGAACCCCAAATATCAAACACGAGGGCACTATAACTCAAAAACTATCAATTTTTATATTAAAATCCATACCTATAAGCATCATAATGTGTAATAGGTCACCAATTTCAGTTCAGTTGATTTTATCTTCATTAGTCTGATTACAATCTTCTAATATAGATTTTAATGAGATAATCAATAAACATTTTCAATAGAAAATGTATCGAGTACGTTATTTGAAAAACAATCAAACCCTTATTTGATGACTTTTTTCACCGAAATATAATTCTATTGTTTGTGAGTCTCTGACACAATCTTCATGAATCTTACTTAAGTAAAAGAAAAGGTAGTACGTTATTCACAAACACTGATTTCCTGCCATCTCTCTAGTTGAAGGTCTGAACGAGGTTCGAGGTCGCTCCAGCAGATGCGGAAACACAGTTCGGAAATTACTGTGAACCGCTCTGCGTAAATATGTCAGTTTCAAGGAGCTGTATTTCATGAACTCAGTCTACGTGAGTTGTAAAATTATGCCAATTGAAGTAACATTTTGAGGAGAATGCAACAGTACGTAATCGACTTATTTTGACTTTGACCCGAGTCAATATTTGCTTGATAGCCTTTGCCTTACCGGAAGCGTATCTACGGTATGGCAGACATGACACCATTCAGGGGCACTACATAGAATACACTCACTAAATCAAGTGGCAAAAAAAACATTTGAATTATCCTGACAGAGGAATTCTATGTTTGCCATCGGCACCTGATTACTTAGCTACGCCTCGGCCAGTAACTAGTGCACAAAAAAGGAAAACTTTATTACTTTCTCCATTTTTACAAACTTGTTTGCCTAGGCGTTATGTTGCCGACACGAACTCGGGCCATCCTGCACATCTTGTCAGAAGTAGGAAAACAAAAATTATTGCTACCAACCTGTGTTCCATAGTGATCGCTCCGTCCACACGAGGCCCTCAGCAACTTTTCATTCAGCAACGAAGCGGCGACACGAGCGGGACAGCTGAACGCAACGACCGAAACCTTTCAACTGCCAAGTCAACTGATTGGCGACGCATGCAGTGGCGCGCTCTATCTTTGCACTTTCTTGAAAGAACTAAAAGTCATTGCTGGCAACTTTACTGAAATAGCGCGTGCGCCAGATGTAAGTTGGCGGAGTAGACACGCCCGTAGATCAAAGTGCTGCTCGCGCCTTACACGTTTTCATGTTCATGTAATTGTTATAAATTCTTGATTCCCACTAACATGACAATTGATTAGTGGTTCCGGGCGTGTCAACTGCTAAGATCATTATTTCCGTAAGTATATAGAATGTTTTATCACGGGAATAGGCGGTGATATTCCCCCGGTGGATGGCGAAATCCGGCGTGGGTTTGCGGGAATTTTTCCACAAGAGGAAACGTCTCAGTACATCTTATTTTATTAATATTTCACTTCCAATTAAATAATACCAAAAACTATCACGATTTGGTAAATAAAAAATAATAATAGGCATAAATATAATTTTTTTATAATGTAACGAATTATTTAATTCCAAACCAAGTATGCCAATATTCCATGCCAAGTATGTTAGAATCTGATAAATATACAAAATTATACGGTAGTATATTATGTAATGTTTCTTCTATTATCTTAAGTTGATTTAGGACATCTTATCTTTCTTATCAAACCTTATCCTTCCTGTCTATTCATCGCCCTCTCTATTCTCATGACACTCTTTGCATTACAAAGATGTATAATTCTTAAGGGCTACAATATTATTTCCAGAGAAAAGGCGACAAAAGAGTCCACAGAAAAAATACTAGAAAATTTATTCAATATCTTAAAATATTAAAATTCGTTTAAAATTTTACTGAAAGGTAAGCTTTTATATTTATATATGCATAAATTTATTATAATTTTCGATTTTAGAGAATTTTTATTTCATGCAAAAATAGTTTGTATGTTTCCATGTAAAAGTACTTTCTGGATTCTACGAAAACATGAAACGTTTTACAGATAAGTCTCTACTTAAACGCAATATGCTGCTATAATTACACCAATATACATTCAATACATCCAATTCTAACAAAACGACAAGAAATTTCACTAAGCTACGTCTTGAAGCAACGGACAAAAGTATGGAAAATCATGGAAATCAGCTCCCTAGTCGTCATCGCTTGGTTCAACCTTTGGCCAAGGCCTCTAACACTGCTCGCGGCCCCGCCCTCCGCCAGCTGCAATACCGCCAGATTGGTAGGAAGGTGAGGTCTTCCTACGTCGGCACGTGGCACGTAGTTGTGCTTCGGGGCGTCGTCACACGTTGCAGTCGGATGCTGGCATGAGAAATATCACGCGCGAACACATGCACAACATTTGCATAGTTGCGGTATTCCCTGAACATCAAGTACACTTCGCAATACTCGTCTGTATTTCTGCCACTTCACACGTTTGCTCGTTGAAGCTGACACGAGAACTCCAGCGCTACAGTGACCTTGACAGTGCCAAGGTGCGTTTAAAAAAGCTCGGTTTCGTTATCGTTGAAATAATGGCAACCCGACATGTTGAGCGTTCTGTTCTAAAACCAGGTCGCACCTCCAATAGAAAAGTTACACAAGTGAGGAAGTCGTCATTTTCAGCTAAAAGCTGATAAGAGGTTACCAAGAGGTACTGCTACTATTTTGAAGTTGATTTTGAATTAGTTCAATTACTGTCCGCTAGAAAGTGAATATTTGGTACAATCTATATCGAGTAAAACAGAACTACGAAACTTAAAATTGCAATTTATGAGAAATCAGAAAGTCGCACTTGTGTCACTTTTCTGCTGGAGGTGCCAGGTGTGGAACCAGCCGATCATTTTGAGAGGGAGAGAGGACTAGGAAGAATAGATTTTTATTAAATAAAGTATGTTATATTGTATATTATTATTGAAGTATATATTTGACACTAAACACACTATTATTTTTTTAAATAATTACATAATTCCAACATAAATAAATATTTAAATCAATTTTTTCGTAGAAAGGAAGGAAACCTCTAGGCCGTTTGGGGGGAGGCCATGGCATCCTAGATTCGTAACTGCCTAGTACAGCATGGTGTAAAATTTATTTGCTGCAGCACGCAATTAAACCGCGTTTTCTGCATTTTTATAAAGCATTCGCCACTATAAAAATCATCATTAGTCCTTTTATAAATGATACATACGTTGGTACCTACTGTGTGTGGGTGCGAGAAAGGGATAAAGAGAGGGGGAGAAAGAGAGGGAGACAAAGAGAGGGAGACAAAGAGAGTGAGAGAAAGAGAGGGAGAGAAAGAGTGGGAGAGAAAGAGGGAGAGAAAGAGAGGGAGAGAAAGAGAGGGGGAGACAGAGAGGGACAGAAAGAGAGGGGGAGACAGAGAGGGACAGAAAGAGAGGGGGAGAAAGAGAGGGAGACAAAGAGAGGGAGACAAAGAGAGGGAGACAAAGAGAGGGAGAGAAAGAGAGGGAGAGAAAGGGGGGGAGAAAGAGAAAGGAGAGAAAGTGGGAGAAAGAAAGAGTTTGAGAGTGTGTGTGTGTGTGAGAGAGAGAGAGAGAGAGAGAGAGAGAGAGAGAGAGAGAGAGAAACAGAGAGAGACAGAGAGAGAGCAGGTGCGTGGAGGTCGAGTTTCAGGGCAGCGTCACTCCGGAAAAGCTCTCCTTCGCGTTAATTAATGCGCACGCGTGCGCCTCACGGATCCCGGGGGTCCGGTTTAAAGAGAACTCCTCCCGAGGCACATTCTCCTTCGCCGCCGCGTTTGAGAGTCGACTTTTCCGCCGCAGCATTTCTGCCAACGTAGTAGACTCGGCTTGCTACAAAAGGGGCGAAGGAATGTTTACAATGTTACTTTGTCTGTGGAGAGGATACTACGACTTTAACAGTAGTTGTCTTAAAAATGCGAAAGCAAGTCTTACATTTACGAAGAAAATAATGAATTTCATTTTGTATATTAAGGAGGATGTATTTTTAAGAGAATGGAAGAAGTTTTTAATGAAGAGACCCTAATTTTTTACGGAGTAAAGTTCTGTTCTGTGTACTGTGAAGTATTCTTCTTTTCTAATATCGCAATGATATGGCTAAACATTAGTATTTTTAAAAGTATTCTTAGCAGCTATATGGGACGTAAGAGTACATTTATTCTAAGAATGGGTATTCCTATTATTATGTTTTAAAAAAATTTCAAAAAATGTGGACCCAAATGACTGATAACACAAATAAGAGACTTGGTTTGTTATTTGCTCTTCATCAGCTTAAGTACTTTAATAACTATGAAAAACATTATTTTATTTTATGACGTGTGTTGTGTGGTTGTATTTTAAATAAAAATGTGAAACAATTGAAAACGTAAAAACAAGAACACTGAAAATCCCTTGAAAATAAACTAATTGAATTAATCTATTTTTCGTATTATTGAAATGCAGAAAAAATGTTTTAAATTATGGCTCATTTTTAGTTTAATGTGAAATATTAATGTTACCTATAAACATTCACATTGAGGGTTTCTCCAATCAAGACGTTTTTAGCTTTCATTAAATGTTGTTAAAACTGTCAGTAGATAAATGAAGAATTTTGTTAAGCAAAAAAAAAACGCCAAAAATAAATTCTTCATAGATAAGATAAAAATAAACAGAAAAGTTAAACAGGATTGTAAATTACACTGAAAAGAAAAGGAGGTCAAACGAGGATAAAATAGTAAAGAAAATTTCTGACGACGAATTCAGAGGTCGAAGGAAGAAAGTGCATTATTTAACAGCAATCACAGCAGCAGTGAACGTTCTCTTTATAGACTGTGATTGTCCAATAAGATTTCTAGTTCCACGCAGCCCTCAAAAGTAAGTTCAGTTTTGTTTAGTAACCGTACACAGACTTAAAGTATGTTTACTTTGTACATAAAAAGCTTTGGGGACAAGTATTCAATGACACATTACATTTCAAGTCAGCTGAAATCGGTCATAGCGGAAAAATAATAATGATATAAAAGGAAACAAATATTTTCATAAATATTAACTATGTAAAATAATTCAGAGCGTTCATAATGTTTCCACTTTGGATCGCTTTCTCTATTGGCGTTTAGATGAAAGTGTATCTTAATGAAAAATCATTCAAATTTATAACAAAGAAGGATCCTTGACTTCTAAGCCTTTGCAGCCAGACATAATAAAAAAATCCCTATTTCCCAAATTCCAAGATGACGAAGACCAGTTAGAGGAGAAGTACAATTGATAAATGTTTTTAACTGGTTGACACTGAATATAAAGTAAAGTACTCCCTTATCTGAAGTCTAATCAGATACTAGTCTAATCAGTACTCTATCAGTACGTGATTTAATTATAAGTGTTCATATTGCAATGGCCGTATGTTGATAATTTTTCACGGATGGAATAGGTAAAGTTGAGGCTAGATCGTCTCTTCTACCCTGACAGATCATTTGCCAATAACGTCTTTACAATTACGATATCCAGAGACTTATTTATGAGTAAAAGGCCCAAAAGTGTATCTTGATCGTGAATCAGAAGAATGATTTTGAGATATTGAAGGTCTTAACATATTGTATTCAAGATGCCAATTCGAAATATTCACGTTATTTATGCCAATTCCACTAAGAAAGGTGCGAAGGCAGTCTACAAAAATTAGGAACACCAAAGAATTCGAGTAATCGAATGAATGATGCAGAAGGGAGAGGATAATGATGACAAAGACTATAGATACCCGCAGTGAAGTTTCCAAGGATGGAGACATTCAGAGGTAGATTTTCTTAAAACTCAAAACGAGAGCCAGAAACAAGCGTAGACCGGATGATTTAGCACCCACTTAATAACCCAATTTAGAATTACGACATAAGTTAGAATTTTTATCTGATTTCCATTCAGGGCGCCTCTGAGGTCAACTCAGCCTCTTTTCCAAGTGAGTACCGGGATCTTTCCTGGGGGTAAATGAGGCTGGAGCGTTTGCTCGCAACACAACCTCCTCCTTGTGTCGACGGCAACGAATAGATGGGGACCTACCTTCACCACACCCTAGAGCCACATCTCCCTGAGTGCAATAGCGTAAGCGGCAGCAAGAGTGGATGAATATGTAGTTCCGTGCCGGTTCTTATATCAGTAGACGCTTAACTGCGGCACACGTTATATCCCGGGAGACGGGAGAGATCCGTCTCCGGAAAAGAGATAAGGCGCCGACCTAACCTCAATTTTTAGGTTTTCCCCTCCAGGTATCTCCTTCAGCCAGGACGCGCCGACTCCCGACTGGCCTTCTCATACCCAGTAGTATAGTGCATGGTTGTGTAAGTAAAGCCGATACGGGATATATACCTTACACCAGTGCTACTGAAGCGGGCTGTCCACGTGGCTTGCTCTGACCCACAGTTTATCTGCGGGAAGCTGATATGGCCCTCAGTCGAGTCACCTGTCTGAAGAGGATGGTGGGGGGAGGGAGAGGAGGGTAGACGATACGAAGGGATCGGCTCTAGTCTTGTGAAAGGTGACTGGCAAGCGCGCAGACATAATGGATGACCGCGAGCAGTCTGGACCGATTTCTTGTGTTTGAGCAGCCGTCTTAATTCTATCACTTAGTAACGTATCTTGTCGGTAACATAGATTTTGTGACAGTATACCTATTACAATAAGAAAATAGTTTCGGTTTGGTACTCTGTGTTTTTAAACAGCATCGTTAAAGGATACAATGACTTTGCAAATGTTTATTTTGTACTTGCATCAATTCTACAAATATTTATAACGGATGTTGAATATACTATAGTATTGAACACAAATAATATTACTAAATATTAAAAATACATTATTGTTTATAAATGTAAATTTACAATTAATTATATTTATGTTTACAATTATTTATAGTTATGTACATATTTATATAAGTAATGTCATAATATAATTATAAAAAACGTAAGAACTTTATAACAAGTAAAGTAGAAAATATGTGATAAGTAGAACTATGTTCAGTGTAAAAATAAATCATATTCTGTTACATTCTCATAATCAATGCAAACTATTATTGGCATTATATCTCATTAAATGCATACTTATCACTAAGGCAACTTGGCAACGTATCTTGTGCTATTCAAAAAGATTCTCAGAACTAGGTCTGCGATATGAGAATGATAATACTATTTTCTCTTCACATTCACCTCGATGGTCAATAACATATCATTTTTGTGCCTTCAGTAAGACTTTCTTTGCCAAGTCAAACAATACCAATGTTTCCTCACCTTTCCCACATATCTATCGGCAGGGACGGGTGTTGGACAGATCACTTATCCCTTTAGGGCTCACTTCCCTTGAACATGGTTGACTTAGAGAGTACTGTGAGTTTGCTGACATTGTCAGAAGTCCAGCCTGCAGCGAGAGCGCCGAAAAGAACTTGCCTTCGGCGGACAGCCCTACTTTCCGGGTTCGACCTTGGCGACGAAGCGTCGGGTTGGGGCGGGAGGTTGCGTGTCCATTATCATCTTCCGAGGATGCGCTCGCGCACTTCGGTGTTGGATTCCCCTCCGCCCAGGGTCTTCACGGTTTCTCAGCCAGTCGCCAGGGGCGCTCCTTTGGAAGCAGTTGTTAGCTTCTTTAGAACCACGCTCTCTTTACGACCAAAGCTGCTGTCACTGTGTTCTGAATAAGGTACATCATGAGACTTAGGCAGCTTTTACTTTCTCGTACACGTATGTATATAACGCAAGCCTCTCGTTTCTCAGCAATATTCTGTTTATTTCTCCATGTTTTGTTACGTCAAGCGCACTTTTAAATTCTGTTGGTATTAAAAATCTATTTTATTTACAAACATATTGTTCTTCTATTAGTTTTGCTTTCATGTTACTCATTGTATTAGTGACCAACGTTACCATCTGAAATGCAAATCGTGACAACGGTTCAGCGGTATTGTTTTAATGCCTGTGCAATAATTTTCGAACATAATTTCTTCAAAAGACGTAGATATTCTAAACAAAACTTATTAGCACTTTTTTTTCATTCCTGAATGCCAAATGCCGATTTTTCCGTATCACTAAAGCATTGCACACTTCTGGTCAGGGTGTACTCATGCCTTGCATCGGAGATCTCAAATTGAAGACAGTAAATTAAATAATAAAGTTTGTTTACTTCCTTATAGGCGTTTAACTCGTTTTGATATTTCGGAGTTAGTTTTTGCAGCATATCTCTCAGGCGCTTGTTCTTGGCCATCAGGCTTGGCTGGAACAAAGCTAAGATTATACGTCATTTTTCGACGCGTAAATTTTTCAATAGAAATTGTAAGCAGTATTTTTAAAGTGCTCTTTCAGGAGCGGTATTTGTAAAGGTAAGTGTAACTTTGTAATTCTAATGTAACGGGGCGCGCACAGTATACTGCGGACAGTATACGCATTTTAAAGTACTTGCAACTTTATGTTAGGTTTATGTGCGCCACTATTTTTCAACATGGGCAAGCATTCGAACAAGAAAAATACTCGAGTGTGTTACTGTGCAATATTATTGTATAAGAGTTTTTCAGAATACCGTCAGGAAAAATCAATAGCTTCGGAAATTTTCGATAATCACTTCTCATGTAGAAAATTGGTGTCCTAGAAATCTCATAATGGCAAAAGAACAGACTTTGTCAGGAACGTCATTACCACTAACAATATAAACGTTTCTGGATAATTTCGACTAGGATTCTCTAAATCCTTTAAAAATATCCGTATCTAAATCAGAAGTTGTGCCTATCAGTGAGCCGAAAATAAACTCAAAAATGTGATGACGGCGAGGTAGGTAAAAGAGGACAGGATTGAACAACTTCTTTAAATTTGTATAGACATAATTTACCAAGCAATTGATCCTTGTCCTGAAATGTTACTATTTCTGCCGGTGTATAAAACTTAACAATACCTTTGGCAGTAGGGGACAACTTTTCATCCCAGTGCAACATATTTTCTTAGAAATCTGTCTGGTTTAACTTGTGCTGAATTTCTGTATCTTAAAATTGTGTTACATCATTAGTAATCTGATAAAAACGGAGTGATTATAAAATTACATTTTTACTTATATTTAATAATAACAATAATAATAACAATAATAATAATAATAACAATAATAATAATAATAATAATAATAATANAATAATAATAATAATAATAATAATAATAATAATAATAATAATAATAATAATAATAATAAAATTATAATTTGAAACCGCACAACAATTGAAGGTGAACTTTCAGAGAGCTGAAAAATAAGGGTCACCCTATCACACATTGACCCCCTGGTGTATTCAGGGAGGTTGAAAATTCGAGGTTGTAACTAGTGTCTGGGCACATAACCCAACATTACAAAAGAAAACGTTTTTACACTTTCAGAGGTAACCCCAATTCTTCAGTACTTTACGAGTTATCTAATTGGATTACTGCGGTTTGTTTGCAGCCTCCATGCTCCCCATCCATGCTTGACGTGTTTTCAAGATGGCGCATGGAGTGGACGCCGGAAGATTCTCCGCGACGGCAGCTGTCCTTGCGCGCGGAGCATGCCTACCAACTGCTGGTGCTGTTCTACGTCCTGGTGTCGGCAGCGGCGTGGTTGGCATTCCTGTGCGACGTACTTCTGCTCGCAGACGCGGATGAAGGCAACCGGAGATAACTTTGCCTCTGCTCGTATATCCAGCATCAAAAGACATAGATAACATTAACAAAAGCATATTTCAATGATGCTCAACTGGAAAAAATATGTACGTGATAACATGATTTCAATTTAAAACTCTGTAAATGAAATTGGTATTAATTTAAGGCCTTTAAATGGATTTAATCTCTGTTTGCTAATTATCAGGCTATTGTAAAACAACCTAACGTGAATAAAATAATTGAAAAATTACTTAGAAACTTTAAGAGTTAAAAAATATATGATAAAAGGAATAAAAATATATGTTTCAAGTTATTACATTTCATCAAAATACTATGGGAAATGTATTGTTTGAATGTTTGCTATATGAAATGTCCATTTAACCAAAATAATTTGCATGTTTAGTACTTTTACGTTCTAATAACTTATGTAATTAATGTTATAAAATTGTATCGGTGAACAGTGATTCAATAAAATTGTTCTTAAAATGGAATAAATCTAAATAAAGAATACACTTTAACACGTATATGTTTCTTTTATGAAAAATAGTAATTAAATATACGGACACCAGTGAGAATGCACGGCACACCGAACCTTTTTCACCTCCCAATGTTATTACTCAACAATTATTCAGATGTTAAAGAAAGTACATGGCATCATTTTAAAGATCTACATTTTAATAAATATATGTAGCAAACATACAGGCTACAAGAATCAATACACATGACAAATAGTTTGGAAAGATTCAAAATTTGAATTTACAGAAGCGCTTAAACAACATTTTCTTAAAAAGTCTCCAAATTTTTCAAGGAAAATTGGCATTTAGAACGATGTTTTACTGTTCATTAATATCTTTAATTCAATATTTCTGTTCTACTATTAGAAAATCGAAAAATAAAGGAAATTTGAAAAAAAAAGTACTTTAGGCGGCAGTAGATGGCAACAGGCAAGAGAATGTGTCCGAATAGCTGGTTGAGACCAAATGAAATAGAAAACTAATACGCGAACATTCACAGCTCATACTACCGGACTATGACTTTCTGGCACCCTCACATGGCCTTGAGCAACGCCTTTCTGGCCGAGAGTATTACGATTTTCTACGTGGGGCAGGGAAACACGTGAATAGAAGCCATACCCGTACACCTTCTCACGTCCAGAGAGTCGGTAAAGTGGGAATTCCCATTCGACAGCTACCACGACTTAATTGTCAGAGAGACAGATAATTTAAAACAGACTTGCAAATGCATTCATTTCATTTCATTATGAATATTTCGTGTATTTCTAGCAATTGCATTCAATTCACACGAATTCTGTTTTATAAAGGTTTTCCAATCTGTAGGACATTAAAAAGCGTTACGTTGGACAGGTTCAGTTTTATGTTGTATAGAATGCGATTTATTCCACCGGTCGTAGAAATTTTCGAATTAAGCCAGGTTTCAGGCTTGTACTAATTTAGGATTCCAGCGATTTTACTGCATTTTAAAACTGGTTAATAATAGTAAGCGATAAAATATCAAGAGCCCACTAACTTTGATTTAAAGCAAAATTCACGAAATTTGGTTGAGTGAGGAGATCAAAATTTTTTCTAAACACTTAGTATTTAAAATATATTTTTTGAAATTTTCTAAATGATATCGGTTTTAATGAAAATTGGAACCACACTTTAATTATAAATCATTCTATTATACATGCGCAAAAATTTAAAGAACACATTTCCAGCCATTTGTAAAAAATGTTAAAGAAGTATAGTGACTCAATGAACATATACGAAAATCGACTTTTGGATACAAAATTTCATGAATTTTCTCTTTCCCTTCGCCAATTTTAGCATTTTTTTAAACATAACTATTAGACCTTAATCGTAACAAGTGTATGGAGTTAGAGATGAAAAGAACTACAAAAGCGAATTTAACGTCTAATAATTTTACGTCCAAAAACGTTGGTCTACAAAAAAATCTTTTTTTCTGTAACAAGATCAAAACATACTTTTTCTGGAAGATAATGTGCCTTTTAATCCCGATCTAACTTCAGAATTTCTGTATCGGCTCAGTTTTCATGTGTTGATGGTTTTTGTAATTGCGAATGTCTCCCTATGTATGTATCTCCATATGTATCTGGCAGAATGACGCTATATTAACAACAGATCCATATGTAAACAGTAATAAATACAATATTATTAAGCGTTACGAAAAGTGAAGAGGAGGATTGGATTTCACTGGTGGCTTGTAATGTTGGGTAAGCATTGATATCACTTCCTCTGTCTTCTGAATGTTCCTCACTGTAGCATCCACCTTTCATTAGCTTTCACTGTGACGTTCTCAGGAGATGATGTGTTGTGGTGCGGGCAACTCTTCACTGCGACTCAGGCCTTACGGCAGATGGTAAAATAGGATATTGCACAGTTTTCTTCGATTTTGTGATGATTCCAGCTATTTGCGACAGGCAAACATAACAGTGTGTTTGGTTTCCTCCAAATCACGAGAACAGCAAAGGGCATGTGACGAGAACCTTTTAACCAACGTGTCAGGAGTGACACGACACACGGCACACAGCATATATTTCTTATCCTGGTCGCCTACCTTACACCCGAAATAAAGTTCATAACACTTCCTTACCAGAGGATTAAGGTTCGGGTTTTGAAATTTCAGAGTTAATTCTCCAAAGATATAACACAACCTATTTGCGCTTTTTATATTTACAAGACATTAATTCATCTGAATTCATAGAACACACGAACATATAATAACAAGCAGTTACATCCAAACCAATTTTCATGCTGTCAGATCTCACAGTTCTGGGACGCAACTGGCAAGAAACGCTAGGCGATTTTATGTGTTCAAGCATGACCTATCAGCAATATTGCGAACCATTTTTCATTTCCTAAAAATGAATTTTCTGAGGTCAGTGTCATGTATAGGAATTTCGTGTACGAATTTCGATTTTTCCTGAACAATCACATATGCAGAATTATTAAATGAAACTTCATCAAATTAATAAATACGCACTGTTTGCAAGCATATACGTAAATAGGGAGTAGCGTGTAACACGAAAACTGAATTCGACAGGCAAAAAACGATTTCATATTCAAATTCTCTATCCAATCTTAGCTAAGAAAGCCATTCACATTCTTTGTTACAAAAATAATGTTGACCAGTGTAATTGTTAGAACTACTTCCATACGTTTCCTCCCTATTCTGTAATAAGGAAGAAAAAATAAAAATGGAGAAAAATATTACCTTCTTTAAACCTTTTTGGACACTTGTTTATCAACTTTTCAATTCTAAGTTCTATAATAAACAAATTAAAAATATAAATCACTTCTGTACTCTTTTGTGATTTCTTCGCAGAGAACTAGAAACAAACTCATTACTTTCTCTTGGGAACTAGAACTTTTATTCTTCCATAAACTTTTGAAATATAAATGAATCAGCATGAGGAAAAAGGAAACAAATAAAAATTAAATTTTTTTCTTATGTTGAAAAATTGTTCTTTGAGGCTCGGCAAATTGTACTGTGATGAATGAAATAACGTCATTACAGTTTAGAGTATCATAGCGAATTCGTACAAAAAATTGGACAGGATAATATAACATGTGTGAGTATTATTTAAGATAATCTTCTTCCTGAAAAGTGGCAACAAATGACTGGTTCCCTTTCTCCTCAATCCGATTCAAATAGATTATTTTTGAAATGTAATAGTGTGTTTCTTAGCTCTATATAAAACAGTAGCAGCATTTAAAAATATAATTGAAAAATTGATATCAATGTGAATATGCATGCCATCGATTATTACATACAATAGAATCTAGCTGATTAATACAAGTGACGCTTGTTAAAAGTAATTTATTTCAGTTTATAATGAGGTAGAAATAAGTTATTATTCATACCACAGGTTCATTAGACTTACCATAAAATAATCGATCGTAAATATATATTCTAGTTCTGGTTAATAAAAGCCCTTCTCTCTCATGATTGTTAATTTAAGTTTCTATTGAAGTTCTTGAGCTTAATTTGTTATTTAAATGGATCAAACGTTCGTTATTCACAAGGACTAAAAATTGCTCTCTGCCTGAAATCTGTTGGAAATTAGAGGACAAAGCCAGTTTGCGAGCGTTAGATGTCCGACATAAAGCCTTCAGTGAGAGTCACCTTTTGATCGACAATGATTGCTCTATTATCCTTTCAATACATAGTAGCTGCCGTCTCAAATTTACATCCCTCTGACACTGTATGCTTATAAAAGCCCATTAACGTCTGTATTTGGACTTTTCGTCGGTGGTATTCCGATATGTGAAGCCTACAGAGAGTCGGAAATAACTATCCAAGTTCATAGATCTATTTTGTTATTTGCCGAATATTTTAATCTAAACAAATTTTAAGTTTACACTTGTTAGTTTAATTTTTCTTAAGATTTTTAAGTTAATCGAAGTCTGAAAAAAAGTTCTTAGAAAATGTACAGGTCCATTGACATGAGTGGCCAAATACGGGTCCTTCATTTAGCAGGACTTAGACCGAATTTCAAGCCAGACGTCTCTTTGTGTAAGAGGCTCTTATACTCATGTGCTACCTTCATTAATGCAGGCATAATCACACTAATGGTTATTCTTCAGGTACGTGAAAATATTTTTTTTATTCAATGTGAATGTAATGCAAAATCTATTTTATATCCCATTTTTCAATACACTAATAATACCCCCAATATACTATTAATTTTTATTTTTTGCTCTGTTTGAAATGTTGGTTTGTCAGTAGATTTGCCGTTGTTAGCACTTCCTAAATATTGTAAATTCGTTTTTTGAGAAAACAATGTGAAGTAGAAAGTGGAAGAAAGTAACCTTACTTCATAACACGTATAAAAATGTGTGTTCAAGTCTGAGGATCAGAGCATGTTTTCTATACGTTTTGGGGCTTACTAAATCCGAATCTGGTGTCCATTTTACTCCATCGCACAATGTTTTGACATAATACCTAAAAACAGTTTAAAAAACGGACTTTAAATTCTGTTTCAGTGACCTCCAAAACAAATAGATAACATCGTCTGACCTCAGTTAGAAATCGTTTTCATTTTTTGTATTTTTTGAGGCTATGTAAAAACCGGACCAGGCACCGGGGCACCGGATTCAGATTGAGTGACCCCAGAAACATAAAGGAAACATGATCTGATCCCCAGACACCAACAAATTTTTGTGTGGCTGTATAGTTTGTGAATTAAATAAATAAAAGGTATCACTTCTTAAGTGCACCTAGAGCAACGAGGACTTCTCAAAATGCTTCCGGTGACAGTCTTGCGTGAAAAATGGTAGACATTTTCCGATATAGTGATCGCAAAATTTATATAAAGATTCCAAAAGAAGTTTCGTGGTCTCAGTAATTTTAGAAATGCGAATCTACAAAATTCAAATTAATCATCCGATGCAAATTATTAAGACGTCTATGTGTATGATCATTTAGAAGAAGCATCGATAAGCACGGTATCATTAACATTTTGTGACCAGCTTGCAACAAAAAAATCGCTACGAGATGACGATTTGAAATTTCGCATGGGATGAAAAGGTCTTCATTTTCTCAAATTTTCAATTCTAAAGGCATGCACAGTACCCTAAAGTAGGATAATAGGAAATACTTATTGAATTAAATTATAATCACAAAAATGTATATGAAACTAGTTCGTGAGCATTGAGTCCGAATAATGTGTGATATTGAAGTGTTAAGTAAACTTCTAAAACATGAAATTAGAATATTGAACAGCAATTTGTGTAACAATCGAATTAACAGCGAAGAAAAAATTGAAGCAAAGGAGCTCAGAGGATGTGCAAATTACAAAAACAATTCCTAAGAGCATGTCCTTTCTTTAATTTGGATCATTCTACTCCTACAATCTTCCTTAAAATTTTACTATCATGTATCCAATAAAGTGGTAAGCAAAACACGTGAATTTCCGCTTTTCAGAAACGTACCAACATTTTCTCAAAAAATGCTTCAAATTATTTCTTCAAGCATTTCGTACGGAGAGTTCAAAGTACGCAAAATAACATATCCTTAAAGCCGTTTTCATTTATCATTTTATTTTTTCAGATTCACAAATGTATTTTTCTTGAAAATTATTGAAATTATTGATTTTGCATAATTAATATTTACATTGCGGACGTAATTATCTCATTTGCAAGTACAAGTGATTCAAAGAATTTTCAGTGATGTTTCTCGACAACTCAAAAGGTTTCTGTGGAAATTAGCTTATTATTGTGCATTTATAGAAATTCTTAAATAACATTTTTACAAAAGCAGCTACTGCTTTCTAAAAACAAAATTACATACACCACTAGGATTCAATCTTCTATAATATTCGTTGATTCACATCTCAGTTCTACCATTAGGAGAACGCAAAGTTGAGAACATATGAAAATAAGACGTGAAAGTGGCAATGATGACAGCTGGCGAGATGAGGAAAAATCAAAAAGCTATTACAGGCAGAAGAGATAAAAATAGTAACTAATATGAGAAAGTCTGTGCTAGTATGCAGCACCACTAATTATTTTAAGTAATCGTATTTTGAATTTTTTAACAGTTTACTTATATGAATATTGAGATTATACTGACTTCAGCCGTATTAGTTATGACGATATTGATTATGATAATAATAATAATAATAATAATAATAATAATAATAATAATAATAAACTATTGAATTCATTATAGATAGATTTGTTAAATTGGTTTTAAGAATGAACCAGATCCAGAAGCACATAAGGAAACAACACATCAACACAATCGGGAAGAGAAAATAGAAGGGAAGAGAAACAGATGAATGTGACGTCCTCGCTGTAAACTGTTTTAAAAGCTTTTCCATGCTTTGAAAGTTTATAAATGTCGAGGATAGTCGAGCAAACATTGCTTTTAGGTATTGGAGTTTAATCAACTCTATCTACAATAATCTATTTAGGTAGCATGGGATTAATTGCAGATGTACTAAGATCCCATCGCGAAAACACGCAAAACACATTTTTGGCAATTTCTTACAATATTTTGACAGAATACGAAAAGAAATACTTGGTTCCCCACCAGGAGACCCAGACGCTTTGAATGACACCTAATAAGCTTCGATTGGAGTAAGCGAAGTGGTCTAACCGTGAGCTCTGGACGCACGGACACTCGCGGTTACTCAAATGCTATATAAGGATATTAGCGGACGCAGGGTACGAGCTCTAATCGGTTTCCTCCCCAGAGAGCTGGCATGAAGTTGGTAGCAAAAGCTGTTACCTGTATGTTGCGAAGGAAAACGCTGAAAGCGGATCAAAACGCACAGTAGAGCCATCTATTCATCGTATCGCTATTCAGAAAACACTGGGTAGCCTAATGTGATGACCTCCATCTCACTCCACCGACCTCCGGGCAACTGTACAGTTTTGCTGCGAAATGTTGATTCAGTGGCCCAGGGAGCACAGGAGAGCAGATGCAGGAGAGAAGATGTTGGAAAGGTCAGCCAGGCCCGCACACGCGGAATCTCTGCGCTTGGTGTCGTCACAGAGGAGGGTGACGGCAACTCTGAATGCCTTCTCAAAAACATTGATTTCGTATCATTCGGACAGGCTGGCATTTGGTGTAAGGAAGTACGTAAGAAAACCTGTACCTACAGCCGTAGGTGTTTCTCTTTGATTTATAATATAATAATTTATCAATTAGGTTACCGAAGTATGTCAATTTCTTGAGATAAAGTTGAACGCTCTATTTTTCTTTTTATTTTCTCTCACTTAGTAATAAAAATACTTTATGTAATCGTATGCTGGGAAACGGCGAATCAAGCCAGGAAACGGCCAACATCCTGGCGTAGTACAGCCTTGAGGAAAACCGCGGTATGTCGGTAGAAAAGATGAAATGTCAGCCTTCGTCGCGGCGTCACCCGGACAGCCCAGATCATTCAGCTCGTTTCCGTTGGAACTCAATTCTTGCGAGTTATTGCCGCTGACATTCGTTTGCGCAGGAGTGGGGCATCCAGAGCTACTGGAACGACGCGGAGGTGCGCACGGAGCTGCTGCAGACGCACGCCTCGGTGCTGGGCGTGATGCTGAACGTGTACTGCTTCTTGTGGCGGCGCGGGCGCCTGCCCGGGCTGGTGGCGGCGCTGCAGAGACCTCTGCGCATGCGCGACCCGCGCCAGGAGAGCGTGCTCGACGCCGCCGCCGCCACCGTGCGCTTCTACACGCGCGCCTTTATCGGGCTCATCCTCGCCTCCATTGTCATGTGGTGCGTAAGGAGTATTGCTGTGGTCAGTGTTGCCATACGTTTAGGAAGTCAGGAGCGCGTGCTAGACGGCGCTTCCACACCCATGTCTACATCGCGGTCTTTCTCACTTCAATCGCCATGTGGTGCGTAGCGACAATTGCTGTGGGTCATGGTTCTCGTAACTGTAAGACGAAATAACAACGAGCACGACTTCACCCCGCCACCGTGCGCTTCTACACGCGCGCCTTTATCGGGCTCATCCTCGCCTCCGTCGTCATGTGGTGCGCAAATAGTATTTCTGTGGTCAGTGTTGCCATACGTTTAGGAAGCCAGAAGCGCGTCCTAGACGGCGCTTCCACACCCATGTCTACATCGCAGTCTTTCTCACTGCAATCGCCATGTGGTGCGTAACGAGAAATGCTGTAGGTCATGGTTCTCGTAACTGTAAGACGAAATGACAACGAGCTCGATTTCGCCCCGCCACCGTGCGCTTCTACACGCGCGCCTTTATCGGGCTCATCCTCGCCTCCATCGTCATGTGGTGCGTAAAGAGTATTGTTGTTGTCATTGTTGCCATACGTTTAGGAAGCCAGAAGCGCGTGCTAGACGGCGCTTCCACACCCATGTCTACATCGCGGTCTTTCTCAATTCAATCGCCATGTTGTGCGTAACGACAATTGCTGTAGGTCATGGTTCTCGTAACTGTAGGACGAAATGAGAACGACCTCAACTTCGCCCCGCCACCGTGCGATCATTCACACGTCTTCAATCTTCTAAATGAGGTACATTTTTTCCTCGATAGGTGGCGGTGATCTTCTCCAGCTAGATGGTGTCATTTGGATCCGATGTATCTGACGGCTACTGAGGTGTTTCCCAACTACGTATCTCCCACAAGTGGACATCGCCCAAGCCGGAACAAGGTTATCGGTGACCCGGCATGTCTTTTATTGAAGTGCATCTAAGTATTGAATTGAAATGAATTAATGCCTTATTTTACGTGGCGAAACTCAAGCCATGAGGCCTGCTCTTTCCTCTGACCACGCAATTTTCGCTATGCTCCTTTCACCAACTAGGTTTTTCTTGGGCGAGAAACAGGCGATTTGAATTTAGCTCAGAGGCGTCATTTAGGCTTGAGGGTCTTTAACATGCAAGTAAATATACTAATATGGGACAGCCGGGTTTACTTCCCCTCCGAAGGAAGGCGTACGAAGGATTTTTTTGCTTTTAAAAATGCACGGCTTCGATCGGGTTTGAACCCGCAAACTTTTGTACAACATTCGCCGCGCGTATTTGTGTAAGTGTGTGTAGTAAACTCTTGAGATTACAAGGTATAGGAATGAAAAAATTTGCGCTGTTCATGGCCATTTTCTTAGGTTACTGCTCCGGCAATCACCAAGTTTTGACCGTAATCGAGCATAAAACTACCGATGATACAATCCGGCCGTTTGAAGAATTCTTCCATCAGAATTCTTCCAGAATTCTTCCATATATCTGCTGAATTTAAAGTAGCTAGGGGTGTGATTTGCGTTAAGCAAGCCGTAAAAATGTGTAAAGAGGTTTTTTAAGCTTCTAGCACAGTACGAGTTACCAACATAAGTTGAATATTGTGTCCGCAATAAAACGTGAATGAGTAGAGATGAATGGAAAGACATTGGATAACGAAAAGTTCGAAAAATAGATAATATAAAGGAGAGACAGAGAGATGTAAAAGTGAGGAAAAGAAAGGGTGTGTGAGGAATAGAGGAAGAGGTATAAAAGAAGAAATTAGAGAAAAGTGAAAAGAAAAGAATGAGACAAAGAAGAAGCGAGATGAGGGAGGTGCGAAATGACAGCATAGCGATGAAAGAAGAGGAAAATAAAAGAAATGTAATGTGAAAGACGACTTTCGTGAAAGAGAACAGAAATGTGACGATGAGTTTGAGAATAGAGGGGTTTATTAGTGAATGATAGAGAGTAAGAGAGCGAGACGAGAGAGAAAGTAAATATACAAAAGAGAGAGAGAGAGAGAGAGAGAGAGAGAGAGAGAGAGAGAGAGAGAGAAAGACTGCAAAAGAGAAAGAGAGATATATGGGAGAAAAAATAAGAGAGAAAGAGGGTGAAAAAATGACACCGTTGCAATAGGTGACGAAGGATTTCTCTGCTGAGTAAAACTTAAAGCACGTGAAGTACAGCGTGTTCAAGAATTTTCGTCCAGAATCTTGCTTTAAGCATTTGCATTAAACTGGCGAAATAAGTAATGCATTTATCGAATTAGTGGACAATGATCGGAATGTTGCTTAAACTTTAAACTATTTTGAAGTAACAAGATGAAAAAATGCTGCTAAAAAGAGGGCGCAGCTGTTCTAAAAAACTAAACGAGACTAAAAATATTAAAAAAACCAACTAGTGTATTTCTGTGCCCATCTGGAACCCCACTAGTTCAAAACTAATCTTAGTGTTTACCACTAGTGTGTTGAAAAGTGGCGATTTTGGTTTTTCAAGCTTAAACGGGAAAATAGTTCTCTCTCATTGTATTATTTTGAAGCATCGCTAGTTTTACTACATCAAGCTTAGAAACAACTATATAAATGATTTAACTGCATTGTTGAATGATAAATTTAAGAAATACTTCTTATTACGTAAGTCGAAATTGAAGTTTATTAATATTTATAAATGTAAGTCATATAATGCAATTTCATTATCAAAGTTATAAAGGGATAGGCTATGTTTCAAAGAATGATAAGGTATTTATACTTTTTGTCTAAGGGTTTACAACATATAGCTCTGTATCATGAATTGGCCATCTAAATTCTCATACACTCGTAAAATTGATATTAATGTTAATGAAAAGTGTAATATATGAATTGAAAATGAAAAAAATACCTTTATTATATTTAGGTTTGTGTTTCCACCAATATACACCTTTGTCACCGGGAATGTTGTCTACGCCGTTCCTATGCTGCTGGTGTTTAAGGAGATGGGATTCCCAGATGGACCAGGAGTGGGCTACCTGCTCGATTATTTCACGCAAGTAGTCACAGGAGGCACCGCTCTCTTGAACCATACGGCCATATTGATCATGCTACTGACGGTTCTTATAAATCTCAGTGCCCGACTGAAGGTGTTGGGCCTGGATATAGCTAACATCAGGTGAGTAAATTCTGAATTCTGTGGCGTAAATCCGAATTTAAAACACTTTAATTCTCATAATTATATTGACTTAGCAAAAAAAAGCACCTTCAACTTCAAATAAGAAAACTATACTGGATACTAGGATACCACTCAAAACTATCACTGGAAAATAAACTGTTGATATATAAAGCTATCATAATCCCAATATGGACCTACGGCATCCAAATCTGGGGCACAGCAAGCAAGAGTAATCTCTCGATCATCCAGAGATTTCAATCCAAGACCTTAAGAATGATCGCGGCAGCACCATGGTTCATCACAAATGCAGCACTGCACAAGTACTTAAAAATGCCCACTGTCTTGGAAAGAATAGAATTTATCAACTCAAACTATCTCCAGCGCCTTGAAAACCATCCAAACCACTTAGCCCTCAACATCCTAGACAATAGTGCAGACATCCATCGACTAACCAGAACCTCACCCCTACAACTCCCATATAGATTCTCAACAAATAACTGAAACATTACCCTCAGCTACTAAACTATCCCAATTGCAGCAAACCCAAAATAATACTTGCTTTTTGTTATAGTATGAAGAAGTAGATGAATAGTACCGATGGGATACCTTCACTGGAAATCAATCAATGACAGAATAATTCTAGAACATCATATTTACTTATTATTTTGTAAAAAAAATAGATTGTAAATTTTTTGTTTTAAATAAAAAATAATTATATTGAATTTGAAGTCATTCTTTAACATTGCGAGTTACTTCTTTAGGAAAACTATCTGTACTTTGTATTGCAAATCACTTCTACATTTTCTTTGTTTTTAACATTTAGATATATCAGAAAAAATAAAAACACAGCTAGAGATTAAATTTGTTGATTGTTATATGCAAACATGTTGAAAAAGGAAGTTTCAATAGGAGGTTACTTTAATTTAAACACTCACACTTAAAATAAATTACATTCAAATAAAGCAATTCCCAAAAACTTTGTATAATACTTTGCTTTTTCCTGTAATACTTAACTCTAAATTTATTAACTTGTGGTAAATGTAGAATATAAAACAAGTTAAATTCAGAATATATTTTCCCACTACAAATATTTTCTTCGACAATCGAGTGAATGTAATATTTCCGGCCATTAAGAAGCGCAAACCAAATGACATCTCAGGAACATTGATTACGAACAATTTTCTAATCATCATATTATACAATACAATAATGAAGCATTGCGATACTTTAAGAATTCAGTTTATTTCATTTCTCTGTATGATTTCAGACGATCAGCATGCAAAAACTTGAATATTACAGAAACTGATTATTTCATTGAAGCTATAGCATATGAAGAATATGATGCTAAAATATTTCCAGAAGAAAATAATAATCAAAATAACGATAAACTTGTGGAGAATACATCACATGTTAAAGCAAGTGTTGAAGATTGTGAAGAAAATTACAGTCAAAAATTGGGCACTGAAATGAATATTCTTTTAGGTGAATGGGTACGGGAACACAATGATATCGCGGTGTAAGTTTTATACATTTTTTAGATATATTGCTGGTAAAAATGTCACGGAAAGTGACTTTCTGTACGTTACATTCCATTAGTATATTTTGAATAATCAATTCTAAATAACA
The DNA here is from genome assembly GCA_017312745.1 of Gryllus bimaculatus. Taxonomy (NCBI): domain Eukaryota; kingdom Metazoa; phylum Arthropoda; class Insecta; order Orthoptera; family Gryllidae; genus Gryllus; species Gryllus bimaculatus. The sequence goes on from BOPP01000046.1 coordinate 429,393, forward strand.
ATATAGTACTTACTAATTACGTCAAGTGCAAAATAGTCAGTTTTTGTTAGGTATTAATATAGTTGTTTACTAATCTAAGGCGAGCCGTACGTTTCATCAAATTTAGATTTTTGGCGTTGTTCACACAAAACCACTGAGCTTTTAAAGCGGCACGCAGTTTTCCAATTTAATTATTCCAGTATCTAATTGTCTTTTGAAATTCAAAATTTCTTGTTTTTTTAATTAACCCGCGTCATTGTTTTCCACCCAATTATGCGCACTAAAATTTACTCTTTGGGTTTCATTTATCAAGCGTAGAGTGTGAAAATGAAATTATCGCATTACAATGTTTAATGTAAACGTAGGTTGCTTTTTAACGTAATCTCGTATGCTTCAATTTCAAGACATGTTCTTATTTCACTAACACATGAATCATTTCCTTCATTGTCTTTTGATTGTATTTCAGAGCCCCCAAAAAAGTAATTGAAAGGCAAATGTTGCTATTCTTGTAAAATGATTGCTTTTACAACATGGTAATACTCTGTAGAACTTAAATTATTATTATTATTATTATTATTATTATTATTATTATTATTATTATTATTATTATTATTAATTATTATTGTTGTTATTATCATTATTATCAATATTATTATTAATATTATTTAAACGTGTTTTTTTATTTTCAGACTTGTAAATGATATTAATGAAATGTTCAGTCTCATTGCTTTTGGCCAATTCGCTCAAAGCATTTTCACCGTCTGTTTTAGTGCGTATCAAATAGCTCAGGTAAAATTTGCTTTACTAAAAAATAGGTTTATAAAACTAATCTTAGGAAACACTAAAAAAATAAATTGTATCAATACTCTAACATGAAGTAATGAGACTTGATAGTAGATTAATAATCGTAACAACAATTCAATTCGAGCCTTCTGTTAGTACTCTTCTAACATTTTCAGAATATTCATGATATGAGGAATGTGATGAAGAACTTAACGTTGGTCTCTCTAACATTCAGCCTTCTCTTCATGATATGCTGGTACGGGGAAGACATCCGTCGACAGGTACCATTTTACTGCAATGACCTTGTTCCTTGGAACAGTTATGTTATTGTACATTCTTTGGTGCCAGAGAAACTCAACTCCGCCGAGCGTAATACTCAGTGAGCACATTCGCGCCGCCGCAACGACGAAAACTGGCTATAAGGAGCTTACAGCTGGGGGTATTACTGCCGTGACGTTATAAGACATATCGTCTTATGCTGAACTCCACCCTCCATTATCCTTTTCTCTTCCATTCCTTCTTACTTTTTCTTAGATGTATGATGTAAATAAATCTATAGAATTTGCCTTTTTCGAATCATTTATGAATTATTTTTTTTCATTTCACTATTCTGTCACTCACTGAACGCCAGAAATCGTTAATACGATGGCAAAGAAATAACAAACAATGACGAAAAATTATAAACGAAAGCTTCTGAAGAAATGTAGTCGTTCATCTTTCAAGAGAAGCGTAAATAAAACAGAGAATGCATAGAAAAATAGATCAGCGCTATTCTTATGTGCATCTCTGTTCTATCCATGAAAAATTAGTGTTTTTTGGCAAATATTTGTTTTATGAATTGTATTAAATCGAAGCAGAAATTACGCGACAATTATTTGTTTAAAAAATTATGCTTGCTATTTTTTTAAAAATCTGTCTTAATGGAACAGACATTATTTAGCACAAAATCTATCTTCAATAATATAGTTTTGGAATCTAAATTTTTTGCTCTTTTTTCATTTTTGAAAACTTCAGGGAGATTGCTTGATATGGAACTTGCACAACGTTTCCTTCTCATATCTGTCAAAGGACTGTGACGTAAACGAGAAGAAAAGTTAAACTAATAATTGTAGCCATACTGGTGAAAATAATTTAAAAGAAATTAAAATTGCTAATATTTCACGCAAACCTTTGCAAGAACTACTAAAATTACGAAAATATCCCTTTCTTCAATATTGTAATTGCAAAAGACGTAGTCAAAGTTTTGAACTTTTGCAATTTTTGAAATATCAGGTATTTCAACGAAAATGGTACATGTGCTATTCTTTAAAGCATCATTTATACTACTCGAGAAAGAAAGTTTACAAAAAAGTTAACGTCATTTATGAGAAAATCTTGGAAATTCTGTAGCTTCATTTAAAGAACTCCCCTCCGAAATTCAAATATTCGTTTCAAATCAAGTTTTCTTATAAACTGAACACACCATCCCGTTGCTTTAAATCTATTGAAGAGTATCAATTTCAGAGAAAATTGTCTTACGGTTTTTGCGAGCTAGCTTAGAGCACAGATAGACGGACAAGGCGGCGTTTTGCACATAATCAATTTTTGCATATCAACTATCCAAAAAACATGGACTTTGACAACACAACGTATTAAAGAAAATAATTTACAATTTATGGAATTGAGAGTTATTTACTTTTTTGTTACCAAGACTTAAAGACCGAGCAATAAGAATTTTTCTGTCGAGAAACAACAGAAAAACCAAAGTTTTGGCGCACTATTACATTACTTGCATTTCTTTCGGAGCAAGTCAAGAAAGTAAAAGTGTTTAATAAGTTACTATCTTAGTTAAAAATTAATTAGCAAAGGAAATGTAAAAATATAGGGATAAACGAAGTATGAAGAGAAGAGGGGGAAAGAAAGAAAAGTAAAATAGAAGAAAGATCAACGACAAATGCAATATGCACATAAGTTATAAAGTAAGAGGGAGGGCTGACGGTAAATTGTTTTCATGCAAAAGCTCATAAAATTAGAAGATAGAAACTGTACCAAATATCCAGATATATGAGGTTAATACTAGAATATTAATAGTTTTAAATTTATACTATTTTTAATTATCAGACAACATTCGTATTATCTCTCTGCAATCAGTAATTTAAAAGACCTAACTCAAATAAAGACATTCAAAACATGAGGTTTGATACACCAAAAAAAGTAAAATCTCTAATCTTTGGAACATTTATTGTTCGTGGTTAAGTCTCTACTCATCCAAGGATTATTTTCGTAATGAATTCCTATACCTGAGTTCATTCCCTCTTTTAAAATACGCAGGTTTAGTGGTATGTCAAAGATCTAAGAAAATTATCACAATGGCGTAAATAATGATATGGAAATGGCACAAGGAGAATAAACGCGGCAAAAATAAATTGCAAACGGGTATTGAAAATAAAAATCATTGTCTGGAATGTAGGACATCACGTTTGGTTTGCATATTACTTTACACCATTATTATCTCTCCTTCGTCAGTGGTGTTTTTCAAAATGTGTTTAGGATGTGTAGAAGGTTTGAACAGGTCGGGGGGAGGGGTATCGGTGTGTGTGTGTGTGTGATAGGGGTGTGTGTGTGTGTGTGTGATCAGGGCGGGTGTGTTATCGAAGCAGATGTGTGATCGGGGCGGGTGTGTGATCGGGGCGGGAGTGTGATCGAGGCGGGAGTGTGATCGGTGTGGGAGTGTGATCAGGGCGGGTGTGTGACCTAAGAGGATGTGTATATCGGTGTGTGTGTGTGTGTGTGTGTGTGTGTGAACGAAGTGGGTCTGTGATCGGGGTGGGTGCGTGATCAGGGCAGGTCTGTAATCAGGTCGGATGTGTGGTCGGGGCAGGTGTGTGATCGGAGCGGGTATGTAATAGGTGCGGGAGTGTAAAGGGTGAAGTTGTGATTGGAGCGGAGATTCAATCGCTGTGGAGATGTGAGGGCGGGAAAGTGATGGGAAAGTGCATGTGGTTGGAGCGTGGGTGTGGTGAGGTTAGATTCAATGTGTGTGATCGGGGTGGCCGTCTCTTGTGTTGGCATGTGTGATAGGGGCAGTGGGTGATGAGGGTGTCGGTGTCTTGTGTTGGCGTGTACGATGGGGCCACAGTGTGATTGGAGTAGTGGTGCGGTGCCTTGTTTTGAAGTGTGTGATGGGGCTACATTGTGATCGGGGTAGTGGTGCCTTGTGTTGGCGTGTGTGATGGGGTCAGTGGGCGATTGGGGCGGATGTGTCTAGCGATGGCGTGTGTGATTGGGCAGCGAGTGATGGGAGGCGTGGTGGGTGCGCAGAGCGTGGCGTTGGCGGAGGCCGCGTATAGCGTGGGCTGGGGCGGCGCGGGCGGCTCCTTCGGCCGCTCCCTCGCGCTCACCATCGCCCGCGCCCAGCGCCCGCTCACCCTCACCGCGGGGCCCTTCAACGTGCTGTCGCTCGAGAACTTCGTCTCGGTGAGTACTGACCCTCACTGCGAGGCCCTTCAACGTATTGTCGCTCGAGAAACTTCGTCACCTGGTCGCAGCGTCCGCTTACCCTCACAGCTGGGCCCATCAACGTGGTCACTGTAGAACTTCGTCTCGTTGAGTGTTCACGCCCGTGCCCACTCACCCTCACCGGGAATCCCTACAACGTGTTGTCACTCTAGAATGTCGTTTCGGGGAGTGCTTGCGCCCACGCCTAGCTCAACCTCAGCCCACTCAACCTCAGCACGTGGTCCTTTAAAGTGCTGTCGCTCGAGACCTTCGTTTCGGAGAATGCCCATGTCCGCCCCCTCTTACCCTCACTGTAGGGCCCTTTCACGTGCTGTCGCTCGAGAACTTCGTCTCGGTGAGTGCTCACGCCTGCCCCCACTCACCCTCCGCGGGGCCATTTAAAATTCTGTCGCTCGAGAACTTTGTCTCGGTGGGTGCAGACACCCATTCCCAGAACCTCGTCACCCTCAGCGCGGGGTCCTTCAACGTGCGGTCACTTGAGAACTTCCTCTAGGTGAGTGTCCAATCACTCTCACCGCGGATCCCTACAACGTGCTGTCACTCGAGAATGTCGTTTCGGTTAGTGCTTGCGCCCGCGCCTAGCACCCGCTCGCCCACACCGCGGGGCCCTTCAACGTGCTGGCGCTCGAGACCTTCGTTTCGGTGAAAGTCAATGTCCACCCCCTCTTACTGTCACTGTACGGTCCTTTCACGTGCTGTCGTTCGCGATCGTCATCTCAGTGAGTGTCCACGCCCGCGCACGCTCACCCTGACCGCGGGGCCATTCAACGTGCTGGCTGGCGTTCTATTGTTTTGCCACTTTTCACTTCTCCTTTATTGAGAGAAATAAGGCGTTTTATGGAACATTATCTAATAATTAAGTTTAATGTTTATATTTTCAACTCTTGGAATGAACTAACGAGTTGTATAATTAGATTTATTTTCAACTTAAACATTTACTTACAAGTTATCCACACAATATACGTATTTATCATTGAAACATTTTAACTAAAATGCACAATACCATTGTAATAAAATAAGTCCTTTAAAAGCTTCGACTTTCCTTATATAAAATCCTTTTAATTTTACGTAAATAAATTCTAGGAAATACAAATGTAGGGCAAGCTAACTATTTTAGCAAATGTTCTTGGATTCACACCTGATGTATAAAATGCTATTCTGAAGCTGTAAAATTGAAGGAATTAATTGTAAACTCAATACGGTTGAAGTCAAAATTGATTTATGTTGAAGTCTTACAAATGATCCATAAATTTACCGATTCCTTTCATTCAAAACAAATGAAATCAGAAATGTGATGAAAGGACTTGCATTTACAGAATGAAACATTGTTAGATAAAGTTATTTCCTGAAAACTAATAATGATGTAAATGGGATAAAAGTATTCATTGTGAATATGTCAGTAATGTTGCATCAAACCCACATCCCGCTTTTTCGATCTACTATGCTATACTTGCACCCTAGGTATTTTTGTACAAATATCTCATTACATTCTACATATATCAATTTGCTTGCAAGGAAGTTCAATTTTCTGTTAAGATAATTCAAACATAAAATAATGAACTTTCATTTTCGTTTGTTTCAGATTCTAAATACATCTTATTCATTATTCACACTATTACTCACAGTAAACGATTAATACAAACTTTTACAGTCCTTCATATGTATTTTAACTAGCTACACGACTGCTTGGGTGTCATTAGCTTGTTTTCCTTGTAGTCTTTTGGGTTTTGAAAATTAATTTTTATTGCGCTAGAAGCTGACTGCGATAATTGAATTGCTGTCAAACTGCGTAGCGTTAAATGCATTTATAATTAAATAAAGTATCACGAAAGCAGAAATAATATCAAAATTGTCACAATTGACTCTTATCTCATTTGCATACTTCATCTCACTTTTTTTTTAATTCGAGAACATTCGATCGCAAGTTCAGTTCCGAGAAGACGTCTGCGCAGTCAAAATCAAATACACACATTTCGCTAAATTATCTCGTTGCGAGACGGGGAAAGGCGCGCTTGAATAGGAGGTAATCAAATTTAGTCTCCGGTTTGAGTGGGCTGAAAATGAAGACACAGCAAAACGCAACAAATTGCTAACTTCATTTTTAGCCGAGGCTCATCAAGGAACGAGATAAATTTCGTTTCTACAGACCCAATTAAAAGGAGGAAACACGCTCCAACGGGCGATGTTCGGTGAAGCGAGACACAGCATCTCAGGGCATGATCAGCTATGAATAGAATACGGGGAAAACAGACAACGTTAATTCAGTTTCAGAACTGAAATGAAAGTAATCGGGTGACGCACGTCGTAGGAACATTTCGCATTTGGTTGAAAAAACTAAAGGTGTGGTGAAAAATACCTTTCACTGATGAGTAATTTGATACAAGTTAGCTTCTCGTTTTATAATTTATATCATTCTACTACATTTTTCAAATGTCAATGTTCCAAGATGGAAGAAATGTTGATAAAGAATATTTATTCTCCTCATATATCTGTAAACATTACTTTCAAATTCACGAAATTAAAATAATATATAGTTGCAAATAATCACATGACTTCTCAAATCTTAAAATGTAATCATTTTACATTACTTCTAACAATTTCACATAGAAAGTATCAAACTACGTAATATTATATTAAAAATAAACTTCTTCTAAAAGCAAATATGTATTTCGTTAATAACATCTTCTTCCGTTATATTTACTCAACATAATCTGCTATATAATAATAATAATAATAATAATAATAATAATAATAATAATAATAATAATAATAATACCAATAATGTCACTGCGGAATTCAATTTAAAACTCTATTGTTATTGATAAAAAAATTTGTATAGAAGATTTTAATGAAAAAACCACATCAAGTGCTCTACGTTTTTATTTACTTCTATGAATTGTAAATGGCCTCCACCCTTTGATATTTAAAAATTACTAGAAACAATTATGACGGTTTATTTTAAAATACTGATTTAAAACCTTTTCTCATCTTCATTATGGTTTTGATTATTATTTCATATCCATATTACCGAAAATGAACACGAGTTCACAGCTTACTGTGATTTTAATTAAGAAAATTCTCCAATACATTAATTAACTAAAGGTCTTTAGTACAATAATTGAGCATTTGAGAAACGAACTAGCTTAGAATATTATAATTTATATCATATTATTAATAAAAGTAGACAAAACAATATTTGCATGTTTGTTGTACATTTATGCAAATACATTGATTACTAAATGGCACGTTATTACGTTGAGTATTATATTTACTATGTACAATACTTATGTACAATTAGTTTAGCAACAGATGTTCTGAACAATACATATAAACTAAAATAATCTGTGTTAAATTTTGTTTTAATATAAAAACATATCAAATATTTGATAATACCTTTTCTAAGTTTTATAAACTTTAATTAAAATAACTGAGAGATCACGAACCTACATAAATTGCTCAAATTGTGTCTTTTAAAAATTAATATTATACTAGATGTGACTCTTAATAAGTAATTTTAATATTAAATTTCTGCTGTAAATATCTTTAAAGAACATTGCATGTTTAATTGAACAACTTTATAAACTATATTATAAAAATGTACACTTGTTTTTTATAAAATAGTCATTTAATATAAGATCCTATAAAAAAATAACGTAATTTTGAATTTATGAAAATCATGGTTTTTACCATTTTATTATCAAATAATATATTTTTTTATTCAGCCCTGTCCCGCACGTGAACTGTGATTGTAATACCTATTAAAAGAATTGGCTAGAGTAAGCAAAAAATTATTGAGGCAAACCTAAAATACTCGGAATTAAAATGGCAATTTTTAACAAAGTTGGCAAAATGTCAAAGAAACTTAAAACCACACAATTTCATAGAATATATTGTCATTAAATTTTATTGAAAAATACTTTTGGATTCACTTTATTTAAAAACTATCGTGTACATACACAAGCCGCAGTATTTCAGGAATATTCTCTATCAATCTCCACACAAACAAAAACTGGATTCTCCTGCAGAAGAAAACAAGCCACGAGCGGGCGGTGAAAAATTCAGGGAAATTATTACCACGTGGCGGCTTTCGAGGTCTCTTGCGAGGACATCCTGCGTCGAGAGCTCTGAGGACTATGCTGGCCGATAATGGGCCCTGATGGGGCAATTTGCTTCCGAGAACAGCTGACGAGCGATGAGAGCCGCAGCCGTGATTGTGAGAGGTCTCGCAACGAGCGTAAGCCACTTGGCGGCGAGGCTTTTCAGAGGTCGAGCGCGGAGGGGTGACGGCGGCGGCGGCGGCGGCGGTCTGAGCGAAAATGTGACTCCGATTTGCCGCAGGTCTCAAGCGCTTGGAAATTGCGTTCACGTGTCGCCAAAGGTATCGTTGACGAGTAATTATTAAGCGGGATTCCGGGATCCACGTTGAAAGGAATTTCTCTATGAGCTGGATCACGATAGTGATTCTTCTCTACGAGGATTCCGTTCTATTACTAAAGCGGTTTATGTCGTGCTGTGCTTTTGTACCTTATGCTTTCAATGAGTAAACTGGAGCTTTAATAGGAATTGACTTAATTGGGATAAGTATACTTATTATTTCAGAGTATATATTCTACACGTGCAGCAAAGACAATTGTTAATTACTGGGTATTCATAGAATTTAGTCTCGCTGTAGAGATGAAATACACCAAACACGACTGCACAAAGAACAATTCACTTTAAATTGTTTGGAAAATCCGTACCAGTATCAAATAGAAAAAGTAAGATTCAACGTGTTTTAAATTTGAGCTTTTTTTTGTTCACACAGCTTATGATATAAATATTAAATACTAAATACGTGAAGCACGATAAGCTGTAAGGAAAATTGTGATTTCATATAATAAATGAGAAACACTATGAAATTAAAAAGAAACTTGTGTTAATTAAACATAAATTGTTACGCTTATATTGAACTGAAACTGTCGTAAATACATGTTATCCGACATTCTTTAAATATCTGTTATCGCAGATAGAACACAAATTACGGAAGAACATTTACTTTCATTATCTTCTTGGGAAACACGAGTGTCACTACAGCAAATAACACATTCGCCACACCATTCACGCTGCTCACTGTCCATCATGTCTGCCACCGTCATCGAGCCGGATTTGGACGACCGAAAGCACATCGACTTCGACCTCAACCTCAAGATCCTGCACTACCTGGGCATCCTGCCGCCGCCGGACGAGCACGGCATCGGCAACAGCGCGGTGTACCGGTGGTACACCAACCTGGGCATGCTGCTGCTGGCGTCGTGCGTGTTCAGCCAGCTGGTCGACGTGTTCGTGTGCTGGGGCGACTTCGACGGCCTCACGGTGAACGTGTCGTCGATGCTGTCGTTCGCCGTGTGTCTCTACAAGTTCGTCAAGACGGTGCAGATGCGCCAGGACATCCACGACCTGCTGGAGCGGCTGGACCGCATCTTCATCGTGTACATCGACCACGACAGCGAGAGCGACCACATTCTCGAGGAGTCCGTCTGGCACTCGCGCGCCGTCACTGTGGGTGAGGCCCATTCACATTCGGTTCTTTTTTTCCTTTACACTCTTTGCCATTGTAGTTATGGTTACTTCCTATTTTTATTTTTACTTTTTTTTAAAAATTCGTCTTCTTTTTTTCTCTTTCTCTTTTTCTTCTTCTTCTTCTTCTTCTTCTTCTTCTTCTTCTTCTTCTTCTTCTTCTTCTTCTTCTTATTATTATTATTATTATTATTATTATTTAATTGTTACTGTCTCACCTTACTACGTATGTAGTGAAGAAACAGGCGCGGATCCACGGGGAGGCAAATGAGGGAAATCATCCCCATCTAAAAAATTGTCATATTTATTTTAACGAAAATTCAAGCAAAACTATTTTCCTATAACCATTAAAACGAATAAAATCGAATTGGAGGATGAACTGAGTATATTCTGCGAAATGTATAAAACCTGTTATTTGACACATTCGATATTTGAAATTTCCCTCCCAAAATTTGTCTCTAGATCCGCCCTGGAAGAAAAAAAATTGTAATCGTGGGGCGAAATCAGCAATTTTTTGAGCTAAGTAATGATAATTGTTTTCAGACTAAAGCTGAAAACATAACAAATTACATCACTGCTTTTATTTTGTTTTTATTTCCACTTACGCTTTTATAACCGCTCAGCAAGTAGAAAGAATGCCACGGCAAAAAGAATGATGAATTTTCGATAGAAAAAGTCTTATTACCGGATCCTGGCAATGGAAAAGTAGATAAATCTAACACTAAACTAAAGTGGTAACTAAGAAAAAATTTAGTTAAAAAATTGTAAAAAAAAATTTAGAAAAAAATCTTACAATACGTAGTGTAGTCAGAATCGATTACTAGTGAGTTCTTCATACCGAAAAATCGAATGACGGGAAAACGACTGTCTGTCTGTTCGTCTGTCCGTCCGTCTATCTGTCGGCGAACAATGCTAATGGCTAAACTTTTCAGCCGATTTTTTACAAAATTAATATTCCTCAACTGATCTGACAGATGACGCGTCTCCTTGAATTTAAAACCGTATTTTAGGGTTTGGGGCAACTGGGATATTTTCAAAATTTTCTAAAAAATGGCTCGATCGTGTTTGATTAAATTTTGTTATTAGATAGTAGGAAGAATGTTTAAGAGATTAGTGAAGGTCTCATGTTCGTTGAAAACTATGATTTCTTGAAAATTTCGAAAATTCAAACTTTTTTCAGCGTCTTCCTTCAACTACAATTATCAAGACAGATTACTTTCTCTTAACTATGTCTATTCCTTAAAGATAAATTTTGAAATAAGGTCATGTTCAAGTATTTGTTAATTTCAGTATATTGTGCGTAATTTTGTGTGAAAATATGTGTGAGAAAGTACGTGTTTGTTTAGCAACACTCGTTACCGTTTGGATGATTAGAAAAGAAAACAGGATAACGTTATGCGCTGGATATTATTATAGAAAAAAATCATTGGAGTCGATAAAGCAAGTAGTTATTTCAAAACAGGCCGAGGCAAGAAAAAGGGTCAGGAATACGTGCTTTATAGAAATAAAGTCTAAAGCAGTTTCCGCTGATCACTTGCACAAGAAAATGGAGAACACAAAGACCTAATTCTCCATCGATACTCAGAAAAAGATTATCACTCATCCTTACAGATCAGACTTAAAATACGATAAAATATAAGAGAAACATCCACCTCTGCCTCTGAACAAAACCCTTGTCTTTCCTCAGTCAATAACCAACATTATTATAACATACATGAAATTGTATATATAACTTGTCGAGTAAGAATAATCGAAATAACATTAGAAAATTTTACATTATGCTAATGTAAATATATTTTTTTCACTTCTGTAAGGCCACTTGGTAGATCGAATATAATAAATTAAAAAACTTGTCTTCCTCCTCAGGATTTCTGGGACTCGGCGGACTGGCCGTGGTGTTCTGGTGTTTCCTTCGCCCGCTGCAATACGTGTCGAGCGTTCTCATCCACACCATTGGCGTCCTCGACCACTCGCAGGGCTGCCACAACAAGAACCTCCCGCTGATCGCGTGGCTGCCGTTCAACACCACCGTCAGCCCTTACTACCAGCTGACGTACGCCTACCACACCACGGCCAGCCTCTTCTCGTACCTGGTGAGCGCGTCGCTTGACGTCTTCTACGTCAGCATCATCATCCACGTGTGCGGCGAGCTGAAGCTGCTGCAGTTCTCCATCCTGAACGTCTCCAAGAGAGCGCGGCGGGTGACCGAGGAGAAGGAGAAACAGGGCATTACGCTGCCCCTCATACTGACGGAGGAGGTGAGATCTCGCTGGAATTCATTTAACGCGGCAGTGCAAGCAGCTGAAGTCGTAGGCTTCCGCGGCCAGAGTCATGTGGGTGATCTGGGCTGTCCGCGTGACGCCGCGTCGAAGGCTGTTTGCCGACGTTTCGACCCGGATAGCCCAGATCACCCACAGTGCTTGCAGCTGTTCTGAAGAGACCCGGGAAGTCTTTAATATTGTGATTGCAGTTTGGTCGCGCCCCTGAGCACTGCCTCCAAGTTCCTTTTCCTTCAACAGATATAAGTCACACCTCTTCCGAGAAATTGAGTATTTTTGTCTTTTCTAGCGGCGAGACAATCAAAAACGTTGCAGGGGCCTCAGAGAACACCTACGTGCACTCGTGAGACGATCTTCGTTCAGTGCGTTACGCGGCTTAGAAATATATTTGTGCCAAATATGCAAAACGTTTATTTGTTTGGAGCATTGACTAACATGGTGTAAAGTATACAAGGATCGAAAGTTGTCAAATACGTAAACTATATGAAATGCAGAGAAAATAATATATCACCTCAAGTAATTTTTATGTTTTTTTCATTTACTTACAAAACACTAAATACTGTAATCAATATTTTAAAATATTTGTCATTATTGAAAATCCATTTTTATCCTGGGACACTCCCTTGGACGAAATTACGAAAGTTGAAACACGGGAACTGCAAGCAGAAGGATCTGTGAGACCAGATGCGAGTACTGACGCTACAGAAAGTGGAGCGTGTACTGCCGGGTTAATTTCCAAGAAAAGTAGTTTGATGCATTATTTATTTAGAGTACGGAATTGTTAGAGGTGAGACCGCCCTTAGGCAGTGTTCCGCACCCGAGTTTCGAACCCAGGCTTCTTTGGAAGCCTACTTCCGACGCTGGTCTGAAGACCTTTATCGAGCACGCGCACCTCGCGGGAGGTCCCCTAAATGTGCTTGGGGGTTTGACTGTCACTTCTACGCCAGATTTCTGTATCCATTACAGAATGCAGCAGAAGATGTGAGAACAGACTCGAAAACCATCCAAATTATCTTGCAGTGAACATTCTGGTCAACAGTGGATTCTCGTACTTTGCGAACCCACTCCACGCACTTGCTACTGCCCGTTATGAGACTGACCCCAACTCAGCTCTTAGAATTCTTTTGAGATCAAACACTCCCACTGGGACAGCGCAGTTCGCAAGTGTCAGGTCGATTTTTGTAATAAGCTATTGATTCTTGTCTTACCCTGTCTGTTCAAAAACTCAAATCGAAACTGAAAGACCACCCCTATTAAACAAAACTCCTGTCAACTAACGATTTGGAACGAACACTCATATTTTGTAGGTAAAACGTGTAAAAAGACCATCCCTCTCCCCCACCAGCGACTAGTATTAAAACAGCAATTTTATTAATTAACTCCTTTTAAGAACTCGATTAAAGAAAATTGTGAGAATATAATATACAAAAGTTTTAAAAGATAAAATAAAGCTTCATGTTGTACTGACGGGTGGGTTGCGCTCGTGCACAGGAAAATGATCAACATTCAATGTCTAGAATTAAAAAAAACATTTCAGCAATAAAAACGATTCTTCTTATTAAGAAACAACCATAACAGTCTACTTTTTGCATGGAACTAGCAGTCGTCGCTTTCTTCACGTTAATCTATATAGAGAAATTACTCTAAAGACCACTTTAACTGTCCTGGAAGCAAATGAATATCAAGTCGGGAAGCGAATGAATATTCATCAGAGCGACGACATTGCAAGCGATAGTGATGAAACCATTGACAAATGCGCTAACTTGAAACTGAGAAAATGAGCTCGGGGAAATAGGCAGGCTGCAGGTGTGTGGCTAGCAGTGGCCAAGCAGTAGCTGTCAACGCGGTCCCTTCTTATACTGGTCTTGCGTAGAGCGCGTGGCTGATGTGCGGGGTGCGCTGGTGCGCAATCGGCGCTGGAATACTTGCAACCACCATCTGGCTACTTTCTTCATGGAACTCGCAGTGGTCGCTTTATTCACATTTCACTGTATAGAGGAGTTACTCTAAGAAGGGACCACCTTGACTAGTCGGGAAGCAAATGAATATTAAACAGAGCGACGACATTGCAAGATGATTAACAAATCAGCTAACTGTAAAAAATACAAAATGAGCGCGTAGAAATAGGAAGGCTGCAGGTACGCTGCCAGCAGAGTCCCTTCTTACGCTCGCCTCGCGCAGTGCGGCGTGGCTGAAGCGCGGGGCGCGCGGGTTCGCAGGCGGCGCTGGAGTACCTGTCGGCGGTGTCGACGCTGCCGCCCACGCCGCCGCGCTCGGCCGACGGCGGCGGCAAGAAGACGATCAAGCTGATCGACGGCGAGGAGACGCTGCACCGGCGCGGCGTCGTCTGGGAGTTCGAGGTGTGCAAGGACATGGAGCGACGCGAGGAGGCGCTGCTCAACATCGAGATGTACCGCGCGCTCATCCGATGCATCGAGCACCACCAGGAGCTGCTCAAGTGAGCTCCTTGCGCTAGAGCGGGAGACTTAGTTAGCGTAAATGAAGGGTTTGTTTACAAATGGTATCAAATCGATTTTTTCATATACGGGATGTCCGGGGAGGAGAAGTTGAAACGTTTTAGATAATTTTAAATAAGCTATTTTGACACATTGAGTTTGACAATTTAAAGCATATTATTATTATTATTATTATTATTATTATTATTATTATTATTATTACTATTATGGCAATGTCCCTAATATAATGAAATTAAGTGTAGTGTAATGTAATGGAGGGGAGAGGAGGAGAGTGAAGTATTAGATAAAATTGAAGTCAATTTCGAGATAACTAGAAATTAGTTAGAAGTAGCACATTAACCTGTAATTCTAATAGTAAATGTTTTTAAAAGTTTTGTAATTGTTCTAATTCTAATTGTAATATTTGCCACCGAACATTAGCACAAATCAAACTTTATAAAATCAGTCTATTATCTGTCTATCTATTTTGTCTAATAACCTACTGCGATATTCCAAATGGATGAGCTGCTATAAGCACTCAAACGTTGGTTTCAAAAAATCCTTTCTAGACAAAAATTTGCAATACAAAATCATAGAAACACTTCAGAAATAAGTAAACTGTTTATTATTTACCAAAGAAATTAGTATATTTGTTCAGAAAGAAACAATTAACACAGATATGAAAAAGCACCTAATTTACACAATGCGACTGCTTTTTTATTTTTTGAACTATTTTTTCTTTCTGAACAAATATATTCAGTTCTTTTGTAAACAATAAAGATAATTCATGTTTCCAGAGTGTTTCTATGCTTCTGCAATGCAAATTTGTACCTAAAAAGCATTTTTGACGGTTACCGAAAAAAGCAAAAAAAACATGTGAGTTTCATCTTTACGAGTAGATACGCATGAATATACCTCACGTGAGCTGCAATCTTTACCTGTTTGCGAATTTTTTGCTCTCATTGTTATCTTCCTATTCAATTATTATAAGCTGATGCCGATGATTACATGCCTCTTCTTTTATTCCAATTAGTTTTCGTATTACATTCTAACGATTTACTTGTTTCTTTCTGAGGTACCTGTTCTTTAAAAGGGCTCGTGTTTCTTACAAGAAAACAAATGTAATAACAACTACATGACCCGATGTACACTAAGGCATGGCTCGGATGTGCTAATATTTGTTGTGCCTTATGAACATTACTAACCAACGGTTCTCCAATTAAAACTGTGACTTTTATAAACCCTTTGTGTACTTTTCTCTCTCAATTTGTTCATAACAATTATGACAATATTATATATATATATATTTCCTTCTTAATTTCTTAAGTTACGTTTATACCTCGTGTATATATATATATATATTAAATGGGTCCAAGACAATCTTTACTTTGATTCGTAATGCCTATAATTTCGGGACTTGTGGCAACGTCACCGTTCATATATTCAAAAATATTTTATGTAAGAATAGCAAAATCTGAATCTGCTTAAAAACCTAATGTATGTATTAAAATATTTAAACCAATGAACAGAGTTTTTAAAAGAGATTTTAAAAATTAGATGTAATTTATGTTTGCGTTTAACTGCGCAAAATCAATTTAAAATTTTGTCGGTGAAATTAATCGTGTTCTCTAATATAAATTAATCGTAACTCTGTATTTTCAGCTTTACATACGACTTAGAAGAGAAAATGAATTACATTATGATCGTACAATTTATGGGAAGTATGATTATTATCTGTATGGCTGTTTACCAAGTTACAGTGGTGAGTGAAACGAAAGTACACTATTGCGTAATTATACGCAGCTTCAACGTTATAAATACTAATATCGAAATGCTTTTGTTATTGCAGTCGACCAAAGAAGCAGGCAATTTCATTAAGTATATGGTAAATCTGGCATCGATGCTGGTGCAGATCCTTTTGTATTGTTGGTATGGACAAGATCTAATCAATCAGGTAATTATTATATTGAAAAGTAATCATAATTTTTATCTCAATATGTGTAAATATGAAAGTAAGTTTTCTTAAAGAAGCCACGCATATTATTTTATTTTTATTTTTTGCTTTAAAAACTCTTTTTTGCTTTCTACTCTTTTTTAACAAGAGTTGCTCACATTTTTATTTATTGATCCGCCAAAATATATTAACTCAATTTTTAAATAAATTCTCATACTAAATATTGATACTGCTGGACACGGTAAGTACTAGTAAAGCGTCTCTCCTTCATGTTTGCAAGTTCAAAACGTTCGTATTTTAATTGATTCATTTCGTATGTATTTTCATCTACACCCGCATTTGCACTAGAGTAATGAAAGCCATTTGTATGTGCGTCCGATCACACCGTGCCAGGTAGACCACTTGTGACGCGGCGAGGTGACCGCCCAGCCGTGGGTGCGGCCGGGACCCCTGCGCATTCACGGCTGGCACAAGCGGCTGTAATCAAGTCCTCTGGCGACAAAGCAGGTGGCGCCCGGCGCGGAAGGGTGGAGCCGGGAGGGGGAGGGGAGGAGGAGGGGAGAGTGGCGGCGGCCTTGCGGTCGGCCCCTTCCGTGTCCATTTGCACGCACTGAGCGCCAGTCGAGGCGGCCCACGTGAGAGCACGCCTAAACAGCCCTTCCAAGTCCCATTATGCAAGTCGCGGCGCCACCGCCGCCCGTTCAGAGGACAGAGGTGAGAGGGGGCGCGGCTTAGTGAAGAAGAACGGCTGGGGCTGTGGGAGAAAGGTCGTGACTGCAGGAGGTGGGTTCGTAACGTCAGAGGCCTTCATAGTTTGACGATAAGGAGGGGGCGGGTCGCGTTAAGAAGACAAGTGATAAGCGATGGGAGATAACCAGGTGCAGAAGTTGGACGGGGATGGAGCGACAGCGAGGCGGGATTAGAAACTAGAGAAGGATACGAGCGTTCCAGTGAGGTGACGGAGAGGGAGCGGGCAAGAGTGGAAGCGGAGCGGGGGCTAGAGTGGCGAAGGAGTGGATTGATTGATTGTTAGTGATTCCGGGCGCGTCAACTGCTATGGTCCCGTATGTTCAGTGTATGCTTTTTTCCTCGGGAGGTGTCTGTGGTCGTCTCCCACTGAATGGATATATTCTGCGTCGACCTACCGTGGGTTAGAGAGGTTTGGCCCCAACCAGGTATCTCTCACCAGCGGGGCATCACTCAGCCGGGAAAAGATCTAAACTCCCGACCGGTCTCCCGGTATGTATGGTAGTGTAGTGCATGTTAGTATGTGCGAAAGTAGAAGGTGAGTATAGGACAATGAACAGGAAAGAAAATTCGCGCGCAGTTCGTGGCCCGTTTTTTAGGATACTGCTCCGGCATTCGCCTGATGTTCATCGCAGAAACCACGGAAAACTATTGATTAGAGCAGGCAGCATCTAGAATTCTCCTGCAGACTGCAACTGAATTCGACAAAGCTGACAAGCTAGTGTCAAAAATCCTTCCACCGCCGTCGGAAACCTAAAACCTTCCTCTCAGATGCACTGCCGGGACATGATCTGATGTCCTGAGCCACCTCTCTCGGTGAGAGGAACGGAGTGAATGTGTAGGAGCGGAACAAGCGCGGGAAGGAATAGTAAGGAAGCGACGAACACATTGAGAAACCAAAATGTAGGGCAAAAGGCAAGACACGTAGGTGATGAAGTAACGCCAGCGGGAGGAGGGGTGTGATCTAGTGATCAAAGACCGCTGGAGGTTTGGAGGGGGGATTAGACGGGCTGATGGGGAGCAGGCGAAGGCCAGACGCCTGAAAGCAAGGCGTTGGAAACTCCCAGAGCTTCAATGCTCGCTAATGAAGATCTATGACGTCGTTTGATAAACATTGGACTCGCGAAGGTTACTGCCCTGAGAGGATAATGGTGGATAAAAATATATGAGTTATTAAAAGGGAAGGTATCGTTGCAGAAGTAGTTGAAATAAAAAATCATGAATTTCCTTAATTTATGTCACTAATATTTTGAAAATTAGTGAAAAATGAAATATTAAATTCAACAAAGGATAGCGTCTTATACCCTAGGGACAGCAAATATTTTGGTTATCTCAAGATACTTGATTAAGTAATGGACACTGAAGTGTCTACTAAAAGATTTGAAACAATTTAAGCATTAAGAAGTATTTGTTCATGTAGTATAATTGCATTCCTAATAGTAAAAATTAGCTTTCACCACATTTTTATGTAATTTTACAAAAAAGGAAACACAAATAAATTATCACCATTCTAATCTTTAATATTAAAAGTCAAAACCTTTCATATTCCACAAGTATCAGGCATTTTGAAACTCTCCAATTCTAATTTTTTATTTTTTTGTTTAAAGTTGCCTCTTGTGAGGTTGTGGTAACTACTGAAATTTCTTATCTATGAGTTGCGTTTTATTCAATAAATTGTGGAGGATCCCATCACACATGACTCCTATGCACGCATACACACACACGCACACACACGCACGCACACACACACACACACACACACACACACACCAAATCCGCCACAGGTTGCTAGCTTACGGCATAAACTTCCAAATTTGACGAGTAGATCGACGATACACCTCACCATCGAACGGGAGAAGATAATACTCATCTCTCGTCATTAATAAGACGTTGTGGACAAGGAAACAGACACAGGTGGACTATATACATCAGCCCGCTCTCTACACGCGCGGATGCGCACGCGATTAGGCAACTCGCACTAGACATCTGATGTGCGTCGGTAAATACACGGTCTGACCTGCTCTGGTCGAGAACCACTTATCACGGCCCAACACATCGAAACACTACTTCGTGCATAAGAATTCCGCGCCAGCTTGGTCGAACCAAGTTGTTGCAGTCTTAGAAAGATAATAATTAGAAGGATGATATTTTTTTCAGTCTAACTGCGAGGAAAACAAAATTCGTTACCGCATGGGAGGTCCCGTAACGCTGCCTTATAAAGAGCCGAATCACGTGACCTCGTACGTCATCTACCTTCCACGATCTGCTCTGACGTGGCCAAACTACCGCTTCTTTTGCGCACGGCACCTCGTAGCTCGCCACCTCCCCCTAGAAAAGTTCTGGTTTTGTCCGGTGGTTATTTTTAATTACGTCCGCCTACCTTTCAGGTTGTCTCTCGGCACAGAATGATAAGCCTATGACGCTACAATATGTATTACACTTACGGGACTAAGATTCGTAGCTGTTGACGCATTCGGAAACATAATGTATCCATTACAAGTGTCAGTCAATGGTATCGCTGGTTGCAGAGCGAACTTGTGGCGACGGCTGCGTACGACTGTGATTGGCTGGACTCGAGCAACGTCTTCAAGCACTCACTCGCCTTCATCATCCTGCGCGCGCAGCGGCCGCTCGAGCTCACCGCCGGGAAGTTCTACGTCATCTCGCTGCACAGCTTCCTCGTGGTGAGCTGATTAGAATTCTGGATACTTGGGTGCCCGGGGTGAGCCGCGTCTCAGTCGATCGAGCTCACGTTTCGAACATCGCGTTGTGGCCTTCTTCAGAGCTACATTGCTGAAGCATCAGTGTAGATATACAGCGGTATAGCTCTGAGGAATACCACAACACGATGGCCGAAAAGTCATTTCGCAGCAGTTTCCTTGGGGTGAGCTGATTAGAATTCTGGATATTTGGGTGCCTGGGGTGAGCCGCGTCTCAGCCGAACGAGTTGACATTTCGGCCATTGTGTTGTGGCCATCTTCAGATCTACACTGCTGAAGCAGCCATATAGCTATACAGATGTAGAGCTCTGAGAAAGACCACAACACGATGGCCGAAACGTCACCTCTCTTCACAGCTTCTTCGTGGTGAGCTGATTAGAATTCTGAATATTTGGGTGCCCTGGTTGAGCCGCGTCTCAGTCGATCGAGCTGACGTTTCGGACATCGCGCTGTGGCCTTCTTCAGAGCTATACTGCTGAAGCAACAATATAGCTCTGAAGAAGGCCGAAACGTCAGCTCGATCGACTGAGACGCGGCTCATAGTGAATCGCCACGTATCCAAAGACTCCGGCCGCGTATGCCTACGAATCCATGTTTAGAATTCTTTTGGATATAACTAGGGGAAGTAACTCCACGGTTTATTTTATCCTGCCCGGTTGTCCAGGTCTTAGTTTATCAGTTATTAGACAGGCAAAGGAATCAGTTCTAACTACAATGTGAAATGGAAGCAATTTTATTTATTTCTCTTGTCACGTTCCAATTTGCTTCACACTATACCCTTCGTTGTATACCACTTCACTTCACACCGTTCCGGTTTTCTCCGTTCCATTCCGTTCAGTTCTTTTTCACCACACACTGCCTCGACCCGCCTTTGTTTTGCCCGCGCCACCCTGCTCTCCGCGCATCATCCCGCCACCGCCTAGCACAGCTCCGCCTCTCCCCGTTTTGCTCTGTCCCGCCCCGCATCGCCCCACCCACTCGAGCCGTTCCGCCCCCACCTATACTCGCACAATCCACACACCTCCAAGTTCCGCCCCTTCCCTCCATTATTCGTCTTTCTGGGACCCTCTCAAACCCACCCATTTTGCTTCACCTTTCTCCTGTCCTCTCCTTGTCTCTCTTTCTTCCTCTCTGTTTATCTCAGTTCTTCTTCCTCTTTTTTCTCACTCGCTAGGTTGCTCCTCTCTCATTTCCGTCATACCTTCCCCTCTTCGTGTCCATCTCGCACTGTCAGGTCCCGTCTCATCCAACCCCACCCTGAACGCTCCTGAAATGCAAGCCGGTAATACACCAGTGCGTTGCGGGTTGCATTAAACAAAATATTTTGTAAAACAATTTTCGGTAACATGTTTAATCTCAGCTCCCAGTATTTTTATTCTTATTGTTCAACAGTACAAAAATATGCACAAAATGTTGTGGTACTTACACACTTATCAATATCATTTCACTTTTATATAGTTCGTACCTATGGTGACCGTAAGTTTTCGGTTAAATTTGCCCGAATTACGCCGACACCACGTGAGTTTGAACCCAGCGAAAGGATGATTGTTTGAAGTTATTACACACCTAGAAGGCAATTTTCATCCCTCATAAATCACTGCCAAACCATAATCCTTATATGGGAAGAATTCTATGGGAATAGCAGTAACAAGTGCTCTGTAGTGTATTCCGCGCGCAGTGGACTTGGTCTCCAAAATTACACAAGCAGCAAGCCCACTTCACTGTATACAGATATAGTTATAAATATCTGTATAAAACTGAAAAGGCTCCAAGGGATACATCGGCGTGAGGTAAACGTTCTAATGGAGATCATTCTAACCCCTTTAGAATCTCTCCCATTGTATACCACTTCTGTAGCTACATAGCACATATTTATTGATGAAAAAGTTTCCTTTAATGACAGCTAAACCGACGCAACACTGACCAAAAATACTAACAGGTTATATTCCTTCTATACTATATTCATCATAATATACACTACATGCCTTCTCGAAGTGTATCTTATCCGTTGTCACCAGTTCTTAAAATTGAACTTTCCCAAAGTAAGAAAGAAATATTGGGTTATGGCAAGAAAGGAGACGAATAGAAAATAATTGCAATAAAAGATTTTATTATTTTAATTACGTCAATTTTCACCCAATTTGAATATCCTACGTTTTCTCTCTCGGCGGATTTGTACTTAAGTGGAGAGGGGAAGGACCTCGAAATGTTTGCTGTTTTTCAGTTATATTTCGTAAAGGGTTCACAATATCGAAAACATGAAAGTTATAGGGCATTCAAATTTGTATTGAATGAGACAACGTGTATAGTTTTTGACCACCCGTACCTGTACTATTAATCCTCAAAGTTGCAAAAATTTTACATATTATGAAAATGTTAATTTCAACTCGTGCTTTTTTGTAATACCATCTACACAATCACATCTATCAATCAAGTGTTCCATACAAAAGCTATAAAGAAATATTTTTTTGTTTAGAGAGACCAAAAGTGATATTTTGTGCCGCCCTTTTCAGTACAGCTTCACCTTAAAACGTTGAAACATTTGTCATCATTAATGAAAACTGTTTAAGCTGCAGTTCATCAATAAGTATTATTTACACTTTATTGTACAGACGAGTTGAATGCAGTATAGCACTCAATTTTACTAATCTTGAATTGAGTAAATACTCGTATAATAACGTGAACTAGTGATGTCTAAACCGTATAACATTATCCTCCTTATTTTCACGCAAAATTACGTCAAAAGTACTCAATTTTTCGAAAAATTGTCCATGACCTTATTTTAAAAACTATCTTTAAGAAAAAAGTAGTTGAGGGGAAAATCTCTATCTTAAATATTTTAGATGTAGGAAGACTCCAAAAACATTTTGAACTTTTACAATTTTTGAAAAAGCCAAAGTTTTCAACGAACATGAGACCTGAGCCATTCTCTTAAACGTCCCAACGCGTAGTTGAGCCGCCAGTCGCCGCAGCAGCTCCCGATTAAAGGGCATCTTCTGAAGCAAATGCGAACAGTACCGTGGTGCAGAGTGGGACTCGCAAATCACTGCTTGTAAGCGAGGGCTGTTGCGCACTCACATGTGCTCCAACACAACTTTCCTTGGTTTAGGTAGCGTACGAATAATCGTGGTTATTGTTCTTCAATTCCCACGTGACAGATGCCAAAACATTTATCTTAGTTTATGAATGGAATGGATCATATCGCTAGCAGTCTTTCAATTCTCGGAATAATGACACATCGATTCCCAAACATTCCGCGAAAACGTAGAAAATAAGTTACTCCAGGTAGACTTTCTGGGGTCGAATATTTTAATGTTTGTTTTGATCCTTTGATTGCTTTTATTTTTATTATATTCTGCTCTTATTATAAGAACATTCTAGATGAAATACCCAACGTGACCAGATCCGTTCCTGTCCATGTACAACACGCCTGACTGAAATGGCTAGCAACAATCTAGTCGCCCGCCAACAGGCGCCCTCTCAGCATTACCTATTTCAATTACCTATTTCAGTTAAACAAGCAGGGAGTTGCCAAGTTTCGAATTACAAATTGGCATCGCGAGACTTCTTGTCTCTTTCCTTGTCTGCTCAAAAGTATCCACGTAAAGTTTGGAACTATAAGCAAATATCGGTATATACAACTGGATTTAGGGGAAGGTGAAAAATAAACACCACAGTACTTAACAAGTACCATTGTATGACAATATTACAATAATTATGTTGAACACTGATTTTTACATTTTTTTTGTTTCAGATTATAGAAGCATCGTTGTCCTTCTTTGCTGTGCTTCGACAAATCAACAAATAAATATTGGCAATAGTGGTCACGACCATGATTTGAAAAATCTAGAGAATTTACAAAAATACAATAAAAAAGGAACATGATAATGCAAAAATAAAACTATACATTGTTTTGTAAGGTAAAGTAACTTAAAATGTGAGGAATGTGATGACATACAAAGAAACTATAAATAACGACTAAAAATTATATAAATGGTAAATATATAATTTTAGACAAGTGTAACAGATTGTTATCAATATTCACCAAAGCACAACTTACAATACGCATTGGAAGTCAATAGCTTGTAGCGCTTTGCATGGAATTCACAATGTCAATTCTCTCTACATGGCAAACATTGATTGATACCAAACAATCGGATACAAAAATATCTTCATTTTTGCAATGCCCAATTTTTGGACTCCTTTTTCCAATGTATCCTCCTAACTAGTTATCAATGTTAACGCCATTTAATATATATGTTCAATAGACTATTGTAAATGACAGCTCATGCAAGAAAAAGAGAATGCTTTTGTTTCTGAAACGTGTTGAAGGCTTTTGTAAATTACAGTAATGTGCAACGCGAGAATATCTCACGATAATAAGCGTTTTCACAGTTTTGCATGCGGTACCGCAATAAAATAATGAATATCCTAGTTTTCTCTCTATTTTCATTATTTATTCTTGGGCTGTTTATCTTATGGCGCTTTTATCAGAGTATAAATATGTTTACAAACAAATATGATCTCTTATCTTTGTTTCCAATACGATGCTAGTATTCGCATTTGTCAATTCTCTTTTGATTTGCGCTTAACTTTTTAGAGAAGTGTATAATAAATATTTCACAGAATTATAGATATATCATGATTAAAGCTCCTAGTCAGTTTCGCACCATATTTTACATTCATTTAAAATATTGTTATTACTACACTGAATATTTACCCCTTTTATAACATGATGACATATCTTGAAGTTACATATTCTAATTAGTACCACAGAAGGTGTTTACCCCTTGAATAAGTAATTTGAAATATAATAGGTGGTTTTCTGTAATTTCATGAACGTATTCCGATATTTTTATTTTATAATTTTACTTATTCAATTTAAAATTATTGAAAACTATATACTTTTTTTTTCACTATAAATACATATTTTCAGACCAATGAAATGTTTAATAACGCAAATCATCGCGTTCAAATACTGAAGCCCCTTATTTACACCTCCGTTAAAACAAAGGCTGCGGACTAGATCCACTTTATCAGAAGAGGCGAACGGAAACAGCCCAAAATAGCTCAGACGAATGATGACAGCATGGAGAACGCCAAGATTTCCAGCGACGTGATTGGTGAAGAGGCATCTGGGATTACTCACGTGGTGTCCTGCCATTAAATGGGCAGCGTCCGGGCGCGTGGACGAATTATGGGCGAATTATTCACCTCCATTCGTTCTGTACAGGGGTACTTACGGTTTCCTCCGGCTGACGCGGAGAAGTGGGTCACCTGAGCTCGGATTAGCGCTCTAAGGAGAGCTGGGCCACATGACGAAAGCAAGGTTGCCATATTGGGCGGAATGCGGGGTTGCCATATTGGGCGGGTCAACTGAGTTCGGATAAGCGCTGCAAGGAGAGCTCGGCCACATGACGAAAGCAGGTTTGCCATATTGGGCGGGTCAACTGGGCTCGGATAAGCGCTGTAAGGAGAGCTGGGCCACATGAAAAACGCAGGGTTGCCATATTGGGTAGAATGCTCGTTTCTGGGGCAGGGAAACAGTTTTCTTCTTCGCGGGACAAAAAATGACTTTGTGGAATAACGCTCAAGGGGAGGAAATGCATCAAAACATGTGCGCTTTTGGACTGGTTTTCAGATAATGACGAAATTTTCAAAAAACAACCACAACAACGGTGATAGAGAGTTATTTTCTTGGTTTTTTATATTATACATTATTTTTCATTAATCATTAATTAATTCGCTCAAACTTACTTTGAGAAGTGAGTAATTTTACTTTTTAGACCACTAGTAGAGTGTGTTCTAAAAGTCATACTCACTTGCCGTGCCCAAACATGAATATATACCACATTGGCAGTACTTCAGGTTAATTTTAAAACATTCCATTTAAAATTAGTCATCTTTTGGAAGTATAATATCACCTGCAGCATTTTTCGTTAAGCCATAAGGCATTCACGTGCTTATATAAGCATATCTGTGGTAATATTTTTAAGCGTGGATATTTAGAATGAGCAAGGAGAATGAAAAAGGAAAGTGGGGAAATTATTTTGTCCTTTAAAGTATTCCTCCCATCAACTCTAAGAATAGTTGTAACTAAATTTTAAATATTAAGACATACAAAGTGTACGTATTACATACATATTATTATTATTATTATTATTATTATTATTATTATTATTAATTACAATGTTCACAAACAAAAATTAAAACTAATGGAGGATTTTATGGCGTCCCTATCACAAAAACCTTTCTAGTAGAAATATTTCAATGCAAATTCAAATTTCTCGCTTGGAATGTTGAATTTTGTTATTGAGCGGAACTGGACAGATTTACATCATCTAACGGCGAATGTTTGTTCGAAACATCTGGCAACCTTAACCATTTTGAAATTAAAGGGTGATGGTCACCTAGCATTGCATCTAGCAACTAGCAAGTGGACGCTTCTCACACCACTACGGGACTAGATTTCAATTTTAAATTCATTCCTTTAATGTTAAAGTAGAATTTAAATGATTTCAACAAACTATATATAGTTGGCAAAGAACATACTCCAAAATGATATTATAGGACTTTATATACGCAACACATTGTCAAATGTTTTTGGTATTTAACCTTCTCAATGTTCATTATTATTACATTTACAATTCAGTTTTTTAATATAGTTATTGAATCAGATTTAATTTAGAAAGCATTTTCAACTCATGGATCCATCTCTCTGTCCATGTATGATAGTTGTTCTATATTTTTGTTGCATCTTTTGTGAGGCAGAGATATGTATACTTCTAATATTAGATGACTTCCATTATATTTTATAGGTCATTCATTTCAGTTCATTACACTGCAATACGTTCGAACAAAAAGGAGAGGTGACACGAGGCATTACATAAAAGATAATGACTAAGAACATCACCAAGGTAGATACCAATGCTAATTCTCAATCTCATGATGGATTTTTATTTGCTTGTTGTTAATTGTGAATATCAGATATCTTATTGTTCTTGGTGAATATATTTTTAAATAAAATAATTTAATCATGTTTAACCATGTCAATTGAGTTATTGCAGTCAATGAATCAGATAGAGAAATCATGTTTCTTGTCACCATTAAATTACCTCAAAAACCATAAAAGCATACACGAGATTACCTCCGCAATCATTCGCAATAGTAATTGATTCCACACATGTGAATGAGCAATGTGTTTCTAAAGAGGATAGGAAACAAAGCCCATTAGTGAATGTCGGAACAAACAACGAAGTTTCAATCAGGTAACGAAAGCACTTGATTTGGAATATCCGCTTTGGTAATAAATACATATTAATACCTTTAATCAGGTGTGCTATACGAATGCATTACGTTCGTAATAATTCCCAAACTGATAATAAATTTTTGAATTACACTAATCAGACCATTCACTTAATTATAAACGACTACAATAGGTTTCCATTAATTGCTTCAGATAAAAGACCATTATAATGTACACATTAGTATGATATATTGGGTGCCATTCCATCACTCTTTGATGAAATAACTTACAAATTCACGTCTTTCATAGAAGCTGAATCACATTGCTCTATGGAGATAAAATAAAAACAAATTCATCCCTGTTTTTGAAATAATATTTAGAAGTAAAGTACTAAACATTTTTAAGGCTAAATTATAACTTACAAACACGGAAACTGTGTCAACTACTTATTAATAATAATCTTTGTACATTATCGTATACGCGGAACGTATATATACAGCAATATACGTAGTATAAAGAAAGTTGTATAATGCAGCGGAAAATCCATTCCAATATTTCTACAGAAGTACACGTTTTGGAGTCCGCTGACACCGAAAAAGTGTTTTTATTCTAAACGTCCATCCATCCTTCAGTACGTCAGGCTGTGAACAATACTAGCGCTTGACCTATTGGCAGGAAAAATTGAAATTTTAGCGAACCTTTACTAACGGCTTAATTGGCTGATATCCTTCCTACTTTCCATAGTGATGCCCAAAAATACACCTATTCCTTTGACTAGAATAGGTGCGAAGACTAGAATAATTTGACTTGGTATTTGCGAAGACTAAAATAATTGAATCGTTTTTTTCAGAAACCTGTCAAACGCCAAAAACCAAAACACGCATTAGCAGTGGATTATTACTCCAAGAGGATAGACACATCTTTTAGTTCACATTTAAATGACAAATATTCGCTTATTAACTGCTTTAATAAATAAAAATATTTTGAAATCAGAAAAATTGGGAGTTTTTTATTAGTTTTCTCTAAATAAATTTGGCGTTAGACGTGTTTCTCAAATAAACGATTCAATTGATGTTGAATCCCTAGCAGCATGCTGGGAAGTATGTCAACGTTGACCTACGCGACGACTCCTCGAGGCCCTTGTCGCATGTCCTTGTCGGTGGCGCGGCGGAGCCCGACTTGCTGGGCCGGGTGTGGGCGTGCCTGCTGACAATTGTGAGGGATTTAGCAGGGTCGTATTCCGCCTTGCCTCTCCGCCCGGAACCGGGTGGGCCGGCCGGGTCAGACGGCAGCCGGAGGAGTCGAGGCGGAAGCTGGGGGGGGGGGAGCCCCATCCCCGGCCGGGCAGCGCAAAGGGGGCGGGGCCACGCAGAGTCCAATATACGTAGGAGCTTCTGAGAGCAACAGCAGAGATGGCAGAGAGGTTTAAGGGCGGTACAGACTGAAAGACGTTTAATTTTCTTTCATTAGTTCACTCGTGTATCCTAATAAAGTAAAAGCACCATAGGGACCCAAAGCCGACCACCAAATAAGGGTCATACTTAGTAAAACGTTTGTACTTTTTCTAAAATATTTGGGCAAGTGAACTCGATTCTTAAAATAAATGAACATCACGGCCAATTAGACTTTCTGAATAGATCTAAAGGCAAATGTTTAGTTTTTCTACTTTAATTAATTTATTTCCAAACCCAATGTTTTCCATAAGAATCACTTAAAAATTACAAAATGTGTATGAAAACAAGATTCTTGATTTAGTATTAGCCACTATGTAATTAGTATATTCCCTGAAAGTGTTGAAGAGTAACAGTTCATGATACATTATTGCAATGCCTATAACAATTAAATGATTCTAGCCTGTTTTTTGAAGAAAATCATGTAAAATTTTTTTCGAGTAATCCTCATGAAAAGAAGGCGTATATGTTCCATATTCCCCTACTATGTCCCCTACTTTGACAAGTACCTTTACTATACCAATATTGATGCGTGGAAAAAAACGGGATAAGAAATGGAGAGTTATATAAAAGAGAGAGAAAGCGGAGGATGAGGGGGTGGAATAATTTGACCGCAAAATCAAATAAGATATAGATAGAAAGAAAGCAAGAAGTAGACAGAGAGAGACAGAGAAAGAGAGATTTAAGGAATAAGTGGTCTGTTTTCTCGTTATAGTTGTAAAAGTATTTCGACTCTTTTCTTTAAAAACACACACAACAATACTATTTTCTTCAAATTATTATTTATTTTAATGTAATAAAATAATAATAATTTAAAGAAATTATTTGTTTTACTATGAAAGGAGATAAGGTATTTGGAAAAATCGCAATTCGTTTTTGAAGAAAACGGTCGGAGTATTTTCTTAAACTATGAAGAGACAGAGAGACGCAGACGGAAAGATGCAAAGAGACAGTCAGAGATCCAGGTAGAAAAAGAAAGAGCGAGAAAGAGAAGGAAGAAAACTTGATACTTTCCTAACAAAAACGACCCCCAGCACCCAATACAGTCGTGATTATGAACAAATATAATTTCCAGCTATGATACGTTTGTAGGGAAGTTTTCTTGAAATTACGCTGCTTAATATTTAGTCTTTAATAAGTAACATTTGAGGCACACTTGATGTTCACGTTTTGCCATCAAGCATATTTTATATGATCCAAAGATCACTCGATACGTCCTCTTCAATAAAGAGGTCACAGTTCTGAACTCAAATTTCTAAACACTTTAATTAGCGTGCGTAGCCTGGAATATATTGTTAACTAGTGGGCAAAGATGATCGGGGATTAGTACTGCGGTACATTTTGCCACTTACTCTCGACGCTCCTACATACCTCACGTTTCTGCAGCACAGGCTGACTACTCTCCTGGAGACGTACCATCGCATGTAACAAGGCAACGGAACTAGGGAACGGCGTGCAATAGTTACTTCGATTTCTTTGTCTTGTCATCTCACCTTACACACACTAACACGCTCACTTCACTACCACACATGTTTAAAAACCATCCGAGAAGCTAGTTCGGCTTGTTTCAGCTGGGGCGGTGCTCCGCTGGGGGATGTCCTTGAAATGGGACATCCCCGGAAAATCTACGTGTAGGACGTCGCTGGATTTCACCATCTAACGAGAGTGGAACACCACCTCTTCCAGCGATAAAATATTCACTTAATAAACGAAACTAATAAGCACATCAGTTGACTTGTCGGGAAACCAATCAATCAATCAGGTTGTGTCCTCTTTTAGGTACAACCCTTTTTCGTGTTAAGTAGTTATTAAGAACCGCCGAGAGAGATGGCTAAGGGCATCAAATGATGTCACTGCAGTCCCTCTGACCGGGAGGTCTTAATTTCAAGCCCCAACGGTTACAGGATTTTCGATACTAGCTTGTCAGCTCGGTCGAATTCAGTCACTATCTGGAGGAGAATTCCAGCGGCCGGCTGTTCTGATCGGTAGTTTTCCAATTAACACCAGGTGAGTGCCGGAGCAGTACCCTGACAAACGGGCCACGGACCTAGCGCGATCTTTCCTACCTCTTGCTTGCCCTATACCCTCTCCGTGCACACACACTAACACGCAATACATAAGCACACATGCCGGGAGACCGGTCGTGACCTTAGAGCTTGTCCCGGCTGGAGTGGTGCCTCGCTGGTGGGAGATACCTAGTGGGGTAAAATCCCGCTAACCGACGGTAGGTGGGCGCCGGATCTTGCGAGTGAAAAATATTACCACCATCTCCCGAATAAAACACATGCACTACACTTACGAGACCAACGTTCCTGGTTGTTGACGTGCCCGGAATCACTACAACAAACAATCAATCGATTATTAACAACCCTTTCCATTTTGTCGGGTTGTGTCCTCTCTTGGGCCAGCGTGGGAGGGAGTCGGTGACGTTGGGGCCAGAACGGCACCAAGGGCAGCACAGCGGCGGCCAGGCGGGCCAGATACAAACTTGTGCGAGGCAGACTCTACGCCGCGCTCGGTTTATTGTCCCTGCGAGCCGCCTCCGCGCCCTTTGCCCTCCGCGCCCTCATCCCTTTCGACTTTCCCCCGCCCTCGCCCCCGCCTCTGACACCCGCGCGCGCCAGCCCGCAGCGGTGAGGGGCGGGGACACGACGGCCGGCAAGACAGATGAACAGCGGGGCGCGACTTAACTATGATTTGTATTACGATATTAGCGCGAGTTGCGGGATTCCTAGCGTTCCGTCGACGCACCCTTGTTCCCCACTCCCAGTTTATCCTCACCCACCCCGCCCCGCCCCGCCCCTCGCTCTATCTGCTTTTCGCAGCCTCCAGCTGTTTATTTCAATATGCCTTATCGTTCGCGCGACGTACAAAATCCCATGTCCCCGCCTGGAACAGAACACTTTGCTTCTATTCAAATTCTTTGGTATCAGGATTTCTATTTGAGAACGTCAGGACCACAAATATCATTATAATTTATCAGTAATTAAAAATACATTTTCCCACTCGTGAAAGAATCAATCAAGTAAGTTTTGTGTCAAGAATTGTCATTGCACTGTAATGGTCATTAACACTATAACGGTGTCTCCTATTTGTTCTGGTATTTCACAGTTATGAAATTATCACTTAATTCAAAATCTGCGTACCTAATATTCGCAATAAAAGAAGTTATAAAGAGGAATAAAATAATTAAGAATGGCATTGTTTTAGAAGTAAAAAAGTGTAAATATAAATGTCGTCACGTGTGCACTAGAAATCAAGGAACGGTAAGTAGATAGTGCTGGTTCCATATTTGCCAAATGGTCCAAAATTTCGAAAAATACAAAAAATTAACATTGCAAAATATATTACTGAAGAGTCTATGATTTATTTAGAAATTAATGAGTGAAATTGGCTTTTTATACCAAACTTACATCATATCAGAATAGTTTTGAAAATAAAAGAAACTTCGTGTGCACCACTATCAAATAATCCAACCTAAATTTTCAAGTGCAATTAGTTTCGACTACAATGGGATGAAGCTTCCTCGCTTTTAAATTTTGCAACTTTTCGTGTTGGTAACTTTATTCACAATTCAACTGAGAAGAACGAGATTGGGTTTCAGCAACTCACGAAAACGTTCGCGGATTGTTAAATAAAAAAGAAAGTTTCAATATGCCTATCAAATGTAATAAGAAGCAGAATAGGGCTCCGCTCCTCGCCGTCAAATTACTTATCAAATTCAAAAAACAAATTCAAATTCAACTTATCAAATTCTAAAGGCGGCTCCACACATTCTGCATTCGCCGCAAAGCGAGTTTCTGCTCGCCCAATCCCGAACAGCTGATAAATGTTCGCTCTCTTTGATGTGTCCTAAGTCCGACAAGCGGTGGGTAGGGCAAAT
This sequence comes from Gryllus bimaculatus, assembly GCA_017312745.1. Taxonomy (NCBI): domain Eukaryota; kingdom Metazoa; phylum Arthropoda; class Insecta; order Orthoptera; family Gryllidae; genus Gryllus; species Gryllus bimaculatus. The sequence goes on from BOPP01000046.1 coordinate 461,945, forward strand.
ACCGAATGTTCGGCGTTCGGCGAATCGCAAGCAACCCGTCCACACTACCCGGGATTCGGCGAGCGGTTGCTCGGGATTCGCCGAATGCTGCATGTGTGGAGCCGCCTTAACATAGCTCAGACATCTGACTGTCCTTAAAGTAAAAATGAAACTACAGTGCTTGCCTGGTCTTTTGGAGGGGGAGGGTGGTCGGGTAAGACCGGATACTGGGGAAACAATTACATCCATTATGAACTCCTGAAACCGGTTGTAGAATATTCCCTAAAGTAGTGTCTCTCTTTGAATTCTCGGCTATCCGGGAGACGCCGCGTCGTTGGCTGGGGTGCCGACGTTTCGCCTGACATGTCGCAGGCTTCCTCAGAGCAGTGAGCTCACGCGGCGTCTCCCAGATAGCCGAGAATTCATGGATTCGAGCCGCGGAAGCTTACGTATAGTGTCTCTCTTTACCTCTCGTCTTTCATCGTCGCCTTCTGCGGTCGCGGCTGCTACTCTTCCGCGGCGCGCGTGGCTCTCAGAACCCCGCTCGCGCCACGAATCGCGTTCGGCGCCCGCCCCGACCACGCTAAATCCTCCGCCGCGGCCCCGGGGGGCGGAGCACCCCGAGAGAGTCGAACCCCGGCCAGCCGGTAACTTCGATTAGTCGCCGCGCGGGGCGCTAGCCGCCGCCACCGCTTCCGCCGCGGAGCTGGGTCGTCTCCCGGGGGCCGGGCCGGGCCGGGGGTCGTCCCTCTGTCCCTACCGCCCCCCCCCGTGCCGATCTCCTCCCCCCTCAGTCCGGGTGCTCGCCCTCTCCCTGCGCGCCGCCGGAGCAGCTCCACGACATTTTTTACTGCGCGGAGACACAAGTGGCGATGACGCGGCGCTGAGACCACGCCGGTGCCGCCAACGCCACCCCCGAACAAGGAAGACGAAGGAACTGGCCCAATGCACCATCGACTGGGCTGTAGTGGGTAGTTGTTGGTGGTTCGCTTACACGTTTATAATCAAAATTAAGGATGGATGTTCTTTAATTAACTATTGCCAGAGCAAATGAAATAACAATAACTTTATTTGTTACTTTTTTATTAATAAACTATATATACAATATTTACGAGCAAATTTTCTTTCTCTTCAGCATTAGTCTGATTATTATCATTAAATCTGAATAAATTTCTGACTTTTGTATTTTCTCAGGACTTAATAAAACATTCCAATATTCCCAAAAAAACCGTTGATCTGTTTCTATTTGAAGATGCTTGACGAAAATGTATTTTCTTTTTCTCTTTCCCCTTTTGCCTTGTACATTATTTCAACTTGTATTTCCCTGTCAACACATTTGTTCCGGAGCAGTTTGTAGACAATTTTCCGCCTAGCTGGGCGCTCCATGGTATTAAAATCGATTATGGGGACACTAAAATGAATTTTCCGAGTCCGAATTTTAAACAAAATGAATTTCCCGCTGTCGGTCTGTGACAAGTCTTCCTCGCCAGTTTTCTCGTCAAGGTGAAGATAAGCCAGGGTGCTAAACCGCCGCCGCCGCCACCCCTTCTCTCGCCCAGCCCTTGGCGGCGAGGAGAGGAGAGAGAGCTGCTTACCGCGTGGTACTTGGGCGTGTGACTGCGGCGAGTGTATATTGGCACGGCGGATTTGATGTCGTGCGGTGTCGAGTCGTTTCAAATAGTGTTGAGTCGTGGCGTGGCGTGCCGTGTCCTGTCGTGACGTGTCGTTGCATGTCATGGCGTGTCGTGTCGTGACGTGTCGTTGCGTGTCATGGCGTGTCGTGTAGTGACGTGTCGTGTAGTGACGTGTCGTTGCGTGTCATGGCGTGTCGTGTCGTCGCTTGGTTTGGCGTGGTGTGGCGTGTCGTGGCGTGGATAGGCATGGCGTGTCGTGTCGTGTCGTGACGTGTCGTTGCGTGTCATGGCGTGTCGTG
>BOPP01000046.1:463881-494156 GCA_017312745.1 Gryllus bimaculatus
GTACGATGAACTCGCGGGTCCGAGATGATGATTGGGTCGCGACAGGCGCTTGTGCGTATGCTCGAAATAGAAATAGAGGAAGTGTGCGCGTATACTGTGTGTGTGTGCGAGAAAAAAGTTTAAGGCGAGAGTGATAACTAAGCGAGGTGTAAGAAGATGCCTCTTACGCACCGGGCGTGGAAGAATTATAGGTCTAGGGAGGTTTCTGTATCTTCTTTCACGCTACGCACGGGGTGAGGTTCAAATACTAATCTGGTCCAGCAGACTTTCTCTGTCACGATTCGTGCCAGTGATTCAGACACAGTATATGTTTGTTGAGTTTTTACATTATGACATATCTGGTCGCCCTGCCTGTTGGTCCACGTTTGAAAGTGGTGGTCGTACGACGTTCTTGTCCATAGCTCACTTGGGGTCTCTGAGTTAAAGTTTTTGCGCGCATCGTTTTATTTGTATCAATATAGTTGTTCTAACGTATCTTAGTAGTCCCCTCATAGTATATCAATATGCTGCTGAACACCACCCGGAAATAGTGTCCTACAGTAGCACGCATGTCTTCTCAAGACAAAAAAGAAAAACTCCGGTGTAACAATTGCTATTAATATTTTTAACAAAGGAAACAATATGCAAGACTGGCAATTGCAAAGTAGACGTAAACTATTACAGTAACATATCCTTACATTTAATTCGCAAGAGTACTGAACAAAGTTTCTCGGTTCATTAACCTGGAGACAGCAACAAAGTGAATAACATATATTTTTATTGTTTGTATATATTACTCGATCAACTGTTTGAGTAGAGGCACCTGTTCTGGACAATTTCGGCCGTGTTATATAAGAATGATAACGATTAATGGTTCCACCACACACACTCATTTGCCTTATCAAAATAATTATCCTATAATTTATTTCTATTATAAATCTCGTAATTGTTTTCATGATTTTCCACGTATAGTTACTGGCGTACCATCACACTTCTTTTAGTGGAACTATAATATTTCTCCCGTTGTCTTGAAGGTTGATCTCTGCTTCTCTTATTCAATTTCTGCGATCTTTGAAATTAGAAATATAGATTTCGTATCTTGCTGTCCAGAGTATAAGGAGTATTCGCTGGAAGATCATATAATTTGGACCGTCAATATTCTTGATATCGTTAAGGTTGTGTATAAACGATCTAAATTATTCTGGAATGCTAATGAAGAATACAATCATATGGTATAAAATAAGCAGGAGTGAGCAGACATAGATCCGCATCGGCGTCCCTCCCAGCATAGCACGAGAATTATAATGATGGGATTCGAGCACGCGCGAAGCATTGAACAGGTATAGAGGGTGTCGTCCTGCATATCTCTGTACGATTCTCCTAATCAGTGTGTGTCGGCGTTTCACTGTCACTAGGTCGCGGCTGGCTTAACTCTTTAGCTCGCGGCGGCGTAACTGTCAGGTGGCGCTCACTTTAGAATGCTGGCCGTGGCTCGGAGCTCGGTGGCGCGATTATACGGAATCTTCCGCCGTTTCGTGGTGGCAAATCCAGCCTCGACGTGCCCGAGGTCTGGGCTATATAGTCGGGCGCTTCTCTCGCCCGAGGACGCCGTATGTGCCGACGGCGGACGCACGGGGCCTCGAAGACGAGGTCGAACCGCGCCGAGACCCAGGGGGATCAAACTTTCGTCATAATTAGTCGCCCGAAGGGCGGGACGGCGCGGCTATTCTGCGTGCCCAACATGCGCTTTGTGGTGCTCGCGCATACAGCGTGCGAGGTCTATGCAGAGGTGTTGTTGTCGTACCGAGGGGGCGCGTGGCAGCGCGTGGGCCGGGGGATCGTGAACGCATAGTCGTGAATAACGATTGCGCCGCCGCGACCGGGTCCGTGCCATGTCTCTAGGAGCAACTCTAGTGCCGTCCATACTCGACCATCTCCACTCCAAGTCCGGGCTTGCGTCTCGGTCCCTTCCTCGGAGAACACTGCAGAGAGTCCGCGCGGGAGACAGCTCACGACATATTTATATTACTGGACCACGGAGATCACGCGTTAGAGTTGCGCAGAGTGTATCAAGAAGCGTGCTCAGAATGAGAACCTGCCAGACAGCGAATAGAATTCGGTAGCTCTAGGCCAACCTGGTAGAGCATACGCTGATTACCGAATCCTGACCACGCACCAAGAGATAGGTGACACGAAGGGGACGAGACTTCTGGCACCCTCCACAAGGCGCGGCCGTTGGCAATCGCACATAGGAGATATAGTTGAATGTTCAGTTGATAGAGCATGGTTCTCGGTTCGCTTCCGCTTACTCAGCTGTTACTATAAATTCGATAATAATTAGGATGGATGTTCTTTAGTTATATTACTCTCTCGCCCAACGATGCAAACATGAAATGGATAACATAACTTTATTCGTTCTATTTTGTTCTGTAGTTCAAAATAAACCTCATATCACTAGTCACAGTAGTCTCATTCACCTGTAGGCGAATTTATCCTATATATGCGTTCACAGTGATTCGTGGGTGCTCGAAGTTTATTTGATCTCAATGCATTAAACTCTGAATAGAACTGTGGCACATTTCTGGTAGTTGGTCTGCATGCGCAATATGATAAACACTCTTGATATTTGCGGACCGAAAAATACGCGGGCCTTGGGATCGCGGGGCTAGAGTTCTATTTCGCATCACGACTGGCTCTCTGAGGAAGAAGCTTGTATCAATTTGTCTATATGTTACTCCTCTTGTCCGTCCTTGGCCCCTTGAGGTAGGGAAACGCGATTAAGTGTGCGGTCTGCACCACCCTTGGGTGAATTCGTCCGCTCGTCCACAAGGAGTCCCCGCGGGGAATTTGTTCCGCGGAGCAGTCCTTGATAGGACCACACACTTTTCGCTCCTCAGGGGCCGTCTGGGCGCAATCCATGGTATATAATCAAAATCCCGTTACTGGGAACCACTGCAACAACTGAAAATCTTTCCCGAGTCTTCCGACATACTCAACTCTTAACATAAATGAATTTCCCGCTGTCGGTCATGGTGACAAGATTCCTCGCCAGTTTTCCTCCGTCCACCAGGACCGTGAAGATAACGCGCACAGATGGATAGGTCTCGAGCATCCAGCCCACTGCCACCCGACGTTCCCTGACCCTGCTGACCTGAGTCATCCTGTGTCCTCACTCGTTGTACATGTTGCAGTATTTGGTTTCTTGATCTTTCGCTGAAACCATTCTCATTGTACTTGCTCCTGGTTAGTTATTTTGTCGTAAGGCAGAGACCGGTAGGTCGTTATAGATGGAAGAATTTGAGCGCTCTGTCTAATAAACAACTTTGAGAATTCGTGGGAATCTGGTTAGAAATAGACGATGCGGTGCCCTGCAAGCTGATTGTATATCACAGTGGTCAGGCAGAGAACAGTTATTGGCATCGTTGGTCATGTGGGGTGGTCTTTTGATTGGTGCGTGACTCACAGTAGTCGTGCTCCGATAGCGTAGTCTCTTTTTCAAAATATGGTGTTTTTGAGTCTGATGTGCGTGGAGTTTGGCCGTGTGTCCTGTTCGTGACGTGTCGTTGCATGCATGTACATGCTGCGTGTTCGTGTCGTGAGACGTTGTCGTTGCGTGTCATGGCGTGTCGTGTAGTATGACGTGTCGTGGCTAGTGACGGTGTCGTTTTTCATTACCAACGTGTCATGGCGTGTCGGTGTCGTCGCGTTGGTTTGGCGTGGTGTGGGCGTGTCGTGGGCGTGGTATGGCATCGGCGTGTCGTGTCGTGTCGTAGAAACAGATATGTCCGTTGCCGATCCTTTTCAGCTTAGTATATGTCATTATTGGCGTGCCTTATCGATAGCCGCCTTTTCGCGGTGATCGCTTTTATTTGTTGTTGGTCCTCCTCGCAGACAGTAATTCAAAGACAAAATGTGTTGGGTAGAGCTCGCTATCGCTTGGCTTTGTTGCGTGGCGTGGTAGTATATATAGCTTGTGTCTCGATAGGCGTGTGAGGGCGGTTTCGTAGCGTGGTCTCGTGGGTCGATGTTGCGGGCGTGTGCGGTCGGTGGAAGGCAATGGAAGGGGGGTCTCTTCACGGGTGAATGATGCATGTGAGGAGGAGAGAACGGTGAGGTTGATTGCAGTGGTGTTGTCGTAACAGAATAGTAACACTCAATTTGGTTCTTATCGGAATCTGAGTCTTACTCGTTAGAGTGGAAAATCACCTAAACATGCTTTTTCCAAGACTGACAATTGTCTTTGTTTCTGCCTTCAGTTTGTCATCGTGAACTTCGATAAATCATAGGTTCACTTGATGTTTTAATGAGCGCGATATACACCCTAGATTGTTTAATTTTTTTAATCATGCCATGGCTAGACGTTTGGTTCACGCGCAGTGGCAGAAATCAAGCTCTAGTAATGGAGTGGAAGGAAATGTTCGAAATAATAGACATTTCTCAATATCAGTATCAGCTTCAAATTTTCACGTTCAAATTTACTTCAATAGTTTTCATAATTCTCAAATCACTACTCTTTCACTAACCGTGGACTGGATAATAGGAAAATGATGAAATGCGAAAGGTATAAATTCAAAATATTGAAAAATATTTTTGGATCAAAATAACGACTTTGGATTCATGAATTTGTAAACTAGAGGATGTGTCCATTTTGAAGATAAGAAGAGAGAAAAAATAATTAACATAAGCAACATGGAGGACTAAAAGTGAATTAACGAATGCATTCAAAAAGCAAAGAAATTCCTGAATAACAATAGGTTTAAGAATTAAAACAGCAGGATCACAGTATTTAGTTGAGGATCTGACTGAAAAAAGAATTGTTAAGGTAAATTCTTCCAATTTTGAGAATAAAAGCACTCATCAGAAACAAAAAAATTAAAGTAAAGGAAAGGACATTGTTTATCGAATCAAAGAAAAGGGAATGCAAGGAAGCGCTGACTCACAGGTTTCCAAAAACATTGATGAGAAGCGTTATAACAAAATTGGCTAGAAACGATCTTTCAATGAGAAAAACATTGCATTTATTTTTTGGAAGACATTCTATTAGCTGGGTTGCAGAACCGAAATATGGATTTTTTTACACAAAGAAGAGTTAACAACTCCAAAGAAAAAAATCGCAACCAATTAAAACTCTCTGCCTTATACGGCACTAAACTTTCTGGAGCTAATTCCACCCAAATATCGGGCATTCTAAGGACTTCAGGGATAGAAACATTATAGAAGCATAGTGAAAATTCTTCACTCCGCATTACGCAGCGCGCCCCGATTTTCAGTTCACAGTGCGAGACAGCAGGCAAGTTTACAGGTGATTTTTCGCACCACAGTAAGGACTCGATCCATTGTCATGCGACGCACGCCTCACCCTGCCCGCTCCCCTCCCTCCCCCTCCTCTCCCCGCCACGCCGCGCCACGCCACGCCACGCCACGCCTCGCACGCCTCGCCTACGCCACGCCCGCACGCCAAGCCTAAGCGGGGGGCGGGAGTTACGGCCCGGAGGGGGCCTCGGCGCCCCGCAGGGACTCCTGGGGCGTCCCGGGGCGACCGCCCTCCTTTCCCTCCTCGGGGCGACGCTAACTTCGTGAGCGCCGGAGGTGGAGGGCTGCCCGGCCGCGCCATTCATTCCCACGGTCTTCCGACCTTCCTGTTGCCGCTGCAGCAACTTCAGCCCGCAGGTCCTGGTGCTCGAGTGACCGACGGTGGAGGGTTTTGCCAGCTAGTGGAGATACCTGGGGTGGGAAACTTATACATGTACGAGCGGGAGATATGGCTCAGGGAATTAACTGGTGCCACTGCCGTGCCTGTGAGGTGCAAGGCTCGGGTCACGATGGTGTCAGGATTTTAATCACTAGCTTACCAGCTAAGTCGAATTTAGTCGCTGTCTGGAGTAGAATTCTAACGGCTGACAACTCTGATCGGTAGTTCTCCATGGTTTCTCCGATACATACCAGGTGAATTCTGGCGTAGTTCTCTAAATAAATGGGCCACGGACCGCGCGCGATCTTTCCTACTCCTTCGTTGTCCTATCCTCACCCCCTCTTACACACACACTGATATGCACTACACTACCACACATACCAGGAGACCGGTCGGTGGCTTAGAGATTGTCCCGGTTGGGCCGTAGCCCCGCTGGTGGGAGATACCTTGTTGGGAAAATCCCGCAAGCCGACGGCAGGTCGACATGGGATTTTGCCATACAGCGGGGAAGATCAACGCCACATCCACCACCGACATATGCACTACATTTACGGGACTAATGACCCTAGTAGTTGACGTGCAAATTAATGATTCAATCATCCGACTTCCTCTACCTTTCTCTGCCCTACCATCATTCTGTCGCAGGCCATGGACATTCTCCTATTTTTTTCTAGCCGTGAAGAATGTGGAATGTAGTAAAAATGGATAAAAGGTGATATAGGGAAGTGGAATGCACGTAATGAGGTGGGTATACTTTCTGCAGTAAAATGTGATGATTAAGTGGTATGAAGGACGACAACATGTAAGTCAAACTAAACGAGAGCTCAGGAGCCTCAATATTCGATTCAGAAGTGTATAATGTCGGACAAGTGTTTCATAACAATTTTACACTGAACGAAAGGTTCAGTTTCGAGAAGAATCTAAATGAAGTACTTTGAGGTATTGCATACGAGAGACATACTCGTGAAAAATGGGGAATAACTAGATTGTTACAGCGTCGCTCTCATCTTATTACAGTGTTGATGGTTAATGCAGAATTGCACTATATAATTACAATTTCTGGGAATAGTTATATGGCTGACAAAGTGTCACTATACAATTTTTTCTTTTAAAATAAACTACCAATTAACTGTTCTTTTTATGTACTTCTCTGGTCCTCCCTTTATGCAAATGAAATCGTTTTTTGGTAAAAGAAGATTCTATGTGTTACCATGTACATTACTTACACCAGAGATCCACTCAATGTTAATGGTAAACTTGGGCATAATGTATTGGGAAATAGAGGTTGACAGTTACGTGTTATGACAAAATAGTTCTAAATAATGCAAAATAATACAAGATCGATATTTTAGATTTTAAATGCATAAGCAAAAAAGAGGAAAAAGAAACTGCCAATTCCGATACTCACGAATAATAAAAATATCGCTTGGAAAGAAATCTCTTAGAACGAAAGAATTACGAATTTACAAGGTAACGAGTTGGGGAAGGGTGCAAGTCGAAAAATCCCAATTCGCCGTCCGGGTTTTAGAATGCGACTTTTATGTTACTCATACGTAAACGTCGAGAACTTAATACGACACATTCAAGAAAAATTGCTTCGCACGGGAGGGTGGAGATATTTTGTAGTTCTTACCTTTCCAAACTAGGGAAACCTCACACTAAATGCACTTCGATACGTTTCGTTGACCTATCTGATTTCCTAGTGCGATGTTTGATTAATTTTTCCGGTCCCATCATCTTCAATGGTAATTAGTCCTGTAAGTGTAGCGAATGTTCATTTCAGGAGGTGGCCACATTTCTCCCTGAATGGTGACATCTGGTACTGATTTCACATTGGTTCGGAGGGAATTCCAGTAATTTTCCCCCTATACCATTTCAGTCGGGATATGCTCTAAGCTTTCAACTGGTCTCCGGAGATGTGTGTTAGTGTAATCCAAGTAAGTGAATATGTGAATAGTGTAGCGTCACGGCTTGGCAGCAGCCGAGTGCAAGGTAGAGGGCTGGGGGATCTAAGGATAGAACAAAGAAGGGACCTTCCAACAGGAAATGGTCCGCGAGTCAGGCAGCGCCAGGGAAAGGCTTTCCACCGCGCGGGGGTGAGGAGTAGTGACGTAGGAGGTCAGGTGACCTAGACCTATAAAGACGCCGTGGCGAGACGGCGCGAGTGGGTAACGTTTCGGTTTCCTCGTGGCTAGACCACAAAAAACTTTGTCCGCCCAAACTGGTGCGGAGTGCCGAGGGCACGTGGTTGTTCGACGAGTTCGGACAGGGTGATGTGTTCTTCCAACACATTCGGGCAGATCGTCAATCTGCCGGGGCACACCAGGTGCCAATCTACGACGCGGCCTTGCCGGCTGGTCGTAGGCGTCGCCGCAAGGCGCATGTAGGGAGAGGAGGGCTGCAGTGGTAGCTCTGGCAAACCGCCATAGAGTGAGAGTAAATATGTAAAAATGTAAATATGTAAATATGTAAATGTGTGTAAATAAAACTTGTATATACTCACTCGTGTCTGTTTCCTTGCGGTGTAGATCCCTACACACGACGTTACAATAGGTAAGTAGAGGGAAAAAGTCATGGAAGAGAAGGAAAACTTTTGCGCGGTCTGTTTGTTATGTTACTGCTCCGACATTCGCCGGATATTGATCGAAAAACAAACCGGAACAATACCGCTTATAACAGCCGGCCCATCTGCTAGAATCCCCTCCCTCCACAGAGGCTGAAATCTTCCCATCTACGTAGCTAGTATCAAAACCGCCTGCACTGTCGAGACTCGAACTCTAGAACTCCCGCTGAGAGTCGCTGAAGAGGCATCGGCAGTGCTGGATCTAGGCTAAGCTCATCCGGAATGTTTCTTCCAGCGAGGGGAACGCTGGGACCCAAGAGCGCCGCTGCCCACCGCTCGCACGTAGTTTAGCGAGCAAGGGTCTCGCCTCTCTCCTCCGCACCCCACCCCAGTCCCACCCAACCCCCTGCCTCTGCTGCTAACTTCGTGGGGGCGCAGCCACCCGCATTCGGCAGCTCGGCGCCTGAGCTGCGTATCGATACGGCCTCTGTCTAGTGATGCGACATCGATAACGAAACATCGATGTTAGCATACAAAATACATCGTCTAAAACCCATTGATGTTTTTCAACACCCATGTTTTTAGATTGGTTTGTTAAGTGTTGAGACTTCGAAATATTCGTGAGATACGTTGGGATAGCAATTAGCAGGAACTGCGAGGAACATCGAAAATTTTTCATCAGACAAGAGTGTTCTAGAAAAGAAACGACACACAATTGACAAAGATTGTTACTTTGGAGAAAGAATCAACGAGTATTGAAGAGATTGTCATGGTTACCTCTGTCCAGACGAAAAAAAACCTTTCGTTACGAATTTTGCCGTTTTTCATGTTACACTGTAGAAAGGTTGCCTGGTATACCCTGAATCGAACCTTGAATTGAACTGAATTTATGAATTATTGAGTGTGGCGAGACCATGCCGCTTAGGCCATGAGACCTGCTCTTCCGTCTGACCACGCAAATTTTGCTACGCTCCTTTCACCACATTTAACGAAAGATTCGGTTAAGCGAAGAACCTGAATGAATTATTTTGAGGTATTCGTACATGTGAGACACATACTCGTGTAAGGCTAGCTAAAGCTAGCTCGTGCTTTCACCAGCTAGCAGAGAAAGGAGGTATTTCTTGGGCGAGAAACAGGCGAATTTAGCTGAGATGCGTCATTTAGGCTTGAGGATCTTTTACATGCAAGTAAATCTACTAACAAGCGTCAGCTGGCTTTACTTCCACTCCGAAGGAAGTCGCACGAAGGATTTTTGTCGCCCTTTAAAATCCACGGCTTCGATTGGGTTGGAAACCGGCAACTTGGGTACCGGTTAGCCGATAAGCTAACCGTTACACCATCGCCGCATGGAAACCTTGAATGAGTCCAACACGTTTTACTGAGCTTTCTGCAGGTCGTCTCAGATGACAACGCAAGCTCGTGACGTATAAAGTGGAAATAGCTGTATTCCATGAATTTCGACAAAGTCCACCACATGTTTTTGCACTAAGTGTTGCCCAGGAGCTGATGCAATCTTTCGGTGACGCTCTGAAATACCAGGAAGCAGTTGACCATGAACGTCATGGAACTTTCTACGAAAGAAATGAGTATTTGGTCAACTGGAAATAAATTTTCGCGGCTTTTTTTTATTAAATAAGGCTATCTCCTAGGCGGGAGGTTTGAAATGTATGATCTTTCTCTAAAATGCCTTCAAACGAGCAACAAACTGCATTATTAGAAACGTGGTGCTAAATTTGAAACAATTTGGTGGTCAATATGCCAACAGTAACATCTAACATTAAATTCCTGGACATTAAAAATTAATTTGGCAATGTTCGTGTTTGTGAATTCACCAAATAAGGTACGAGTGAAAGGGCCTACAAAGTATTTGTTGACAATATCTCAATGTGCGAAATGAACATGAAGAAAAACGAAATACAAGTGTATTGGGGTCATCTCGAGCGAGAGAGTTTGGGGAAGCAAGGTGGTACGAACAGCATTCCTCCGGGTCCGATATATAAACTAAGTGTTCAGTCATCACTTCTAAGTGTATCAGTTATTATTTCATATATTAACTTTCAAAGTATTGTGATCATGGGAATATTTTCAACAGAAACAAAACATTAGAATAGGAAAAAAAATGATCACAAAACATAGATGTTAAAAAAAACATCGGCGTTATAATACATCAATGTTTAAAACATTGATATTTCTACCAAAACATCGATGTTTTTTAAACATTGTCATCGATATCGTATCCGTACTCTGGTCGGCCCTCGCGCACCGCCGATTGCAAGTGATTGGTTTTCTTCGGAACGTAGCGCTTAAGCTGCTACAACATCCAAAAACACCCAACATCAATCTTCGAAATTTTGAAACGTCCAATCTGAAATTGTTTGGTCGACCCCTCGCGCTCGGCCGACGGCAACAGGCTCCTTTCCTTCGGAAAGCAGCGCTCAAGCTGCTAGTACGAGTACAGCGTTCGCCAACTGAAGGAGAAATGACGTCAGAGCCGAATTCCCCTCCGAGAGAGGGACTCTGAGAAGCGGTGCGAGCAAAGGGGGTAGACGGCAGTCGCCGATAACGAAAATCAGTGGGCCTTTGTCGGTGTTTCAGGAAACATTAGTGGGAAACCATCTACATTCGTTATTTTCTTTCGGTTTCGAAAGAAAGGTTTGCATTTGTAGATGCTGAAACAATGGCGAAGTGTTTAATGTGTTTGCAAGAATAGCAGTATGTTAAGAAATGTAACCTAGCATTACATAGCTTTATGACAAAGAGAAACCTGCGAAATAAAAATCAATTCTATGATTTGACAGATAGCCTGCAATCATGGGATGAGTAAAGTAATTTGCAAATTGAACATTATGGAAAATATACTAAAAATCACGATGATCTTTATGATATTCGAACAAAACTGTACATCAAAAATAACCAAGACTGTGGTTGCACCGGGTATCTATTTGTTAACATTAAATATTGTTTCAGAACGAAATAATTCATTATATTATATACCATTGCATAGAATATATTGTCCTAAAATGTTAAAACTGTCTATTGCAAAAAGTTATCTAATAGGAGAATGAAGTGGAATTAGAGTACTGGTTATGATAAAGAGTCATATATTTTTTGAGTTATTTAATAGCATATGTTTTATTATATCACTCATCATATTGTTATTGAATTATAAACATTCTAAATAGTAATTACCATATAATAAACTTACTTAACGTTTTTCCAAGAAAACCGTTTCCCCCAGTACCATACCAGCAGTAAAACACTGTAAAATAAATAGATAAAAGAAGTTCTCTGGCCATCTTCACTTCTTAGAAAACTAATTTTCTTCATAAATTTAATATTAATATGGAAAAAGTGTATTTTTGTTCATTGTGTAAGAACTGTTAATCACACAATATAATATTTAATTCCATTAACAGGTAAACCATAGAAAGTGTCACAAAGAAAAGCAAAAACATAAATTGGCCCATAAATAAAAATAAATGTTTTTATTCACATTTCCTATCGTTAGACCACATTTGGCCATAAAGTTTAAAATTGCATTTGCTTCTTTATTGTTTAACTACCTTGCGCCTACCTTCAGATCACCTTACTACCAACGGGTGCATCTTTAAGATAACAAGAGCATTTTTAAGATAGCAAGACGTTTGGTCGCAAAAAAGAAGAATAAACTTTTATAACGTGAAATTGTTTGACCACTTCTGATCACAGTTTATCCTCATTCTGCAAAGGAAGCCATTGATTTAGAAAAAGCAACTGAAGTCATCCATAGATTAATTGTAAGTCTTGAGAAGAGTATACCACAAATATTTGATATTAAAATAATTTTAATAACGTATGAAACACTGAAAAGCTGTCAACTTATATTAAAAATCTTTGATCTTTGAAAAATGAAAGTTTACGAAACACAAGTTGCTAGTGTCAGAAACTGTCGCATTACTTAAAACGAATTCTTCAAAATGTGGTGCTCCTCCAACCATTACCTTTGCCAGTTTCAAGTTTAAAGCATCGTTAATAATCAAAGTGCGTCTCCCGTCGGCAATACTCGAAGTGCACAGCAGTCTGGAGAGAGGGCGAGGAGCTACTATCAGGGCCCTGGATGGTCGGACTGAACTAGCCGGCTGGTGGAGCGTCGAGGGGGGAGGGGCAGTGGCCGAAGGAGTGGAAGGTCCGTACACAAGGGCAACGAGTAAGGGAGTACTATTCGTCCCCTTGACACGCGCAGGTCAAGCAGTTACAAGGCCTTTACTGCTGAAACGCTCCTTTCGTGGCAAAGCTACGTCATTCTGCTTTCGCGGGCGCCAGCCGTCTGCGACAGCTCTACAATGACGTCAGTCACTGAGTGATAAAATATCACCAAATTAATAATAAACAAAATAAACTGAACATCCAATTATAATAAAAGCGCGCATTGTTCGAAAGTTGCAAAATGAAAAAAAAATACAATCTTGGATTAAATATTTTACATGCTTTCTCTTCGCCGTTTACCTCAAATAAGTCACGGTGACATTTGCATTGTTGTTTGTCTTGAGCACACGGCAAACCAGTGCGTGGCGAGGGGGCCTGGTTGACGAGGTCAGGTTATTTGCGCGGGATCGGTGGCGGAGGAAGAAAGTGGTGGCGGGGGCGGGGGTGAAGAAGCGTGGCCGGAGGCGGTGGCGGGGACGGGCGCTGTAGCAGGGCCTGCGGCAGGGCGATGGCAGTGGCAAGGAAGGGGGTGTCACGAGAGCGGTGGGGGAGGTGGGGGCGGTGGCAGTGGTGAGGGCGGGTCGGGGCGAGGGCAGGGGCGAGATGGAGCGGAGGCGGGGTCGTGGGTGAAGAGGGGAGGTGAGGGCCGTAAGGTGGGGGCATAGACGGGGACGGGATATGAAGGTGGAGGGCGAGAGCCAGAGGCGGTGGCGGTGACGGGGGGCGGGGGGCGGGGGCAGAGACGAAGAGAGGACAAGGGCGGATCGGGGATGGCCTCGAACCGCGCGCCTCCAGGGCCTCGTGAATTTGCGGTGATTTCCATCTTAATTATTCCGTGGACCCAGCAGGAGGCGCAGAATACGCAGTTGGGGGTGGGGAATGAAAGGGGAATGTCAACGCAATCGACTAGCTTCTCTCCAGCCACTCTTTTGCCCGCAGAATCTCAGCACAAGATGAGGTCAAGCATATGGTACAAGTGTGTGAAACATTTTGGCACTTCAAGGTGCTAACATCCTTCCAGGAGAGAAGCATTACCGTATACAAAAAATTAAAAAGCTGCAAAATATATACAATTAAAACACGAATATTTCTCATTTAAAAAGAAGTACGAGCTTTCTACTCAACCTAATTTCGTTGTCAACGATTTCAAACCGTTCTTTGCTACAATCGTGAAAAAAAAGTGAGCAAACATTTTGAGCCGTTTTTGCGAAAATAATTGTTTACAATATAAAAATAACTTTTTCATGCAAAATTACACAAATATACACGTATTTTCCGTTCATTGAAAACTTATTTCAAGATCTGTTTTTGATTAACACATTTTATTTCGATAAAAATATACTAATTATAGTGGTAAGAATAATAGTTGTAGTTGTAAGAAGTCTCCGAAAAAATGTGAACTTTTGCAATTTTCGAAAACTCAGGAATTTAAATAAATATGAAACCTGTAACATTTTTCCAAGTGTCTTTTAAGCTATTTGAGGACAAAAGTTAATCAAAAAATTTGGTACCGTTTCTTGAAATTTTAAAGATGTTAGGCTAGGGCCTAGGGCTCATGTAAAGTACTCAAGAAAATTAAAATATCGATTTCAAGTTCAAGGGGCCGCAATTTCAGTCAAATCGATTGGGGAATATCAATTTTGGTGAAAATCATGCAATCCGTCAATCGGATCAGAAAAAGTCTATTCTTTTTCGATGTCACGAACCAGCAAAACATGAATTCCGACCACAGGTGCGAAAGTAATTGAGTATATGCAAGGGCAACATTCATTCATTTTATTGTTACCACCTTCCGACATTAAAATATTTTTTTCCAAAAATTCGCCCTTTTTTTCTGCAGCATTACAATACTTTCTCTATACTGCGTGAGCAGTAGCAAAAAAGTCAAAAGTCAAAACTATCAGATAAAAAACTGTGGTAACATAACTGCAACTTACGTGTTAGTACAATCAAATCAAAGTATTTATTGAACACATTAATGCCAAATCTATCTTTGGTTTCTTAATAAGTCCAAGAAAAATTTGGTTTCTTAATAGGTCCTATGTATAGTCTCACTTTTAGCACTAGTGCAATAAATTGAAATTTTGGGGCGCTGTGCACGTCATAAATGTAACTGGTTTGACTTAAAACTATATTATCTGCCAAAAGTAAAAAATAAACGTGTCATATCGATAGAATAGTATATTTACTCTGTGTCTATTTACGTGTTTTTTTCATTGAAATCTGCGCGAACTTTTGTGAAATGAACATGGTGCAGCTCATAAAAAGCAAGATTTAACTCATGAATCGTCAGCCTGTGGTCTTCTCTATCTGCACCTCCCTTAGATATAAAACCCATTATCTTCGTACAACTTGTTCTCCTCAATTTTTGCACTCGCCCTAAGCAGTTCCGACCTTTTTCCGTTCCTCTCTGTGTTTCTACCACAAGAGTCTGTCTCCGAGCCACACCCCCATCTTTGCTATCTCAGTCACCGTCATTACTTCTTCACTCAACTGTTTGACTCCTTCCTTTTTAAACCACTCATGCTCTTATTCCTTTTCAAAGTCTCGTATCCCTCCTTGTTTCTAACACAAGCAACTAATACTATGGAAAACTATTTTATTTTTTTATTTGAAAATCTAATTTTGCCCGATCAACCTCAATTTTTTGTACATCTGTAGGCTAGCACAATTCATCGCAAAGCTTATTCTAAATACGCTCTCCAGTTTATATATTATATATCGTTACAAACAGAGAAATATAAGCGCTTTTGAGAAAGTTTGCTTCTTCTCGTCGCTCCTCAGATAGTTTTTTAGTTTCAAATCGCAATTATTTATTACGTGTCAATCAGAAACAATTCTCACTTCCGATATATTTCATGTTACTTAAGAAGAGGTATTGTGAATTTTTTCAGAAAGTTTGATTTTCTCTCGTTTGAATTTTTTTAAAACGTGTGTTTTTTAACTTCAAATCAAAAGTCTCGCTACGACGTTCCAAGCGCTACGCAAGTGGTCAGAGAAAGAACTGAAAACCGAAGCCAAGGAATATTTTGATTGGAAGTAGACTTTCGAATCAATCTACTGTTCCCATGTTCCTCGCCCTTGCCCTTGCCCTCACCTTTACCCTGGCCGTGCCCTTGCCCTCGCCTTTACCCTTGCCATTGCCCTTGCTCTCGCCTTTACACGTGTCCTTGCCTTTGCCCTCGCCCTTGTCCTTGCCCTTGCCCTTGCCCTTGCCCTTGCCCTTGCCCTTGCCCTTTCACTTTCCCTTGTCCTTGCCCCCGCCGTCGTCGGCGACCGCGCGCGCACCGTCGCCTCTCGCCGTTTGGCAGACCACGGCCTATCGGTAATTGGTAATTACTGGGCCCTTCAACGGTTTATCGCGAGACCGGAGGATGAGTGGGCTGCTTACGGGCATCATCGAGGCGTTTGAGATATTACCGCTCGAACAGGGTCACGTGACTAATTGCAAAAGTGATCCCTGGTAGAGGCAGCGGGACCGTTGGAAACGGGGGGGGGAGGGCGGAAGCGGAAATGCAACGGCGAGAAGCAATCATCGGCGAGGACGCTCCGTGGACACAACCAATGAGATTCACGGCGAATGAATTACCCAAGGTAATATATGGAAATATATTGATGTCGCTTCTCTCCATCCTGAATAATTAAAAGCAAGTAAATTAAACGCTAATCAAAGATAAATTAATAAAAATGCCACAATTTGCTACAACTTTGTAAAGATAGAAAAGTCTTTTAAAAATCAATGTGTAAATTATAGTATTCATGCGTTTATAGAAGTAAAAGTGTTCATATATTTATTTACTTATTTAGTCAAAAAACTGTATGTGACGCATGGGGAGAAGATGATCTACACACGTTTTCTTAAGTTCCAGAATCCCTTCCCATCATTTTAACTATAAATATATAAATAAAAAAAATAAAGAAGTGTGAGATTAGAAATATTTGAAAAAAAACTTAATGAAAAAATGATTAAAAATAATCCACTAGTTCTTTAGCCGACCATAGTGTTTTTATTTTTGTCAATATAATGAATAATGTTGCAAAATAAAACAAATGTAGGTCATAAAAAAACAGAATACCCTTAAGCTTAGAGGAACTGATATATTTCTTAGTCAGCAAGTCTATTTCTTTTACAATAATTGCGATTATTTCTACATGTAGTGCGCAATGTGGGTCGATGCTGGATATATACGGTAATGAAATCAATCTGGAAGTGAATACAATATAGTAATAATAGTAATAGGTGTTATTATAGGAAATGAAAAAAAATACACTTTATTATTTTCAGATGACCATGTAATAATAGCACAAGATTGTTTTTATATCTTGATAAAGTATTATCCATTTCACTCACTTGCTGAATTACGAAATTCATTCTATTGCAATTAGAGGGTTAAACCAAATTTAAATTCTGCCAATAAGCATTACTGAATTTTCCCTTCTGAGAAATTTATCGTGACGTGCATTTGCTTTTTACTCAATAGCCAAGTAAGATTACTTTGTTAATACGAGTACATAACACATTGCACTATTCTGTATAAAACAGTCTAAGTTTCTCCGTTAATCAATATAAAGCGTTTCGGTGGTATGTACTTGTGAATTTTAATTATGTCTGAGATGCTTGAAGCTGATATATAGAAGAATCTTCTTAAAAAACTGAATATTTATTCCACCACAACAGTATTGACACCAGTACACAATAAACAATGATTATACGATAACAGTAAGGAAAGTATGACATCCTGCGGTATCCAGTTTTACAGAACAAAGAACTTTCTACAAGATTCATATTGTCCATTAGGTTATTAGTTTAATGTTTCGTTCTTTGTAATTGCTACGTTTATTTTTATTAGTAATAATGTGAAATATAGCACTGGTAATTTTTATTGAGATTACTTTACTGTCTTGTAGGAAAACATCCAAAAAGCAAAGAATGTTTACTTGCACCACAATCGCACTAGACGTATATTTTTCGTGTTAATTGATATTTAATCATTATATTTTAGTTTATTCAATTATGTATTTGTGAAACAGTAGCTCTAATAATCACTCGAGGTTTCATAGTTACTGATAAATAAAACAATCCTTTCTCATATTTCAAAACTCTCGTGATATTACTATTGATATTTTCGAATCTTCCCACAATACGAACAGGGGACTGCTTTTCCTATTTTCTTCGCGTTTAGGCCAACTCGGACCCCGTGTGCATCCTGCATTATCCGGTGCAAGTACCTTATCGTGGGGGTATGATCATTTAGATTAATCCCGACTTTTATCCCCCAAGGTTGTTAGCCCTGGGGGTATGGCCCATAAGATGATGATGGTAACAGTGAGGGGTCAAAGGACGGCACACACATTTAGACACAAATACACCTATGCCCTCTTGACCCGCAGTATTTTGGTCAGAGACGGCTACGGCACTACTGCCTTAACGATCTCGGTCATCTGACTGGCTCATTTCCTATTTAGGAGTAGTGGGAAATAAAAGAAAGTGTTCGAAATCAAATTTTGTTCGAAATCTCATTACAATACCGCTTTAGGCAAAACTATTATTGCCCCTTGCGCTGCGCTCTGTAAACTCCATCTTTTATAATATACCAATGAACCCGGCAACACTTTGCTATTGGAATGTATTAGACTTCACATGCTACTGGTCACTTGATTGTTAATCCCGTTTTACGCTAGGCAAAAACTCAATAGACGAAAGACTTTCTCGCGAGTGTGATTCCGCCTCTCTGTCTCACTGTGTAAGTATCTCTCCCTTTCTATGACTCTCTGTTTCTGTTTATTTCTCTTTCAGCGTCTCTGACTTCCACTGTCTTTCTCTGTATCTGTCACTACCGGGAGTAATTTCTCAATCGCAGGGGAAGCATACACAATGAAGTCTTAATAATAGTATTATAGTGTGCAACGGGTGGCTTAGAGAGAGCGCCATGACATTGAGCGAACTGATCAGAGGTTTTGAGTCTACATAAAATCATTATCAACGGTCGTATATGTGCACAGACATATGCACATTGCCATTGTGCTATGCCTATATTCTTTCCAAAAGTACAAGCAATCTGTTGACAAAGTTTTACCACAGTCGGATGAACTGTAAGGCAGCGCATTAAGCACGATCAAACAAACAAAACATTATATTTGACATATAAGGTATTTGTTCCCCACCGCTCCACCATCGTCCCGTTAGATCACCCGATCCCGTTATTGGCGCCGCCTGGGCACTGCCGAAAGTGCGCGCGTCATGTTCTCGCGGGGCGCGCGTCCACTTGGGGCGCTTTAATCCGCGATGAGCGCAGCGCGCGTGGGCCGTTGCCCTGGAGACGAACGCCGCCAGCGGCGTGCGCTCGCCACGCCCACGCGCCCGACAAGTGACATTCGCGGTCTCGACGCCGTCGTGGGAATCGCGATTACACCCAGCTGTACC
Organism: Gryllus bimaculatus; assembly: GCA_017312745.1. Lineage (NCBI taxonomy): Eukaryota > Metazoa > Arthropoda > Insecta > Orthoptera > Gryllidae > Gryllus > Gryllus bimaculatus. The sequence continues at coordinate 482,725 of BOPP01000046.1, forward strand.
ACCGGCTTAGGTGGCTCGGGGCGTCAATTGATGTCACTGCGGGAAGTCCAATCACCGGGAAGTCCTAAGTCCAACCGTAGCAGGTTTTTCAACACTAGTGAAATAGCTATAGATATAATTCAGTCGCTGTTTGGAGGAGAATTTTTAGGGATTGGCTGCTTTCATGTTGAGGTTTACGTGCTTTCTCCGAACAGCGTTAGTTTAATCCGGGAGCAGTATCGTTATAAACGCTTCACGATCTTTCCATCTTCAACTTGGTTTCCTTTCTCTCCTCTTACGGATCAGGGCATCAACTAATGTCACTGCTGTGCCTCTCACCGAGAGAACCTAGGGTTCCAATCCCGACGGTGGCAGGTTTTTTACTCTAGCGGGATAGCTATAGATCGAATTCAGCTGCTGTCTGGAAGAGAATTTTATTGGCCGGCTGCTGTCACCGACAGTTTTACACACACTACACTACCACGCAGTTGGGAACTTGGAGATTGTCCCGACCGGGGCAGAGCCCCGCTGGTGGGAAATATCTGCTTGGGGTAAAGCTTGTTAGTCGACGCACATTAACGCACAAATACAATAGTGTTTAGTGAGAGATCATTCAAAAAATTACAGACGGACACACGGAGCGACAGCCCGACCGTACGGCAGACGAACAAATGGACAGATGGCTGGTCAGACAGACGGTCGGACAGACAGGCGGTCGGACAGACAGACAGACGGACTTTTGTAAAAAATACTTTCTCGATACCAGAGGATTCAAAATAAAGTAGTTCCATTGCAAACTCGAAATCGATATTCCGCAGCATTGCATAACATCCCTTATACTACGTAAATTACTCCGTATATACATTTTTTACAGGACTATAAAAAGGATTATCAAACCATGAATGTAAAAAATTATTTCTTTAAACATGTGGAAAGAAATACGTTTATCATCATATTTGACCTCATTTTCTTTGTTCCTCACTCATGTTCTCCAAATATTTTGATATATTGCCACCAAAGTAGAGAATCAATTAATGTCTTTGTAGTGCTCCTGAACAGGATATCCCAGGGTTCCTGTACCAACGGTGGGAAGATTGTCGATCCTAGCTACAGAGCTTGGTCTAATCTATCTGCTGTCTGGAAGAGAATTCCAGCGACCGGCTGACCTGATCAGTAGTTTTCCGTAGTTTCTCCAACAACACCAAGCGAATGCCTTAACAAACGGACCAGGATCGACCGCGATATTTTCTTTTTCTTCCTTGTCTTATCCTCACCCTTTACTTACACACGCCCTCACATGCTCTACAGTGCCACACACGTCGGGAGCCCAGCTAGTGGGAGAAACTTGGTTGTGGAAAAGTCACTAGTAGACGGGTAGGTCTGCGCCGGATCTCTCCAACTAGCGCGAAGAGATTGCGGCCACCTCTCGCGATAAAACCGAGCACTATACTTATGGAATAATTACTTTAACAGTTGACGCGCCCGAAAGCACTAATCAATCAATCATTGATATACTAGCCAGTCGTGAAAAAGAGAGAGATGGGAGAGAGAGATGGGAGAGAGAGATGGGAGAGAGAGATGGGAGAGAGAGAGATGGAGAGAGAGAGAGATGGGGAGAGAGAGATGGGAGAGAGAGAGGGGAGAGAGAGAGATGGAGAGAGAGAGATGGGAGAGAGATGGGAGAGAGAGAGGAGAGAGAGAATGGGAGAGAGAGATGGGAGAGAGAGATGGGAGAGAGAGATGGGAGAGAGAGAGATGGGAGAGAGAGATGGGAGAGAGAGAGATGGAGAGAGAGAGATGGGAGAGAGAGAGATGGGAGAGAGAGAGATGTGGGAGAGAGAAGATGGGAGAGAGAGAGAGGGAGAGAGAGAGAGAGAGAGAGAGAGAGAGAGAGAGAGAGAGAGGTTGAAAATCGGAAAATGAAAGTGCCAGAGAGGACAAGAAAAAATGGAGCAGCAAATTAGAGATATGGACTGAGAAAATGCGAAATATTAAATAAATATGAGAAAATACATAGGTCCTCAACAGACTGGCCCATTCAACACTAATTCAGTGGTTTGGTGAAGGTAGTCGGCATATTATATATTACGATACTCCGTATTTTATCCTTCAGTTGATCTCGCTTACGTCAATACGACACTTCTTCAAATTCTTGTTTTGCCTCTATACCACTATAATGCGAATGTTAAAAACATCTCCCAGAAAACGTGTAAACCTACGCTCTAGCGTCAACAAACGACGTGAGCAATCTCGGCAACGAGCATCCATCACTGGCGACGGACTGGCGAAGTTTGCTTCCCTGACGTCCGATCTCTTTCCCGTCCCTCCTACCCCCTTCCACGAAAAAAATATGCCGGTCGCGCTTTGCCGAGCATGTCCAAGTTTATAAAGACAAACGTTCGTCAATATTGAGGGATTCACTGGTCCCGGTGGATCAAACGCTGTTTAATGCTTCTGTAAGCAGTAGAAAGTTCGTCCGTTAGAAGAGGGATTTCGGAACGTTGACGTTGCAAAAACACACGGTCCAGATCGTTTCAACTCTTGTCTGTAGATATTTGCCTTTGATACCTTTGATTTGCTGTTTTATCTGTTTCTCTGAGCTCTTTTTTTTCTTTTTTTTGAAATAGTAATAATAAAACTTTGTTTGCTGTGAGAGCAAGCTATTATAATACTACTGGCCATGTACTCATTCACTTTTCTTTTATACTTTTTTGTTTTTTTCCGTTTATGAACATCCTAAGCACATTTGTTATTAATAATAATAATAATAATAATAATAATAATAATAATAATAATACCGATCCGGAGAGCTGAGATTGCTAACGAAGTAGTGCTGTAGCAATCTCGGACGGAAGGATCGCGGGTTCGAGTCCCGCCTCACGCATGGGTTTGTGTGTGTCTGTGTGTGTCATCCATTCATCCTTCATTATAATCATCATTCCATCTTCTATCCTCCAAGAAGTAGAAACTCTGAGGGATAGAGTCTGGATTACGGATGATACTGATCCGCAAAAAAAGGAATTGCATGCACTTGTTGATATGATATGTGTTACTGAGCCTCGGAAAGTGCAGGTTTAGGTCTGCGTCACCCTAGACAACCAAATCGCGACCAAAAAATTATACACAAATATTAAAAAAGATTCGCAGTACAAATAAACTAACAAAAGTAATATACAAATAGACAAGTTAGGAAAAATTAAAAAGTAAAAAACACACGAATATTAAAAAGATAAACACTACAAACACACAAAAAATAGATACAAACAGACGTGTAGAAACAAATTTTAAAAGTGAACGTGTCTACTCCGTACTGTCTCTTCACTTTACTTCACTGCGTTTTTCTGTAACAAGTAATTTATATATGAAAAGCAAGTTTCGTAAACATAGCACTTTGCCCGCACTTTTGTTTGCCTTTCCTTTTCTTAAATAATCCTAGTGCCCTTTCCTGAATAACCACAGTGCACTTCACTGCTCATCACTATACACTTGTGCTCTTAAGAACTCTCAAACACATAAATCGCACACTTCTGGAGAGGATTGCTTGTCTTCTCTGCATGTAAATTGTTCCAGTCCTGTGCACTAAAACTGGTCGGAAATGTGTAGCTTGTCCTCCCCTCTTAAAATGTTTCTACTCTGTATGTATGTAAATTCAGTGGTTAGGCGGAAGAGAAAACCATACGGCTTGAGCCTCGCCGTTAATAAAGGCATTATTATTATTATTATTATTATTATTATTATTATTATTATTATTACCTAAACCAGATGACCACACGCGTGTCTGATTCGATTATTATATTTAGAAATCTGTCCTGAGGACCTAAATCGAAAGCTTTAGAAAAGTCAATAACAAGTGCGTCAGTTCTTTCTCGTTGATCGCTTCTTTCCTTGTCGGAAGCTCTCGATTGAAGATACGTCAATTGGCTCAAAGTCTGCAATTAAATAGGCTGATGGGGGTGAAGATTTACAGCAATAATTTTCTAGATAGAGGAAGTGAAGTCCCTGATTTCACATCGTAAATTTATGGGATGGGAATTAATTTGCATAGTTTTCATACGCTGTGGCTTGAAATTACTGGGTTTTCGATATAGAGGGTCAATTTTATGGCTTCTTTTTCAGGCAAATTGCAAAAAGGTATGCAATTTATAGACATTGTTCTCTAAACATTTTGAGATATACGTATTTCTTTATCTTTACATTGAGAGCTTTATATTGACGTGTGGAGTAACAGAGTGCTATGAAACTCAGTAATCTTCCAAACTAGAAGGTGTTAAGGGACAATGTAAGGAAAACATATGTTGGTTATTTAAACATGATACCATAACAAAAGAATGTTCATTGAATTTCATGTTAAGTAGTCACAAAAATCAAAATATCCTTTGATATTCCTAATGCCTTAAGATCAATCAGATCGATAGAGGAATATCAATATTGAAGAAAATGGCCTGAACGGTTTATGCGCTAGCGTTGGCCACACATGGACCGACGGACGGACGGACTGGCGAACCGAGAATCGTTTTACCGTCAATCAATGTTTCGGCATCAAAAACCCACATAGTAATATGGATTTTGGCTATGCCACGTGTTATAAATAATTTACTCTATAAAGGAGTATGATTCATTCACTTGTTCCTTACCAGAGCCCGGCAATAAGATTTTTTCCGTTGACAATTCACCGTTTTCCGGAACACGATTATAATACGTAGATTTACATTTTAGTCAAAAAACAGTAAAACTGTTATTGACTTATGAGAGAGCCTTCTTCTATACTATAAATACTTTCTCTTCTTACTTTCTTAAAGAAGAGAAATAAAAAAATGCCATGCAAAAATTAAGTTTAGTGTGTGCACGTACACCCTTACTAATTTTACAACTATTCAGATCGTCATTAAATCTTGTTCCATTAAAAGAAAACCTTGTTTTTGTACAATATATTAAAGAGGATTTAAAGAAAAATGGAACGTTTATCCTACTTTTACCCTGAGTACTCCGTCCCAGTTCAATTGCTCTAGCTACATACGTAGCCGAAGATAAAATGATACATTTTAGCCATAAGTTATGTATGAAATTTCTGAATATTCGATCTTTATGGTAGGTGAATTTATGGAACCGCGCCTTGTATCAAACTATTGCCTTAATCTATGTTGTGTAGTCACTACCAGATGGGTTGGTGAATATAATGCACCTGATGTGTCGTGCTATCTATTACACCATTTAAAAACTTCATTCTATTTATTGTGTTCCCGCGTTTTTAGTGAATTTTGCATTAATTCACGTTGTGCTCAGGAACCTCGTAAAATTTGTGTTGCCACGTAGAGTACAGTAACTTTAAGGAGAATAAAGTAAGTGAAGTTTTACTGCATTGTTCATTAATCTAACGGTGTAGTTCCTACTCTCCGACTTTTAGTTCCTTGCTTGTATTTGAGAGAGAAATAAACTAATGAAAAATAAGAGATGTCTTTGTGCCAGTATCTCTTGAATATTCAATGCAATATTTTCAAATTTTTGATGTTTCTTCAAATTAGTTAAATTATAAATTAAGTTTTGTTGTTAAAACGGGAAATTGTATGATTAACTTCTAATGCAGTGATGATTCTCCCTGTAATAGCACTTGCAATTCATAATCTTCTCAATACATTATAGGATAATGTGCAATGATGCAGTATGGAGGAGACAATGCATTCTTGGCTATCAGGGGGGAGCCGCATCTCGGTTAATTGTGCTGACGTTTCGGCCATCTTGCTGTGGCCTTTTTCAGCAGTACAGCTTTCAAGTTAGTATAGCTAGATGCTCGCAGAAAAAAGATAACATATTTTACAAACAAGAAGATATAATCCAGAAAATTCGTTCTGGTCGTTACGTATGCTCTTTCACCAATGTTTATTCCCGCCTGAGGTATGGTGTAAAATTCTTGGGATATACTCATACATTCTGTAACTATCAGATTTTTTTAAAAACTGAAAAGAGTTATGAGTTAGGACGCAGATCCTAACATTGACGCTCAAGAAACAGTGCACGTCTTTGCCAAGTATTTAACAAAAAATTTAGCTGGTTTTCACGTTAAATAAATACATGTAAATATAGAAAGTAGTCATGTCGACATTGTGGTGACATTTTATATTGTGGGAATATTTTAGAATTAAAAACATAAATACTAATCACTTTGATAGGAATCGTTCAATAATTAAATTCAAAATACTAATTTTAAATACTATATTATTATTAAAGTTCACAAGATCATCCCTGGTTACATACTTGAACTCTTTGCTTTCGTCGCATTCGTGTATGCTACAATATTATTTTTGACATATTTCTTGCTTCTAATATCTTTAACCTGACAGAATGTTTTTACTTCTTCGCTCATCTTCTCTTTTCAAGTTAATAATCATTGTTATGACTGCCATCTTGCCGTGTTTTCGCACTTTCCTTCTAGTAGCGAGATAAGCGTCAGCTTAAGTACGTCGTTTCTTTCCACCCTTACGGGCCCTCTACTTCGTGCAAATGGTCATAATAGATACTTCCAGCAACCTGCAGACCAGATACAGGATCACGTGTCCAAAACGTGATCGTTCGCGAAGATGCGATAAAGAATACACGAAAATTAATTATTTTTTTACGAGCGTCATCCAGATTTGTATCGATGAAAACGCTGGAATAACCGAGGCCTTAAAAAAGCTCACTTCAAGAAGATAACGCCTCCCCAGCACTCCCTTTGAATTAACTATAAAGTACGCGCTGCCAGCTTCAAAAATTCAACGTCTTCTAAGGAAGCGAGATAATTTGTTTCACTTAAGGCGTTCGCTGCAAAATTCATAGCCGTAAAAGAGCAGATCTGAGACGGGAACATGAGCAGAGGATATAGCCGTTGTGAAGTCCTACAGCTAGACAAGACACAGCACCAAGACTGCCATATTTATGCCCAAAATAATTATTTCATGTATTCTGAAAATAATTGGGTATTTCGGTAGAGGTAAAACAAAACTGCTTGCTACATATTTATTTTTGTGAATTTAGTGTATTTGCGGTATTTCTGAACTTTGAGAGCATCTAGAGAAATATTAAAATTATAAATATAAATAATACTATACTTATATAATTAATAATAATAATATTAATATTAATAATATTAATAATATTAATAATAATAATAATAATAATAATAATAATAATAATAAATTATATAAAATAAAACCGATATTTTAAAGTGTGTGTAATACGTAAATGTTTGTGAGGGAACCTGTAAATTATTTCCAACTTGAACTGTTCTGGAACGACTGAACATTCTCTATCTTATTACAAGCATTGGAATTTGGCGCATCTCTGTCTTCAACAAATTCACCACATTTTCGCTTAAAATATCTCTAGAAACTGTTCAGTGTCAGAAAGATCCCTTCTGAAATCCAACACATCAAAACAAAGAACAAAATACATACAGCATCTCTGGGGGAGAAGGTAGTAACACGCTATGATTGTTCATCTTCTGAGAGATTAACGAGTCAAGTACCTTGCAGCGAAATAGCCGTTTCCTATATTTTTACCTCTACATGTTGTATTTTGAATCCTCTCGTGTTACTTGTAAAGGATTTGGATCGAGATTAAGTATATATACATGAGAATTTGTGGGTAGGAGAAATAAAATTTGGATTTGGTATGGTTGAATTGATCCAAATTTAAGAGGCGTTTGTATTGGTTTTGGAATATTTGTAATTTGTTAATGTTAGTTTCTGTTGCTTTAACCCAGACGGTGCACGTGTATAAATAGAGGATATTGTTTTGTATATTACGATTATTAATACTCGTATTATGGGTTTTTACATGGTCGTGTGCAATTTCTATTGATGATAACTTAAGTTGTTGTAATTTTATTTTGCTTGATTGACTTTGGTTTGTATCTGTATTTTACAGTTACATTTTGGGTCTATGTTGAGTCCAAGCTATTTAATTGAGCTGTTCTTTGGGTTACAGATTTTTGGTTTCTTCTTTACTGTGAAGGGGGTGGGAGAAGTAAAAGGTCTAAACGAGAATATTTTGGCAGCTGTTTATGATGAGTTACATCGCGTATTCATTCATTTACTGTCTCTTTGGTGCAAGAACTGAGTTATTGCAGAAACTTAAATTCAGTCTCTTCTTTGTAACACATTTCTCACAAACAAACGAAATTTGATACATTTGAACTATGAGACGAATGTCTCAGTTTCCTCTGGTCACCTTCTTCTCTTTCGCTCCCTGAACGTGCGGCATGGGAATTAAATTCGTTATTGGAGAAGAATAAAACACCGTTTGACTTCCTTTGAAAAGTGAAACTCGTCACTAAAAACGTCAAGTGCTGGGTGCACTGGTGGACAGGGTTTATATTGTTTAATAGTGAGGAACAACTGTATTCTTCATAGTTTTCTTGAATGTGACATGTTCCATAACACGAACTTATTCTTTTCAAAAAACGCCGACCGAAAAATACACCAATGCAAAGTTAAAATAAAATTGTAATGTCTATCGTTGAAAATTCAAAACAATAATACACAGATAAATAATGTCCTTCAAACCTTTACCTGAAACTCCCACCAATATTGATATGTTCTCCACTATTAACAATGCTTTCCAAGACAATTCGTTTAATTCACATCCACAAAATAAATCTTTCTCGTATGTATAATACTAGACAAGACATTTTAACAATTATCCGTCATCATCACTACAGAGTAACCACAATGGCACACAAGAGCATCGTTGTTCTATACATATTATGAATTTGAGTCTTTGCTTACAGTTACATCTTGGTCTGTTTATTGAAAAACGATTAAATATAGTATCTTACAAATTATTATGCTTTTTTGCTGAGTAATTTTGTTATTATACTTTTGCGATCACCTCAATATTTTTTGTCCATTTTCTTCAGCGTCACTACAAAGATTTTGAATTAACATACATTTCGCTCATCTGGAACAGCTGCAGTTCACTCCATAGACTATTTGATCTCTTAAAGTATCACTTAATGTTCATGACCTCAAATCTGGTCACGCAATAGCAATATCCGCTACCAGCCACGCCGCCTAAGCGTTGTTACAGCGATATTTCGCTCACGTCAAAAAGGTCGAGAACCTTAACGCCTCTTGCTTCTTATTCTCATCCTCCTCCGCACCGCTTCTTCTCCTTCACCTTCTTTTGCCTCCTCTCCTCACGTCGACGAGTGTCTCGAGCTTCGCATCGATCACGTTAATCGAGGGTGTTCGTACGGAGAGGGGGTGGCCGAGCAAAGCGATAAATCACATCGACGCACATGTGCGTGGCAATCTCTCTCGGATGAGAGCGCTTGGACCTGGCGAGAACAAGGCGGTTGCCGGCGGACTCCCCACCACGTAACTGCATCGCCTTCACCTCGCCCAACGGCGCTTCTCAGAGCGGTCGCCTTCACGCGGCTGCGCCACCCAGCAGCGCTGCCGAGTGGCGCGTCCGGTTGCAATGACTTGATTTAAATGGAGGTCTTCACACAAGTGGAGAAGTCGCGCAAGCGGGCTCCCTACCACAACTGCATAGCCTTCACGTCACCCAACTGCGCTTCTCGGAGAGGTCACCTTCACACAACCACGCCACCCAGCAGCGTTTCTGAGGGGCGCGTGCGCTCGCAAAGCGTTGGTTTAAATGGAGTTGTTCACGTGAGTAGCGGAGTCGCGTAGGTGGAGTCCCCACCATAACTGAATAGCATTCACCTTACCCTATTGTGTTTCTCGGGACGGTCAGCCTTCGCACAGCTGCGCCACCCTGCAGCGCTTCTGAGTGGTGCGTACGCTGAGAAAGCTTTTGTTTAAATAGAGATATTCACGCTAGAGGCGGAGTCATTCACGCGGACTCCCCACCATAACTGCATTGCCCTCACCTCACCCACCTGTGCTTCTCGGGACCGTCGCCTTCACACTCAGCAACTCTTCCGAGTAACGCGTCTGCTGGCAAAGCATTGGTTTAAATGGAAGTATTCACATGAGTGGTGGAGTGGCACTGCTGTGGCGCACGGCGGTGGACTCCTGGCACAAACAGTGCTGATGCGCGTCCGCGCCACCGCCAGCAGAACACAGTTCTAAAAGGCAGCGTTCACATTAGACGCGTCTCTGAACCATTGAGAAAGGACTTGGAGAAAACGTCTATGAATATCTAATTAATACACTATTAGAGTATTATTGCGGGATTATTGCAAAACTGTGTCGAAGGTGAGACTTTTATTTGTTGCTCTTGAGCAGTGTGTGTTTTTTTGAAAATAAGTTTTTGTGATTTGGTTCAGCAGCATTTGATGGTACCTCAAGCCACTAGTTGATTTTTAAAATTTCATAATAAAAATACAATAATTATAATACGAAAAACGAAAATTCATAGTTCCTCAATAACCAAAAATTGTTTTGAATTCTCAAGTTAACATAATCTGAGAATTTATTTCCTTAGAATGTGTCCATACTTCGTGAGAAAATAGTAGAGCTAACATCAAAACGTCTTTGCTTCACGTATAGTTTATTTTTATAATTGATCTTTTCACTGATCTATCTTTGATCTACAGATCTATTATTCCAAATTTTGTCTGCAGATTTTCTCTCCATTTCTCTACTAGAAATCCTGAACGCCTTGCTACATTTCACCAACTTCTCAGATATTTGTAAGCCTCTTTATCGACCGCTGCGTCTACCGCCCTGAAAGCTCGCGCCATTTCCACTCACAAGTCCTTCCTTCGATCCCCTCCCCCCTCCGCGCGTCGGAGCACGCCACCCCGTTAGCGCGCCGCCGAGCACATACACGCCCCCCCCCCACACACACACTCACACGCTCACCCACACGAAGGCGCAAAAATCGGCGCGGCCAAAGGAGAGCTAATGCAGAACCGATATCAGCGTCGTGCTCTTTGAACGCGTTGCTCGGCGTTGGGGGAGGGCGTAACGACGGACAGCACTCGCTCCGCCGCTGGCGGCGCCCCTGGCGGCTATTGCACGAAACAACGCGGCAAGGCAGCGCACTCGGTACGTGTGGTGCGGGGGATGACGTTAGAAACACCGCTACGGAGAAGAAGGCATCGCTGGTGTGTATTGGGAAGGGAAGGGATAATGATTATGAGGAGGGTGGCGATTCACTCCATAGAACTGGAGTATGGAATGGAAAAATGCTAATGCAGTGACACGTTTTAAAGAGGTTGATTGAGACACCAAAGAACAATTTATAGAATATTTGTTGCACGCTCAGTCGACTAAAGAAGAGGTTGAATTCTAAAAAAAAATCTTCATTCTTAAAATTAAAAAGAGGGAGGGTAACCATAATCCAGTATGTGGTCAGGAGGAAAAACTTATAAATTTATTCTCTGGGCGTTTAGATGAAATCATTCAACTGACCACTCTTTCGTTCACTCTTTCGTTCACCCTTCCGTTCACCCCTTCGTTCACCCCTTCGTTCACCCCTTCGTTCACCCCTTCGTTCACCCCTTC
>BOPP01000046.1:498558-508776 GCA_017312745.1 Gryllus bimaculatus
AGCGACGGCGCGGGGGGCCGCAAAGGGGCCGAGAGGGGGGGGGGAGGAGTTGGGAGACATGGGAATGACAGGGCGTCCGAGCTACCGAGATTGAGACGTGGACATCAAATGTGGTTTATCGGGCATTTTATCGACGTTTAATGCCAAAATCTAAATTCTTCAGAATGCTTCTAAAAATATTTTCATCTTTGATGAAATCAATTTAGGACGATATTCATAACACTCGTTTCTGAATGTAAGCAGAATAGGAGGCTTATCCTTTCGTTTCCTTTCTTTTCTTAAGTAAGAGAAGACAGTTGTGGTAAGCTTTTAAAATCCACCGCACGCAGGACAATAGAGTGATCGCAGGTTATGAATAATGCAAATAGGTGGATTACAATGGTTGGGATGAGATTCAGGTGGGATACCTGGTGCTGGGAGAGGTCAACCACATTACAACCACATCGACGAATTACCCTTGCCTTACACTAGCATACACCATTCTACCTTCATGTCCATGTATCTGCGTAATACTCCAAGAACTTCACCATAGAAGTGAACAATTCAATTTTAATTTAAGACTTGATTATTTGCGATCGCTTGAAAGAAAGAACTGTAGAAAACAACCAAAATTGAAAAAGCCTCAAAATATTGTTTCATGTAATTCAGTATTTATTTCCTGTGATAAATGAAATTAGGAAGGTTTACAAAACCTAGAACAAAATATTTTTTCATTGTGAACGCATATTTAAGAATTTCTGAAAATTTAATTCAAACGTTAAACACAATGGCACAGACATTCTCATATTACTTTTTTTTATTTTCGTTGGTCTGGGCTAGCTATTTACTCTAACCACGTACTGTTGACTGCTGCCATCTATCGTTGCCCAATGTATATTTTTTTGAAATCTCAATTTTTCGGTTTCCGTTTAGTAGAAACGAAATATACTTCAAGAATATTAACAAAGACTAATATATAATTTAAACCGTTGTTATAAATGACTATTTTCATTGAAAAATTTGGAGACGTTTCTATGAAAACGTTTAAGCGTTACAGAAAGTGCAAAGTTCATTTACACAAAACTTCTTTGAGTTTTCGATAAACTTAATTTAAAATCATTTAAAGCACTTCTATTCGCAAGTGCAATAATAATTCAAATCACTGGAAATATGCATATTAATGGCGTGAGGGATAAATAATATATTTATGCATTAAAAATTGCAGTTACCACTATTAGTACGAAACACTAGAAGAAAAAAATGGAGCAGTTTTCGAGAAAATGTCGTTCGAACGTTTCTGAAAATGAGGAATTTTGAGCTATCTTTTCACAAAAAAGTTTGAGCTTTCAAGACATACTTTAAAGAACATGTAGTTGTAAACGCAAATATGAAACGCTAATATAAATATTAATGGCGTGAGAGATAAGTAAAAAAAATGTAATTTTTGAAAAAGCAAAAGAATAGAGAAAGAAGAGTTTATGTCATATTGCAGAGAGCATTTATCACTATCCTTATCAACATTTTTAACAACAAACTGTTTTTGAAACTTTAGAGTAATAAGTGAAAATCGGGCTTATGTCACCTTTATCAGTGTATTTTACTCTCTTTCTACAATAAATTTGAAGAAAAATTTGGAGCCATTTTTGAGAAAATTTAGAAAATGTCCGAGATGCTTCATGTAAAGTACCCCCAAGAAAGTTTTTCAAGATCGCAACTCCTTCAGTGGAGCCAGATCGCCCGCGAAATATTCATTTTGGAAAAGTTCTTACGTGTGGTTTAAGCGCAAGTGGTTTTCACAGACGGACATCCAGACCGACGGACGTTTCGAAAAACACAACATATTTTTCACTTTCAGGGGTCCCCAAAACGTGTATTTGTGTAAACAAGTAAACTGCTGATATCTCGAAATCGATTTTCCTCAACATTACATAACTTTCTCTATATTCCGTTTTTTAATCTGTAAATACGTACGTTTAGAAGAAAGTAATAATCACAGAACGACAAGGAATATTACTCTTCTCAAAAAAGTAGTTTTAAAGCGACATACACTTATTTGATTGGGGTAAAATATAAGCAAAAAAAATTTTTGAAATATGAATTGTAAATGATGAAACTTATTTGCTATATATCAGAGGTGTGCAAACAATTATAAATTATATTGGAAGTATATTTACTAATGCTTCAACCCAATCAACAGTGAATATTATGTACTTCATACAATATAAGAAATATAGACCAATTAATAAATACTTATATAGATAGAAAAGTAGAGGTGCGATGGTGAAAATAGGTGATACGGCAGAGACGCTAATAATATTAGTTGTGAGTACATCGTAATTTCGTATCACTGCGTCAAACATGATTATTTCACTCAGCGAAAAATGAAATAGTAAATAACGTAACATGATTTAGTTTTAGCCCTAAAGATGCCTCTGCAAGTAACGTTTTGCTTTCATTTGATGGCGAACTAGTGGTGAGAATCTTAACGACCAAAGAAACGAACAAGAAACAATGAGATATTGAGGAGACGAAATTCCAAGTCTTCCTCACGGGCACAATAACACCGCCGTCCTTGCGATCAAGCGTTCCCAAGAAATACCCTCTCCGGAAGCCGGCCTCACGGCGAGTCCCGGCGGAAGCGCTGGCGGGAGAGGGAACAGGGGGAATGGGGTGGGGGGAGTTCCATATGAACCTGCACACAATCGCCGCGGCACAAAAAGAGACACAAATCCTCTTGTGCCGCTCTTTGAGAAATCATCTCCCAGTTCCTTTCATTACGATGATTCGGCGCCAAGATGGCGCAGAATCCTCTAAAGAGCTCGCGCCCGCGACATTGGGCTTTCTATAATTTTTGCGACCATTCATCACGACCGACGCAGGCGGATGGGGCGGGGAGGGGCGGATCTGGCGCGGGGAGTGAGAGGGGGTGATGCAGAGGCGCGATGGGGCGGGTACGTGAGAGAGAGGCGGGCGAGGGGAGGGGCAAGAGACGCGGGATGCGGGCGTGGCGGGCCGGGCCGGCGCGTGGTAGGGAAGGGAGAGGAGAGTGCGGGCGGGACGGCAGGACGGGACGGAAAAAAGGATGGGACGGCGACGAGGACGGGACGGGACGCGGACGGGACGGGACGGGGCGGGGACGGGGCGGACGGGGCGGGACGGGCGGGACGGGCAGGACGGGGCGGCGGGCGGGGCAGACGGACGCGGACGGGGTGGGGCGGGGCGGGAGGGTGCGGGACGGAGCGGGACGGGGCGGGGGGGGCGGGCGGCGGACGGGTGGGCGGGACGGGGACGAGACGGGGCGTACGAGATGGGCGGTGCCGGAACAGCTGTGGGGTGGGCCGGGCCGGGGCGAGGCGGTGAGGGGCGGACGTGATGGGGCGGGCGCGGTGGTGCGATGCGGGGGTGGTGGGTACCCAGGTGCGAACCGAGCGCCGCCAGGTCTAATTGAAGCGACTCGGAGTAATTATAAACAGGCAGGCGGCGCGCCGGGCCCTTGGCGCCGGCCGAGAGCGGAAAGGAAAAGAGAAGTTCCAAGACGCGGAGCGCCCAGCGCTGCAAAAACTCGGACTTCGTCTCCGCCAGGGCCAGCGGCGCCACGAGGACAATCGAATTGCCGTGGAGCGGGAGGGGGAAGAGGCAAGTTGAATGCCGGCGAGTGGGTGGTGTTGGTGATAATGATGAAGGAAAAGGAGGATAGAGTCTGCTTAGTTCTGGTGGAGATAGTGCTGTCATTGGAGATGAAGTTGGGGTTGATAAAAGTAGGAGTGGCTACAATGACCGGACTGTTGGTGGCGGTAGTGGTCAAGCAAAACGAGGTCTGTGAGAACGGGGATGAAGGGGAAATACTCTAACTGGAAGACCAGAGATAACAATAAATTGAACGTCGAGTACTTCAGAATACGACATGCTTAAGGGCAATATAGCTCGCCAGAAAAATCTCTCCACGGTAGCACCTTGCGGGTGACAGTGCTTTCAACCCAACTTATGTTCGTAGCACGAGCAGCAGTTTGAAAAAAAATACACACTTGCCACAATCATATGCTGCAAGTGTCCTCTTCACTTGTTTTCCAGTAGCTACAAACATTTATGCAGTTTTTAATAGGAGACCCTGATTCGAATCGGTGCGCCGAGTCTTTCCTGACGCTCTGTAGCATTGTAAAAGTGTTGGCGTAAATGACTCTTGGTGATTTCAAAGATGAAGTTTAACGATAGTTGCTGGTGGTGGGGTGTTGGATATTGACGAAAGGGGAATTAGATTTGGCTGTGAAAGATGTAGAAGTGAGGATGGATGTTGTCGTGAATGTTTACTTGCAGATGACCGTGAAGATTCACGTGAATATGGTTAACTCAGGCGGGCGAAAGTGACGCGAAATGTACTACCAGGTGAAATGGGTGTGCCTGTATAATGGGTGTGCCTGTATATTTGTTGGTGAAAATGCAATGATGTTGATTGATGGCGAGGATTGATGACGAGCTAGAGAATGAAAAGGAAGTGACACATGACATTTAATGACATGTCATGTGACAGACATTTACATATTTACACATGTCATTTAACATGTAAAAAATTAGAAATTCTGGTTGTTAGCCTGCATTTACATGAGGTAATAAATATATAATGGTGAAATTGACGAATGTGAGGAAGATGGCGGTGGTCATGCAGATTGGGTGGGAGAACTGGTGATAGTAGTAGTGACGGTGGTCGTCGTGGTGATGGTGGTCGTCGTCGTCGTCGTAAGAAAGAAAGAAAGAAAGAAAAAGAAAGAAAGCAGAAAAAAGAAATGTGAGAAGAAAGAACAGAAGATAGAAAAATATGACAGAAGATATTGAGAAATATCCCTTTTTATACTATTGTTTTAATTATATTCCTGTTCCACATTGGACGATTATTTGAGATATTATACGATTTTATTAATTTGATTTTTTATGTTGTCCGGTTAATATTGCATTTATTATAATATTGATTAATTTTTCTATTTCAAACTTCATACAAAATTTCTATTAATTTACAAACCTGGGTTCGACTTATAATGCTTTACCTTCTTATTTTACTGTTATATGTGGACGAGTGACTTTACAGAGCCGCGATTTCTCTAAGTAACACAAGCTAAAAGTTATATCCTCGAATTACAAAATAAATAGTATACATAAAACAAATTGATCAGTTAACGTAAGTTTCCCGTTTCCATATCAAAGTTACCCAGCCTAAGTCTGTAAAATATTCCTACGGTTCTGGACGTCTGTTGGTCAGACAGTGATTTATTCGACCAAATTCTTGCATTACCATTTCCACAGTCCACTCTACATTAGTTCAAAGTTATGTTCTCGAGGCGTTACTTCGCGAGGGATTGCAACGTTCAGGCCCTCATGCACGGAACACAAAGTTGTTGACACTTTGTCTTGACGACATGTATTTCTTGGTCTAAACTATTTTAAAGTTATACCCTTAAATTACAAAATATATAGTATACATAAAAGAAATCGTTCAATTAACTTAAGTTTCCCGTTTCCTTATCAAACTGTTACCCCGCATAAGTTTGTAAAATATTCCTACGGTTCTGGACGGCCGCTGTTCAGGCAGTGATTTATTCTACGAAATTCTAGCCATTCCATTTGCCAGCCCACTCTACATTAGTATCAAAGTCATGTTCTTGAGACTTTCCTTCGCAAAAGATTGTCACGTTCAGATCCTCAAGCACGGAACACAAAGTTTGTTGACAAGTCGTGAGGACGTGTAGGTATTCCTTGGTGTAGACTATTTTAAATGCATATAATTCTATCACAATTCAATTTTATGCACATTTCCCTTTATGAAATGCCTTGAGGGGGTGATTTTGGTATGTCACAATATGAAATAAGGACTCAAAAATAGAATAAATGAAATAAATAACAGAAGAAACGAAAAAAGGACAGAAGATAGGAATGACAGGAAGAAAGAGAAAAATGTAGATGGGGCGACGGTGGCTCACGCTGAAAGGGTCGGTCCGGTCCCGGCTGAAGCGGAGACGGTGGCACCGTCGCCGACTGAAGAGGTGACGGTGGCCTGCGGAAGGCGGTGACGGCTGCACGGCAAGGGTCTCCTCGGAGGCACCGCGCCGCGCCGCGCCGTTCGCATCGCATTAATCATCGCGCAGGACGAAATCACGGCCGCTGGCAGCCCCCCCCCTTCCCCCCCTCCCCGCGCCACGCCGCGACGTCTTAAGCGGCGTTAATTACGCGCATCGCGAGGTGACGCCGTCGCGACGTCGCCGCGCCATTGTTTGCTCGTGAGCCGCCTCCGCCTTCCCCTCCTCTGCCCCCCCCGCCCTCCTGCAGCCACCCGTTTCCCGCTCGCCCCTCCCCGTGGCCCGCCCGCTCGCCACTCGCCGCTGAATACGACACATTCTTCTGGGGCTCTTTCGACACTTTCAGCTGCCCTGGTAATACTCGCTCCATCAGTTTTCTCACACTTTTACAATATTTTATGAAAGTTGTGATTTGCAGAAGTGCTCTGCGTTACGATAATATTACAAACAATAATTATGTATTTCATGTTTTTTATTTAGGTATTTATTACAATTTTTCAACTCAATTTATTATTTTATATATTTCATTTCCATTGGTATTCGGTATTGTTTTTCAATTTGTGTATTTTCACATTTTTATCACTATTTTTTCAATTCATTTGTATTAATTTTTTGGATTGCAACTGATAAAAATAATGATTCAATTACTGATTATTTGATTGAAAGAGACTTTTAATTAACACATTATGATTCATAATTTAACTACTTAGGGGATAATTATAATTTAGAATGTTAAACATTCATGCGACACATAGTAGATATGACACATATGTGCATAGATAAATTGATATTTTATATACGTTTATAGCAGATAAAGTTTATAGCATAGAACTCTTCAAAACAACTTCTAATCACTTTCAATTTGAAATAATTTTAATACAGACATTTGCCTCAAATTTATGATATTTCAGCAACCAAGTTAATCAATATGTTGTATACAATTGTAATTCCAAACCCGGATGTTTTAAACATTAATCGGTTGTGTGCACGTTGTTAATTACATAGTGTTTCAAATTTGTAAAGGGGCTGCAAAACAGTCTAACTTCAGTGGTAACGTTGGTGAAAAGAAGAAAAACATTTTAGTGATAACAATGAATACTAACAAATGAACATACATTTCACACCCGTTTTAACAAGAGTGCAACATTGGTATCTAAAACTCGTATAATTATAGAAAATAGATTGATGAAACGTTTACTTATTGTCTTCGAATATTGCTTAAGAAGAAAATCATGCTCTATTAGCACATACAAAAGTCTTTCAGTTTGTTGACAGCCTTCTGCCTGTTTTCTCTCCTTCCGTCTCTCTTCTCCGTCCTGCCTCTCCCACCCCGCCCCTCTGTCCTCTGCCACGCCCTCGTCGCCCAACGCAAACGCTGCTGGCTGTTTCTGGGATTCAGCGGGGATCTGTGGGCAGAGCTTGTTCTTGGAGGTCTCGAAAGACTTTGCGGCAACGGCTTTGGTCCTCGCCCCTCCGTAGACGATGCATTGGACTTCATTTAAATTGTAGAGCTACTTGTAGGGAAAACGGAACTGAGCTCATTTATAATTTCAGAGAACGAGAATGGACAGTAAAGACTGAAATGCGAATAGTACAGAAATATAAAATGGTTCTTGTTTTTTAGTATTTTATTCTTTGTACAAAAATATACTTTAGTTTTTAAATAGTTCCGCACTAACGCTGCTAAATGGACGGATTTCAATTAGTAAATTGTAGTAGGGTTTATTAAATTGAATTGTACAATACAAGAAAGAGACCTGCCTCTACTGCGACTCTGACTCGTAGATCCTTCGGTTCGAGTCCTGACAATGACGTATTTTTAACACTATCTAGATACGGGTTAAATTCATCCGCCATATGAAGGAGAATATTAGGCCAGCTGTTCTGAAAGAGGTTTGCAGTGGTTGCTCCGTTACTGCTGGGGCAGTACCGTTTGGTATCTTTTGGTTCCTTGTTCCTGAATGTACCTTCGGTATAATCTGCCCATGGACCGCCTACGATCTGCCTTTCATCTTTATTTTCCGCGCTTTTTTTCCTACACATAATTACACTTATACGCCTTATAATACAACACTGTCGGAAGAGTTGTAGTTGGGACGTCTATACCTGTGGGGGTAATTCCACTACAAACCGACGAGAGTTCGGCGCCGAATCTCACCATCTCGTGAAGAAGTAATCACCACTACTTTCAATAAAAAATCATTACACAAACGCGACCAAAACAATAGCAGTTAAAATGCTCGGAAACAAGAGTAAAGCAACCAAGTAATAAACAATTGGCGCCGAATCTCACAAACCAGCGGAAAGGAACACTGTCACCTACAGCGAACAATATATTCCCGATACTAATTACCACAACAGTTGACATAACCGGAAACATCAATAAATCAATTAAAATAACTCAGCAATATATCACACTAACATCAGAAAATACGAGAGAAAGAAATAAGATACCATGAAATAGAGGCTGAAGGCGTAAATAGAAGGTAAAACTAGACACAAATAATAAATGTGTTTGTCAAAATCTTGAAAACTGACTACGCTGTAATCGTCATTTTGAATTATTTTGCGTCGGAACCTTGTGCAATGAAAGGGCTAAACGAAAAAAACATAGCATGAGACTTGTAATGTGTTTCCTCTCTTCGATTTACCGACTCATTCATTTCTGCGCACACACTTCATATGCGAAAGTGTCGACGAGTAAAAATAAATTTTCATGCGTATTGTCATTTGCTCATGCATGAAGATAGGTCACTCTGAACTGTGACCTTTGCACGCGTAAAAGTGGTCAGTTGCATGCAGAAGTGTTGTTTCATTTCTGGGATGCAAATGCACTTCATGCCGAGTGGCAATTAAACCACTACTAAAACAAGTGTAATTCGGTTTTATTCCTAATTGCTACACTAAATTTCTATTCGTCTACTTGGCAAATATCATTCTTATACAATAACGTGCAATGTTTCGTTTCTCGGTATTTTTTTTCGAAATATTTCTGATTCTTTTTAAGACGTAACTCCTAACTTCCACACTCACATACGATTGCAACAATCTCCAAGTTCTATTTGCACCATACAGCTTCAATGGACATAGGTGAACTTAATACACCGATAGCTCAATGACTATTTCATCATCATATTCAGATTCTTTACCAATTGAGATAGTCAAATTCGTTAAAAGCTGAAAATCTTAAATGCTTTCATTATTTATACAAACAGAAAACCCTACACAAAACAAAAAATAATTTAGAGGTTTGTAATGGAATCACATTGTGGTGAGAGGAGAAGTGAAAATAATGCTGATAAAATTATAGATGGTAGAGCCACTTCTTCGTTATTGCCAAATAATGTTTATGACCTTGTTCAAAAACTTTCATTCTTTGGAAATGGAAAGTCGTAATTAGTAATCCATCACATTTCCGCCGCATTTTATAGATTAAATAAGACCACAGTAAGGCACCTTGGAAAAAAGTGAATGAATGTGAATAAAATGATCGTGTAATTTTTACTTAAAATTACTAATGAAGTAAAAAATTGAAATAAACGAATTTAAATACTAGAGGTTTAACGGGCACTACTGCAAAACCAAATGAAACAATGGAACTAATTTCCCCAGCAGC
Organism: Gryllus bimaculatus; assembly: GCA_017312745.1. NCBI lineage: Eukaryota > Metazoa > Arthropoda > Insecta > Orthoptera > Gryllidae > Gryllus > Gryllus bimaculatus. Next base: position 508,219 of record BOPP01000046.1, read on the forward strand.
AGTTTATTGTAGAAGGGGAATATTTCAAAATATCAATGAAGATGAATACGAGCAGATCAAAATATCCATGAGGATGAAAGAGAACAATTCAAAATATTCGCGAGAATGAAAGAGAAAAAATCAAAATAATCTAACAACTATGAACATTTCACCAATATCTACCGCATCACATCCACATCCCCGACCATCTCTTTTCTCTTTTCTCATTGGCTCCTCTGCCACCATAATTCCTGCCATCGTTGCCGCAGCCGCTGCCATCACCTCTGCTGGCGCTGGCTTATTGATGAGCGCGCCACTGACGACGTCGCGTTGCAACTTTCATAGGGCCGGGCGCGCCATGGGCGGCTGGGCGCGTGGGCAGGAGGGGAGGAGAGCGGGCGAGGGCGGCGCGGGGCGGGGCAGAGACAGCAATGGAGGGGACGGTGAAGGAGAAGGCGGGGTGCAGCGGGGCCTTCGAAATGGGCTGGGGCAGAGTGGACTGGAGGTTGTGGAGGGAAGGCCGTGGAAGGGAGGTCGTGGAGGGAAGGTCGTGGAGGAGAGGTCGCGGAGGGGAGGTCG
>BOPP01000046.1:518464-533699 GCA_017312745.1 Gryllus bimaculatus
GGGTGAGGATGTGAGGTGCGGTGAGCGCGAGTCGTTTCCGCGAGTGTTCTTTGTAGAGCGACTGTTTCACTTGCTGCTTCATTCCGCGAGTCGAGAAAAAGACCCGTACGTTCTACTTATATATTTTTATCTTGGCGACTCGTAACAAGTCACCATTTGAAAGATTTACTACGTCCTCTGAAATTTATTCGCTGGATATAAATTTAAGGGATGTGTTATTTTTTTTAAATGCCAGAAAATTGTACAAAAATATAAAATGCATTTTTATCCCCTCTTTTTAGGTATTATTTTTTTGATGACCCTCACCAATTATTATGGATTAAATTGTAAGTGAAAACGATTTTCGTTTATTTATCCGTAGGTTCAAAAATTGAATTTATGAAGATATATTAAGAATTTTATAGTATAAATTTGTTCTAATCCTTAAATGGTCTATAGGCCCGTAAAATAATTGATTAATTAAAATATGTTGTGAGGTTTATAACAAAAATATGCGTTTGTGAAATCGAAAGAGCTTTTGGAACATAAGACATAAATGACGTACATATTGACAACCAAAGGTCTTAAATGTTTTGGAAGATATATAATGGTATCGTGAAGGAGATAGAGGATTGAGTGGTATTAATAATTAGAATTGATATTTATTTGATAATTCGGAATGGAATAAGATGCTTTGGAGATTAATGGAGGTCTACTAATGCCATGGATGATATGGTCTCCAGAAGTGAATGGTGAAAAATAATAAATAAGAAAATGACTTATTAAACCATAGAAACAGTGCGATTCGTTATGTTAGTAAAATGAACATCTTCGAACTAAACAACTACCTATTTGTAATAAACATGCAAGTAATAATCTCGGAGATGATACGATACAAATGGATTAAACAATGTTTTTCTAAGTAAAATAGTATAAGAAAGCACTTTTAATTCCTCCGTTCTATACGACCTAACAACGAGACAGCGTGACTCTAAAGAAAAGAATTCCTCTAGTAGTTGAAAGAAAATCTCGAATCGCGAGTGTCAAATTTCCTTCTCATTTTAATAAATGACGTAATAATAGTAATAATGATGATGATAATAAATGATCATAGTAATAATGATAGTAATAATAATAAAATAATGCTGGTACTCAACTACTACTCATATTGTTTAAAAAATGCGTGCCACCATTGCAAAATCAAAATTGGGAGATACATTGTATTGAGAAAGAAATACATGTAACACAAGTTCGAAGATAAATTTGAACTTTACCAATTTTTAAATTTTCAGAATTTTATTGATAGTGATTAATAAACAATATTTATAAATCTACTTCCTTCTATTCCAGGAAAATATTTAAAGAAAGATATTGGGATCATTTTCCAGAAAATCGACATGTAGCATTCTGGAAAGAAAAAAGCTTGCTTATATTTCTTTCATAATGTCTACGTTAGCAAATTATTGCACAGACATTGAAACAATTCCCTAACAGGAAGTTTTGTTGGTGGTTTCACGAAAACCTGGTCGTCACCAAAATTATCTATCATTTTTTAAAAATTTTTGTATCTTTTTTCTTACCGGATTAGTAACGTGCCACACGTGGTGCCAAAGTTCTCGCTGGAAACCGGCACGAGATGGAGCGAGCTCTGTAACAAGATGGCTGTAAGCATCAATTATTTTAATTGAAAATTAAAGAGAACCTCCGACTTCCAATTTGGAGCGCCCTTCTGGCAGGGCGTATGTCACATAAGAAAACCCATTGGACAGCGAGGAACGAGGGGCCGAGTGTCTGAAGTGGCGAATGGAATGCAACGAGGGAACGGGGTCAGGTCGCAGAATCCGATAAACAGTTTTAGGATGTTGAGTAGAGAAGAGAATATAAGCTATTGTGGGAAGTCATATTATTAAGATTCAGAAGTCTCATAAAAGATCAGAAGTGATAATAAATGTGGAGTGTTATTTCAGAATTGTTCCATATATACTTTTCAGGAAGCACCTAGCCTAAAGCGCAAAAGAATTTTATACAATCACCAACCTGTCAGGAGTATCCTATTATCTTTTAGATTTTAAAGGCACCACGAAACTCACTGAAAGTGCACATCGAGAGATGCGAAACAATTTATAACACCGAGGGTTCATAGAGTTTCTGTCAAAGAAAATCTTTTAAGTAGTTTAAGATTATTTAAAAAGAATACTAGCGTTAGAAGTATTTGAAGTGGGAGTGGCGAAGTGTAGCATTGGCATAAAATTGTGACATTATAATTGTAATCAAATAGCTGAAAACATTTCAATCGAGTAAATCTGACCACTTATGATCCCTGACAAAATAATACATTCTTTTAAAGCTGACTTTACTTTAAAGGTTGAAAAAGGGAAAAAAAATACAATAGTTAAAAAGTATTGGATCATGTCAGATACCTATTTCACTGCGTTACTCAGTTGTGCTTCCAAACCTGATAGAACTCTCTTTTACGACGTATGATCATATTATTCTGTTGCCTTTTCTGTTATATCAGTTGTACAATGTACATTAATGGTGGTCTAATGGTGGTATAACTCTCATTAAGGAAGAATTATTGTTCGTAGTATCACGAACTTCGAAAGAACTGCGATTCGGCGAATGATACTAAAATACTCGAATTGATATTGAAGACCATCGGAACGAGAGAAAGGTATTTTATTATTTTAAAAGCATCACCAAACACAGAAGAAGCTCTTTCTCCTACTGCCCCAGGAAATAATATCACAGTATGAAAACATCTTTTGAAACAGGGCAACGGTGCAACGCTAGAGGCCAACTGTAGGTGTATCAAATGCAAAATAATGCAACTGGAGACTCTTTGAATAAAGCAAATATTTTGAAATGGGAGGGTATTTTATATAAAGTCTATTTGTTTTCTCAAATATGGCTTCAAATATTTTTTTCCTCGAATACAGCTAAGTTATCTTTCTGTGATAATAACTTAACGTTGTAAATATGACGTGAAAAAAAACCGGAGCAGATTCCATTTTTGTCGCATTCCTCGAATTTTTGAAAATCGCAAAAGTTAAAAATATGTTCGGCGTCTTCCTACAACTACCATATTGAATAGCTACCGACTCCCACGAGCCTGCACGCAGAAACGCCTCCAGACGGCACGCGTAGCGAGGCCAGACGAGTGGGGCGGCTGTCCAAGGCGAAATGTGGGCGGGGCAGTGTCGGCGAGAGCCTGGGGCGGGGGCGGAGACGGTTCGGGTACCGACCCCTCCTGCGCTTAATTGTGTTGTAAATTGCCTTTCAGCTCCGTCGTGGCGCAATACAAGTGAAATCTGCCCCAATTAGTCGGAAGTAATTTCGAGGGACAATGGCCGGCCGGGGCGGCGTGCTGGCGAGTACGAGAGCGGCGCCGGCGGCGGCGGCGGCGGCGGCGGCAAAGGCCTGCTGAGGCGGAGGCGCCAGCCATGCAGGCGGCGTTGGCGGTGGAGACGGATACGATGATGACGGTGACTGCTCGGTTATGTCGGCTTAACCCAAATGCAAAAATACGAATAACCCCTTAGCTGCTTGCAGCCTTTGAGGCTTTGAAAAAATCGCAAATCCTTCAAGAACAATAGAAACAAAGTATTCTCAGCTAAAGAGGAAGCATGAGTACTATGTATAATAGTTATTTGTGACACGAGTGGTGTGTCATTTTATTTTGCGAGTTGGAAAGGTTACAAGGCCAAAATAAGGAAAGGCACTATTCTACGTACAAAATAAAATCACACTATCTGTAGACAGCCTAAACGTTCCATTCATTTTAAATGAAATACACAAATCTCTTGATTGACTACCAGGTTACATCAAGATCAGTCGTAGCTGATCGAATTAATGTATTTTTCTTGTTGCATTCTGAGTTTTTTCTGAATGTTTGAATATCATCTAACTTTTAGCACTAATGTTAGAATGTTGATTTTGTTGATAATGTTGACTTTTAAGCTCCCTATAAATCGTGCACAAATTTTTGAAAATAGGAGATATTTGCACTGAATTCTGAGTGTAATGATGAAAAAGTTTAAATGGTTTTCAAACTCTTTTAATATTCAAGCTGGATATGTTTTCTCAATGCAATGTATTTGTCCATATTAGATCTTATCACTCATCAGATCATGGCCTTACACTTTTGTCGAAATATAGGTAATTTTTTTAAATTTTGGGTAACATTTCTAAAGAGGCATTATAAACAGTATTCGACTGCTGGCAATACACAATAACATTGTTTTTCTTTCGATTCTTTTGTCAAGTAGAGCAAAGAACCCTTACAAATATGGTATAATCCGATTGTCGTTGAAATCTGAACTTTCTAAAATTGAAATCTCCGATAAATGCGAATTCGAATCTCGTGAACTTCTTTTTTTGAAGAGAGTCTTTAACGAGATCAGCCGTGATTAGGCCGCAATATGGCAATAGCAACGATGCGACATGGCGGTTTGAGAAGTGATTCTCTGAATTGTTTAGTGACAATGTTGCGTGGTATATGAGATGTTTATTTGGATTATTGAATTGGTGATGTATTATCTTTTAGATAATTAGTTTTGTACAAACATTTCTAATGTTCCAGATGTAATATGTACATGACATCAGACGAAAGAATTGAAATAATCTTTATGAATTCGTATCATCAAAATCATCAGTTCAATATTATTCTGCAGATTCCAGAGTTTTCAATAATTAGAAGCTATCTTTGAAATAATTGAGGCAAGTTGGAGGAAATTAATCTGACGTGTCCGTAGGATAATGTTAAATATTGTGATTTAATCACATTTGTTTCGTAGTTTGGTAGGATTTGGCACCTGTTCCTGGCTGCCATTTACAATTTTACATCTCAGGATCTATCTCATACATTTCTATTTTCATAACTGTTTTCTCAAGATTCGGAGGAAGAACCGATGGACTATCATGAAAAGTTTTTGACAATTAACTAAGAGGGAAACTCATTCGGATATTTTCTGCTGCGGCAGCAGAAAACGTCTTAGAATTCAAAATGTTTGGATACTCGTATAACGGAGAGGTTTCTGGTCCGGGGACGCGAGTTTCATTGTAAGCAAATGAAAGAAATAGTGACGTAGCAGTTATAACGGAAGTAATTTATTTAGCTCCCCCTCTCCGGTCTCTATCCTGTCACTATGGCTGCATACTTCTCTCCCAATACACTGGCTGATTTGTCTCGGTGACAACATTGCCGTTGTCTCTGCAGGGACTCTGGCGGGGAGATCTCGGGTTTAGATCAAATAATCAACAACTTCCAATACACAGATGAGAAAGTTAGATGATAGTTAATAGTGTTCAAAAGAGAAGAAATTGAGGGCGTCGCCAATTATTAATGGAGACAATTTCACAATGAACTAAGGCACCTTGAAATTGTCCCTACTCTGGAGGCGGAAAATGAGCTCGATACACAATTGGATACAACGTGTGATACGCGAAGGTGGAGCATATGAACAAAGTTTATAAACAAGGAGGCGACCTCGCTGCTGGCTTCCGCGGCCGTCTTCCTCAGGGGTCAAGGTTGCCAAATGTGTTGCGAGCTCCCCGCTCCCCCACTTCTACGGAATTTCCACAAATTACCTCTCAATGAAAAGAACAATTCCCCAACTTGACAACGAAAAGTATTCTCCAAATTATAGACCAACTACACGAGCTGTCCCTGACGATTCCATTGGCTTTCTCGTTTAATTCAAATTCACCAATCATTGTCCTCTGAGCTACTCTAAGCCGTATACTGTCTTCGTTTTCTGATATTTTTCTTTCTCTATACCAGATCCTTTTTTTCTTCACACATAAAAATAAGTTACAGTAATGTCTATTGTTTCTTTTTGATTCATAATAATTAAGTGAATATTATTTGTATCTCGACTCGGGATGAAAATAAATACTTCGTCTGTTTTGAACACTATTAACTATCATCTACTTTCTCATCTGTGTATTAGAAGTTGTTGATTATTTCATCTAAACCCGAGATCTCCCCGTCAGAGTCCCTGCAGAGACAACCTCAATGTTGTCACCGCGACAAATCAGCTAGTGTATTGGGAGAGAAGTATGCAGCCATAGTGATAGGATAGAGACCGCAGATAGGGGGAGCTAAATAAATTGCTTCAGTTATAACTGCTACATCACTATTTCTTTCATTTGCTTACAATGAAACTCGCGTCTTGAACCAGAAATCTTTCCGTTATACGACTATCCAAACATTTTGAATTATAAGACGTTTTCTGCTGCGGCAGCAGAAAATAACCAACATTTACACGTCAATTTTTGTTCCCTATTCTTTCCCACATCGAAAAACAAATCCTCTTTTCGGGGACAAAATACCCCAATCTGGCAACACTGTCGGGGCGCTGGCGGACGAGTCGCCATTTTGTCGAGGGTGGCTGCGTTCCATTGTTTGCCTACGGGGCGCATTCCCATCACGCTCCGCGCCTGGCCCGGTGCCCTCCCTTCCCCTCCCCCCCCCTCCAACCCCTCTGCGCTGGACTCTGGAGGGCGCCGTTGCCGCAGCCTCCTAACTACGTAGAGGAGGCGGCGAAGAAAGCGCCAGCGAAGAGGCGCGAACAGATGGGCGGAATGGAAATGCGAGAAGCGAACCTCCTCGTGCAGCCACCACCCGCCAAGAAACCCGCTGAGGAAACGGCCTGGCAATTCGCACCAAATTTCTCCATGTTTCTCATTTAACCCTGATTTGACCAACTATTTTACCATAACGCGCTGTAGCAAGGGAGGGTTAAAAAATGTTCACCACCAATATGACGTCAATGTGACGCTTATGTTATTTACATAAACATTACATAGGCTGACATATTACATTAAACAATATTATAGGTTTCATTTTCACTTGCTCTCTCATTACAGAAGTCATTTCCCTTCTCATTCTCCTTAAATCTATCATTAACCCCCCTTCCAAATCGGGTTCTGATAAGTATATACTCATTTTGTTACTGAACCATACCATGATAAAGAAATGAACAATAATATTTATTAAGAGTACTGTTTCAAAAATTTAATCATCTTCAATAATGGAAAATAAAATTGATATGAATACTAAACATCCTATGAAAATAAAAATAGAAATACAATTAATATGAATACTAAACATCCTATGAATCCTATGAAAACGCTGGTTAGATATTAGACCAAGGGAGGGCCATTTACTGTTCGGTTCGTGTTTTCGACATTATAATTTTGTTGTTTTTGTGTTTACTAACTTGACAGTAATTCTGGAACCACACAATTCATTATATTTCTGACACAAAAAAGTATCTACTGATTTGAATCATATTACTCCAATTTTAATGACAGTTTTAAAAATATTTGGACACAAAATTACCCTCCCTTGTTCAATCCAGGGTTAACAGTTGATGTGCGTTTAACTTTTGGGTCATCATAAAATAAGTCAAAAATTGCAAAACTGTACCTTTTCTTTGAAAAGAGAACACTCGCTCGAATGCTCGAATATGAAACAGCCATAAATACTGAAAATTAGTTATATTGAAAAGAGTACATTTTTAATGGTATTGGTTGACATATTAGGTGACATGATATCACTAACTCTTTTAAAGGAATTCTGCAAGACGAAAAAAATCGCACGACTTAAACGAGACACAACTATTAGAAAAAAATTAATAAATTTGAACATAATATGTATCTGGAGCGCAAGTAGAAACGTATTTTAGTAATGGAAGATTTAAATACTGAAAGCCCGGGGTTTTCTTTTACACGAGATGCTGTCACTTTTACACAGATGCTGCGGCTAGAGAGTAATTATGTCACGAGAGGCAGCCGCTACACGTGACGGAAGTTGTTTCTTTATCAGTGAAAAGTGACACAGAAACAAATTTAAAACGCTTGAACTAGGATTTCGAACAAATTAAGCTTGACATTGGACTGTGAACCAGGCTGTCTTGGAAGCGATACAGCGGCCACATTGAAAATTTTTCACTATACGAGCATCGGAGGTGGTGAAGAAGGCTACAGTCGAGCGGGTCGGCAAATGATCAGTCTCCAAGGTGCGCCAAATAGCTGTATCGAACTACAACAACAAGGTTCTCTACTAACACCGTTCCTTACTCGCACCGGAGATCAGAATTTAACTCATCTGGTTTCAACTAATCCTTTGAAACGCAACGTTGTCCAGCATCACAACTAAATGGTCGTAATTAAAGCGCTGTTTGCAGACGAACTACATTTAAATCAAGGTATGAAGATACAACTGCAGGTTCCCAACATCATGAGAACAACTGCCATTCAAATACTCACACTCAAAACCCAACAGTGCAAACGGATAAACAATTAACAAGTGAGAATAATTGATAAGCCACAATAATCAAGTGATAAGTCAAGGGTTTTTTAAAATAATATTTTATTTTGCAATTTGTTTCGGTAGAAACATTTGGCAACATTACAAAATTACAATTTGAAAGACATGAGAGGAGTACGGTCTATATCGACTATAGATTGTTAATCTGAAAAAATGTGATATTAGAAGTACGGTCTATTGACCGTACTTCTAATATCACATTTTTTCAGATTAACAATCTATAGTCGATATGTCAGGTCTAAAAAATGATATCGTTTAAGTCGTCTGGTGGTGTCACTACTGTCTAGTAGGTTAATGGTAAGAATATTTTGATGGTTATGTAGTCGTAAGTATTTTGCGCTGGTCTTGTTAATTTCTTCTTTTATTGTTGTCATTTGTAAGTCTCGTTGTATTGTGGCGTTTGATACGTACCAAGGATCATTTACAAATTTTCTTAAGCTTTTAGATTGGTCAAGGGTACCAAGAATAAAAATGTATGGGAGTCACTCGAAAGAAGGAGAATGAAGTTGCGTCTCTATTCTATGTATAAAGTACACAGTCTATTGAGCGTGGAAAGAAATTCAATGCCAATTAGGGAAACCTAAATATTTCGGTAATGCGGGTTACATGCACAAAATTCAGACAAGGATTCAGATTATGGACTTTAGGAAATACCCATTCGCGAATCGAACTATTGGAGACTGGAACGGTTTGCCTGTGATAATCTTTGATCACTTTGTTCAAAGTCTACACAAATTTAATCAAACATTTTTCTAGACGTTGATATGTGTATTACAAATATCTGAGAAATATGTTGAAGTAAAGTGCTATAAAAGCTTGCTTGGTGGAATGTTCATGTTAATTTGAAAAGTTTGTAAATTTTGTTAAGTTATAAATACTCTAACGATAAGTTATTGTGTTATGTCAACGAGTATTCAAACTTAATTGCAGAATTAGTAATAATACATTTAAATCTCAAAAATAATCATCTTAATATCACGCATTACCTCCTACAATTGAATTCTGGACTATTTGGCCATTACCGTAAGTTTTTATACACTCACGTGTGTTAACTTCCATTTACTCGTAAAATCTTTACACAATTATCCAATACTAGTCAATATACCACGATTTATTTACCTTTGGATATAGTTACAAAATTGTCTCATATGAAACTTGCAACATTCACGTACGAATTGCTTACCCTATCAACAAAAAAGAAGAGAAAATTAATGCGTGAATTGAGGATTTTAATGTTGTACATTACTTAGGCCCGTTTTTATTACTAAAGTCAATTAGGGGCAGTGCAGTACCATCGGAAACCATCTGGTGTGATGAATCCTATCTATATCAGCGTCTTAGCAGACTGAGAATTACAGAAAAACTGGTTATCACCGGCCCCAGTTCTTGGCGCTTCTCCTGTTTGTAAAATTAGCACAGCAAACGTTTTAAAAAATTGAAATTAAACTCAAAATTTGTCGCTTTTTTGCTAATTTGTACCGCAAAGAAAAATTGTCGCACATTTGACCCTACTATAAAACATTCCATTTAGTTTACAAGTTAGCATCGCAATGACAAAAACCAAGAAATTACAGAGATAAATAAAAATTAAGAAGATACATACAGAGATAAATAAAAAACACGTGAGGGGTGGGCACCATCACTGGTCAAGGCACGAGCATCTTCACCGGGGTGTTGACTTTCGGCATACTTTCGGCGTTAGATTGTTCCGTGATTTATTCTAGCGCCCCAAGCCTCTTGGCAGCAAGACCACTTCGACACTCGCGGGTTGTAGCAGCAGCATGCATCCTTGAAAGCGCAACTGGTTGATTGATTAGTTCGTATTTTCGGGCGCGTTAACAATTATGGTCATTAATTCTTGAATGTAGTACATGTATTACAAGCGGTGGTGGTATTGGAGGTGGTTTCTCTTCTTCTTCTTCCTCTTCCTCCTCTTCCGTTGATGTGAGATCGAGTGCCGACCTACAAGCCAGCACGATGGGGTTTTCCACACCTAGATATCTCTCTCCCACTAGAATGGTGGGAACGCTCTTGATAGGACTAACTCTTAGCTGCAGACTGAACTCCTACCTTGCATGGTTGTGTAGTGCGTGTAAGTGTGTGATAGTAAGGGAGAGTAAAGAACAAGCAAAAAGATAGGAAAGATCATTCACGGTCCGTGGTCCTTTTGTTAGGATACTGCACTGGTATTGACAGAAAGGTCAGAAAACAATAGATTAATGCAGTCAGACGTTAGAATTCTCCTCCAGACAGCACCTAGCTATGCTGATGTCCAAAATCCTGCCCCTACCGATATTCGAACACTAGGTCCTTCCGTTGAGGGGCAACGCAGTGCCATCTATTGATGCCCTGAGCCACCGTGGTGCGCGCCTGGTCACCCCCTTCCTCCCATAGTAATGGGTTCTGGTTCTTTCACTTGTACTGGTTCGGAAAAAAAAGAGTTATCGGTTTACCTTGATGTCAGCTCTATAGTAAGCAGTGGCGCATTGAGTATGATGATTCAATCAGTGCGTTCAGAATAAGAATAACACAATTTTGACTAAAATATTAGCATTTTTAGTCAAAATAGAAATTGTTTCATTGTTTTTGAATTTTTCACGAGTACCTGGGTGTATAAGAAAACCAGAGCCCTCTCACATGGCCGGAAGTTGCTTAGTTTTTTTTTTTCATTTTACTGCGCGACTTGTTTATACAGGATGTCTGAGGAGGAAACGTCGAAACTTCAGCAATAAGCTCTTAAGACAATTTTAATCATATATTGTCTAATAAACTGCTAGGATATTCCGATATACATGCGTATTTCCAAACATGCGTTGTAATTCTTCAAATGATAATGAATGGAACGTACATAAATTCTTTCAACAATAATTTATCTTTTCAACGATGTGAAATACTTCGGGTTACAGGATTTGACTCTATAATATCAAAAAATGCAGATCCTCTTACCTCACAGTACGCCATAGATAAACGTCTTTCATGATGGTCGTATCAGAACAATAATCTTGACCACAACGAGCATGCAACCAATTCAAACAAAGGGCGGGTCGCGATAGACTGAAATCGTCGGAAAAGCATCCTGACGAAGAGAGGACGCGAGGGCTGCGATAACAGACGGCAACCGCAATTAACGGCACCCGAGGACAGGGGGCCCCAGGCGGTCCCCGGGGACGCGATGGGGCGCAGAGGCAGTGCAGATGAGGGCGATTACTCATGCAGGCGAATGCAGCGTCACACCTGCCACGCGGCCGCTACCCGACTTGGCCCCCGTCCCGTCCCCTCTGCTCCGCTCAGCGGCCAGCTCAAGGGAGGCACCCTGTCCTCTTATTTGAATTTCACAAAAAATACCAGAGAAATGAATACATACTAGAAAAATGTGGCGTCGCCGACGCTGTAAACTGTTTTAAAAATAGTTCCATGTGTTAAAAATTTATTTCATGCCCAGCTTTCAAATATGTTCTTTCAGTACCTGGCATTGAACCAATAAATCGTAGTTGCTGATAATGTTGTACTCATTTTTGAAAATTTTTGTTTAGCTTCAAGACGAATCCGAAAAACTATTGTCAGTTCCTGCTCAAGAGACCAAGACACGTCGAATGACACCTCATTCGTTTCGATTGGTGCACGAGAAGTGGTCTAGCCACGAGTGACGGAATCGCATACATCCGCACACTCAAGAGTTTTACTCAGATTCTGTATACGGATTATCTGAATAGACAGCGGAAATACTGTAAGGTTTCATCAAAATATAATAACCAAATAAAGTAAATTGTAATAATTGACAAAATTTCATTTTCTAACGGCTATACGTGTTTCGAAGTATTTATTCAATGCTCAGTGATTACAAGCAAAGAGTTTACTCGTAACATATAAATAAAAAATAACAATAAAAAATGCAATAAAACAAAACTGATGTAAAATACAAGAGAAACTCAATATATGGAAATTATATCATATTTTACCTAATTTTTGTGTTATTGTATTCTTGCAATTTATTGTATTTTCTATTAACACGTTTGCTTTTCGGTATTTAAGATGGGACGAATATTCGGAAAAATGCTTAATTATTAGAACGTTATGTCCGTAAAATAATTTATTTTGTAATTATGACTATAAATATTCTTAATTAAAATCAGAGCATATTTATTCCCTACATTTTTCTCGCTTTGATGAATACAGATCGTTTTGATACGCAATTATCAAAGTGTAATTTTTACAGAATTAATTTGTACGGTTTCAGTTGAATGTTAACAATTAATAATAGAGGTTATGTCTATCTATTCGAAATAAATGTTCACAAGTAGCATCCCCTATTATTTTTCAGACGGGTGTGAAGTAAATTGTGGTTTTCAAATCGATAAGGCTTATGTTAAAATACTGATATTTTAATGATCTGTTTTCGATATGTAATGATCGTTTTGTCTGTGTATTTTTTGCCTTAAGCATTTTATATACGTAATGGTTACTTGTCAGTTTATTTGCAATGTGAGATCACAATTCTAGTGAAATACAAGCTGTTAGTTGCTCTGTTAAAATTATTAATCATTACTTTGTCTTTCTCCACTCATTATAAATAAAATTATTCCTAATATTAGGAAGAACCACAACAACTTTTCAAGAAAACAATCAGTACTGCATTTTAGCTGATGGTAATTTTCTAAATCTGTGCAAGATAACATTTATCTAAAGTGCGTACAATACTACAAAATAAACTGAACGTGAATAATATATTACAAGAATGTTGGAATTTGTTTCTGTAATTGGCGAATTATATTCACAATCATTTCTTTTGAATATCAAACATATAACAAACTCTACAATAGAAACAACAAAGTGCTGCTACGGAATAGCACAGACATTCTCGTATTAGCTTTCTATTTCCTTTGGTCTGTGTTAGCTTTATCGTACTTGTCACTAACTCTTGCCAGCTTCCATTTATCGCCACCCAAAGATTTTTTTACACTTTTTTCGTTTTTTTAATAGTAGTACCAAAATATTACTTTAAGAATATAAGAGAAGAGTCGAATCTCGTCCTAAATTTCAATTTTTATTGAAGAATTTAGAGCAGTTTTTAAGAAAATGGCATTTAAGCTGTTAAGTTTTCAAGAAACATTATATGACGTTATTTAAAGCACATGCACTCATAAAAACAATAATGTGATTAAATATTCGCTACTGTAAATATTAACAACGTTAGAAACAAGTCAAAATATGTTTTTGTAATTTTTGAAACAAAAAAAGTATATTCATCCCAATAACGTTTATGTCGTCTCACAGAGTACTGTTAGATCTGTTCTTTCTTAAATTTTAAAGAAAAAATTGGAGTTTGAGAAAATCTGTTGGTTTTTATTGTACATATTGCTCGCAATATTGCGCTAAAACTACTAATATACTACAGAGAGACAGACGGACAGACGTTTAAAAAACACTTTTTCGGTACTAGGGGACTTCAATACGTGTATTTCCGTTGCAATCTCGAAATTTATTTTTCACAACATTGCATAACTTTCTCCATACTATGTATATTACTCCGTGTATACGATAAAGTAAAAATTTAAATCTCTGCCAATAAAATCATTTGAATTCAATAATGTACTCTTTTAATTATCTTGAACATACATGTCAAAATATTCGGCGAGAGCTACTATTAATTGTTTAAAACCAGTCAGCCAATAACAACTTGGGGTATACACCGTCAATTTACTGCTCACAACAAGAGTGTATGATGGCAAGAATACCATAAAAAAATCTTACAGTTGATTTACGGCTATTACGGGGATTGGACATTCTGGGGCCATAAACTCTGTTATACGCCTGCGCGAGCGCGGCAAAAATAAGAAATACGCACCCAAATCCCGGAAATCTATTTATTCGGGGATAGATTATGGAATTAGCGCTAGTCGCGTAATTCCGAGAGTTATTAGCCGGGGCCGAATAATGCGCATCGCGCACGTGGAAATGCATGGCCTAACGCTCGCGGATCAGTGCGCGTGAACGAGCAGAGAAAGATGTGAAACAGCCCTGGAAACCAGAATAAGAGCGGGATATTTCGACGGGATTTTAGAACTTTCTGGAACTCTGTTTCGAGTGGGGTTAACGCGTTTCTGCGTATGCATTGAATATCATAATGGTGTTTTATGCAATTAGTTTATAATGTTAAGCTTTATTTCATGAGTACATGTATGGAAAACGAGCTACGTTAGAAGCGGGGTTTCAAATATGTACGAATACAATACAGCAACATTATAAACGAGTTGCATATTCACTCTCTCCCTCCCTCTCTCCCTCACTCTCACTCTCCCTCACTCTCACTCTCCCTCACTCTCACTCTCACTCTCACTCTCCCTCACTCGCTCACTCTCACTCTCGCTCACTCTCTCTCTCTCACTCTCTCATGCATATAACTCGCGTGTGGGCCACTACTGACCACGCAACACTTTTATCTCCGCGAGGCTCAGTTGTATTCTACCCTGGAGATATCAGCCATCCCAACATTCACCGGAGGAAACTCAGCCTCTCTCATATATATGTTGGTTTGTGTAAGATTCAAATATTCAAAAAAGGTTCTGCACCGATTGGGCTTAAATTTTGATACGATATACTAAACGCTACAAATATGTTTTTTAACTGAAGAATATTATGAAGAATTTTATGCTGTAGAACAAAACTAAACATCCATGTCAAATGCAATCCGCAACACACACGATAGGATTTTTTGTATCATTAAATAACTCCTAAGTTTTCTAGGACATTAAAAACTAAAATTTTGAGTCCAAAGATTTCAAATAAACGATTTACACACTGTAATCTACAGGACGGTGCGGACAGCGGAGGTGGAAGGGGGGAAGTGGAAGAAGGGAAGTGGAAGAGGGGAAGTGGAAGAGGGGAAGTGGAAGAGGGGAAGTGGAAGAGGGGAAGTGGAAG
>BOPP01000046.1:533724-560554 GCA_017312745.1 Gryllus bimaculatus
CAAAGGAGGGAGGAAATTTTTGCGGAAAAAAAAAAGAGACCATAAGGTAATGTTTTCAATATATGGTAAAATGGTAAGGTTTATGGCTACACTGGCAATCAGCCAATTGTAGCCAAAAAATATTTATAATTAATATTAATACCAGAAGCTAAACCTTAAACGCAGACGGTTCAATGTTCAACTTGGCAGGCCTGTCAGCTTTTTATCCAATTTAAAAAATACATTCTGCTCTTCAGCTCAATGAAAACCTTTAATACAACAGGTTAAATAAATAATTTAATATAATAGTTAAGAAGTACATTTTCGGAAATTATTAAACATCGCATAGTAAATGTGGAACGAGAAAGCAAAAACGTAAATAGAAAACCGAACAAAATAAAATTTTATAAAACAACCAACAAATACAAGTCCAAGTAATGAACTAAAAAGGATTAGAAGTAAGCTACAGAGTAGAATAACTGGTTTTGAGTTTTAATTCGTAACTTCGTTTTACTAGACATTATCCACAACAATGAAATTTAGTTTTACCGACATATTCTCAGCAGAATTAAAAATTATTAAATTTATTCTCTATATCTAATTAACTACTGCTTTTAACGAAAAAAAATGAACAAAAAAGAAAGCACATTATCTTCAAATAATACACCCCAAGGTGAATGCCAGCCAGTGTAGGCCCTCAGTCTCATATTATTAAACCTTTGCTTACAGTATTCGTTGATTTGGAATGATTGATTATGACATCTAAGTTGGGAAATCAGAATCCGAAATGTTGTGGAAGTTAGCTTCTTTGCAATCCCTTAGATTATCGATAAATGTCTCCCATAACTACGAAGAAATGTTGGTAAAACCCTGTTTATGTCCTCATTTCGATACGGGGATATTGTTTATAACAATTTAAAAAGATTCATCGCTCAAATCTACAGAGGGGCTCAAAATTCTGTATTCGTTTCCATTTATAAATAAAATACGAATCAACATCTTGGAGGTTTACAAACAGCACAAAATATAACATAAAGGATAGGCGATTGTATACAGCCTTTGTCTTTTATTTAAGAATGCTAAAAAATGGGTTCCGAACATACTTATAACTATTTTGTACATCTAATATCTAGATTTCAAAATCCAGTTACTTGCATTCCAAAAAGCAAACGCTACTACAATAATCGTTCGAATTACTGGTAGCCGGAATGGAATAAATTGCCTCCCCAATATTAAAAACTCTCTTCCATTCACAAATCTTTAGAAGCACCCTGCATGAATTTTTAACCAAAGTAAAATACAAATTTTGTAAGAATTGGGTCAATAAAATATTTCCCTTAGAGTGTTAGATTAACTGTGTTTTAGAAATAATTAATGTTTCTTTTGTAAAATATGTTACTTCTGGACCTGTTATGATACTGCCGGGAACTGTACTTTCATCCGTAGGAGCAGAGGCGGTTTTAAACAAGAAAAACACCCTTTGCAGCATGGACCGCAAGCTGAGGATACATCCAATGACCCGTTACTCTCATGTAGCCATTCCATTTGTACAGGAACAGTCTGCTGGTGGGTTTTTCCCGACTAGCGGGTTTTCCTCCAGGATGAGCGACGTGTGATGGTGTCTTTCTGTATTAATAGATCACAGTCGCTCGGGGTGAATACCAGGCTGACGTAGCGCGCAAGATATTAAAGCACCAATTCATTTAATTCAATTGTGTTTTTAATCTCAACATGATTTTAAAATTATTTCAAAATTATTTATTGTAACATTTTATCCATTTAACATCTGATTTTCTATTTAATAAGTTGCTTTAAAAAAAAACATTTCCTTTCCATACTATTAAACTTGTAGATTAACATTAAATTTAAATTTTAAATAAATTACTTTTTTGTAATTTTATATTTATACATTATCGTATATTTGTGGACACGTGGTTCAGGCGGAAGAGCGGCTGATGGCGAGCTCGCCATATTAATAAGGGCTATTTATTATTATTATTTTATTATTATTATTATTATTATATATTAAATTATTATTATTATTATTATTATTATTGAACAGGGTGACATCAACCATCGTCATCCAGACACTAACAGAGATTTACGCTGTGGTTCTTACGAGCGAGAATGGCACAGAAGTGTAACAACGCTAACGAGCAAAATTCTTGTAGCTACGAGCTACCTGTGGGCAGTGGGGGTTAAGATTCTAAAGACCCGCGGATCTCTGTGTGGATAACTGTTTGGGAGCCCTGGTAACTGCAGCGTTGCTTAACGATATAAAAACTGCAACGACTTTAAGACTTGACGTGTGATGTGAACTTGACTGTACGACTATGTTCATGCACGTTCAAGGCCTGAACGTTGTTTCGCCGGTAAAGAAATTTAAAAAAATTAATCATGCGTCGTATTCTTTTTTAAAATGTATTTCTGCTCTTTGCAGTCGTTTAAAACATTTTAAATACGAAAGGTAAATATATATTTAAATATAATAGTAAGTAAAGATCCACAATGTAGGCTTCCGAGGTCTACACATGGTGAATGACAGCTACAGTGTCTCTCGACTCCGTATCTATTAAAAATTCTCGGTCTTTGTGAGTAAAAATTCTAGGTATTAGCCAAGCGTGTAGAATGCAGGTGTGCTATTAATAGGTCTCACAATATTGCAAGATTTATGTAACGCTTGGCCGAACTCCCTCCACACAACCGCACGTTCTTTTCGATGTCTTTCAGAATCCTATCGCCCTTCCGTCTCGCTCTCACTGCCACGACTACACGCCGTCTGTTTCTCCACTCCTATCGCCCTGTCGTTCCTGCCATCCTGCGAAAACCTCAGCAACAATGCTATCTCGATGCATTTGCGGATTAAGATAAGAATAAATATTATTTGAACTGTGCAAATGGGCAACAACCCGGTTGCAGCTAATTCATAATAAGATAATATGCTGACATGCAAATTATATAATATATTAATATAATACAAATAATAATCATGGAAACAATACAACATCTGTAAAACAATGATGCAACATTAAACAAATGATAATAATTATAAAAATATAATAAAATAAACCCAAATGAATAATAAAAATTATGATGTAAATGGTCTTTAAAAACATTATTTACTTTAAAAAAAAAACTTGTATGAATATAACTCAGCACTGAATGTTTGTTCAATTAAGAGAACTGGGCACTTCATTTCACTCACTGCACTATGATCTTTCCATTACATTAACTACTTGTATACTTGAGTAGAAAAGCATAATTGGGGTATGATTTTGAATTCGAATCACAGTCTTGTTCTTTCTGGATGTCCTAAATAGGTTAAGCTCGTGCAGCATGCACTGTCGATGCACTCATCAGACTTGGCAGTCTTTGATTCCAGACGGTGGCAAGGGTTCCGAAACTAGCTAACGGCAAGGAAAGAATTCAACTGCAAGCCTGGAGGAGAAATTATTTGGCCCGTGTCTCTGATAGGTAGTTTTCGCAGTTTCTCCAGGCGAATCGAATAGTGTCTAAAATCGGGCACGAAGCGTGCGTTTTTCTATTGTCTGCTATCCCTACCTACACATTACACTGATGCTACAGACGTAGGGAGAGCTAGTCGAGAACTTAAAGTTTTGTCAAATGGGAACGTGGCCCTGCTGGCGGGAAATAATTACGTGATCAAAAGTATTAACGTTCAAATGGTGTTATGGTGTGGTTTGTTTTCATAGAAAGGTTTTGCATCTTTGTTGTTTTGTGTGGCACTATAAGGCAAAAACTGAATGTTTGTATTTTAAACCCTTTTACTTCACTGTTGAATGCATTCGGGGATGGCGATTGCATTTTCAACACGAATCGAGCACCTGTTCATACTTCAGGCTTTGTTGACGAGTGGTTTACACGACAATTACATCTGTTAGACTGGGCCTGCGTGGAGTTCTGACGTGATCCCATAAAGCCTTTGGGCATGTTTTGGATCGCCGGCCTTTCATGTCAGGCTCAGATCATGGATAACTCTCCACAGTCCAGCACTCCGTGAAGAATGGCCGGCCATTTCGCGAAGAAACCTTCCAAAGCTGATTGAATGTATGCCTGACTTATTTAAGACGTGGTTCACTATTGTTTTCTCATTTTGCCCAAAGTTACTCAAACTTTATTATATTATCTACTTATATAAACTATAATCATAAAGTAAGTCAATACATATACTACCGCCCTTTAAACAATGTAGATTTCCCAGCAATCCTAATTGAATTAAACATATACCTGACAAATGTTTTGTTTCCCATAAATTCATTGGAGAATCTATTTTAAACTGCTTGGGACAAATAATAACGTAAGACCGGAATCTATACCATTGGTGTGATGTGGTTTCCTTGCTCATGTCAGAGACAGAATGATCTGCTATAAGTGAAGCCATCGCATCCTGAAAATAGCACATTTGCGTGAACACTCTGACATGGGCGGCGGCGCGTGAATTGTGAGTTCAAATCGAATGCAATGGAAGCATTATTGACATCGGGTTGGATTATTGAATCGGCCAATACAATGGCGAACAATATTACATGAAAACAGTCGTTGACTCGCAATTATGTCATGACAACATACTATACAATATAAACGATAGTTAACAATTTCATCGTTTTCTGTTAGTCTCATGGGGTTGTGTGCAGTAAATTGGCGTCTCATGTAGAATTTATTTTTGATTTATATTATGCTGAAGCGTCTTTTTTGGAATGTGAATATTATTTGATGCCCTTTTATAATGTTAGTAAATAAAATGTTTTATTCAGTAAGAAAACGCATCATTCACTTCTTTCAGAAAAAAAATATAAATAGAATAAATAAAATTGTATGTGTTGGTGTGATTTTAGAAATCAATGAAAACTGTAGTTTGTATTAAGTTGTTCAAGTATCAAGTATCCTCCGCATCTTTTAGAAGATTATTTGATTAATTATTACATTTTTTAATTAACATTATATGTACTTTTACTTACATTTTATTTATTGATATATTCACAGAAAAGCAAACGACGGATTTGAAAAGAAATAGTGGCAAAGAAATGTTCCTGATATTTTAATGTGTTTAATGAGAGTGCTAGATATTCACATTTCCGTAATGTAATGTTTTTTTTAGAACTTAAAAACTTAATACTGAAAGTAAGCTAAAAGTCTGTTAAAACGTGTGATCCACCTACGATACTAATAAAACCTTAACAGGCAAATTAAAAATCTCAATAAAAGAAGAAAGAAGGAAGAAAGAGAAAGAAAGGAAAAACGCAAGAAAGCGATCCTTTCCCTGCATTTTCTCTAGTCCATAGGCTTGAGTAGTTTTTCAAATTTTTAATATATTCCGTCGCACTGTTTTTTTTTTCTCGCGAAAGTGAGAAGGAACATTTTGATCCGCCGGCGCCGGAAGCGGGCCAGAGGCGCGCCGGAAATAGTACAAATCACCGCGCTTTCCGGGCGCCGCAAGAGGAATCATCCTTGGCAACGGTGGCAGTTTGGCACCGCACCGCACCAAGCCACCTACTCGCCTGCTTCGCCGACCTCAGTCCGCAAGGCAGAGCTGATTTTAGTAGTAGAAACAGGTTAATTTTGCCTTGTTGCATTTCTCTCCTATTCATTATCTCTGCACTCCTCCCGTCCGTTCCTCTCGCTCTCTCATCCATAACTCCCATCCTTTCTCCCATCCCTCCTCTGTTCACCCCTCATCACGCACTCATCTTTCTCCTTTCGCTTCACTCCTCCGTCTCTCACCCCTTTCGGAATCTCTCCTTCTCAAGCCTCACCCCTCTCGACTCTCCCTCTACTTCTCACTCACTTCTCTTACACTCATCCTCCTCGCACTCACTTACACATACCACTCTCTCAAGCTCCCTGCTTACACCTTCGACTCCACTCAGTCATCCCCTTTAGCACCAGACCCTCTATTGTCCATTATTCCGTCACCTTTCGCTGTCGTTTTTCTTCTTTCTTATTCTGGCTCTACATTCCTTGCGTTCAGGTTGCTCCTGCCTTTGTTACATATTTTATTATTCATTTTCTTTTCTACATCTTTCAATTTGTAGCTCTTTTTTGTTTTACTTACTCAAATTTTTAAAATTTTTTAAGCGTTTTGATTTTCCTGTAAATGTTTTTGTAAATCTAAACATCTCTTACACAAAATTTTAGAAACATGAAACATATCGATATAAAATAGTATGGGTGACGTATTAGTACAAAAATATGATAAAAGTCATTAATATGAAAATAAATTTCATTACAAACGTGGAAAGTAGATGCTCGAGCAAATAATTGAGAAAATAGAACAACATTCTTCATTCCTTTACAGTAACCAAAGTTACTAGAAACATAGAATATCTCATTATAATTTACTTTAAATAAAAATAATACTGTAATATAATGGTCGAAAACACCAGTGCAGTGAGTTGTACAAATTCAGAAGAAATTGTTTATTGTCAATATTGCAGTTAAGTTTGCGGTGATTGTCTCATCATTAAAACATGGATTTCAATTGTTCATTAAACAAGAAAATACATTGCCACTGAAATGTTATCTAAAATAAAACCGTTTCTGAGAATTTAATATGTCATTATACCGTTCAGGCTTTCAACATTATTTATTGAGTAGATTTATTTGGAAGTGAAAAGCCATGCTTCAAGCAACTATTTTTATTTATTTTAGTACTATTGTGATCATCGTTTTTAATTATAAGACCTATTTGTACAAGACAGCGCGAAATGTACAGTTTTTTTAAGGGAAAGATATCTCATCAGACATGGACTTATAAAATAAATTTGTTGCCCCCTGCTCACATCGGCACGTACATTTTTGCAGCCACCCGTGTGTCAGCGTGGATAGGGTTTACGTGCTTTTGGGGCGGTGCCGCACCGCCATCAAACTCGCTTCCACCTCAGAAGCCTGTCGTTCCTGAAGGCGGAGCGTCGTGAACCGGCGACTCACTGCACACCCACCGCTGCAGTGACACCTCGCGTTGCCCCGCGCCCACGCCACCACCCCACCGAATATCACAGTGTTGTCGCAGGCCACCCCCACAGCCGGTCCTGCGCTTCTCTACTCTTGGCTTGATTCATCTGCTCATACGGATTCGTCTAGCGTTCCGTTTCTGCAGTACCTTAGGCCGCCGTGCCCCGCTGTCGCCCTCCTCTGCGAATGCACTTCACACCCCACTTCCCAAAAACGTCTTACTTCCGTTCGCCTCTCCCTCCACCACTGCCATCCTGGCATCCCTCCACCCTACACCCTACCCCCTAACTCCGCGTGCGCGCCTTCCTTTCCACTCCCCTCCATCTGCCCTTCGTTCCCTCTTCCACTTACCCTCTTCCATCCCCTGGGGGGGGCAACGCGAGGTTGTCACGTGCAGCGGTGGTGTGCAGTGAGTCGGCCGGTGTCACGGGCGCTCCGCCCTCAGGAAACGACAGGTCGGCTGAGGTGGAAGCGAAGTTTGATGGCGGTGCGGCAGCGCGCAGAAAGCCACGAATAACCCTATCCCACGGCTGACACACGGGGGCCTGCAAGAAATGGTACGTGCCGATGTGAGGCAGGGGGCCAACAAATTTATTTTATGAAGTCCATGTCTGATGAAGATATCTGTTCCCTTTAAAAAACTGTACATTTCGCGCTGTTCTTGTACCAAATAGGTTTCTTATAATTTAATAATAAGATGATCACAATAGTGTAAAATTATACAAAGCAGTTGCTTGAAGATGGGCTTTTCACTTCCAAATTGAAAATCTACTCAATAAATGAATGTGTGAAAGCCTGAACGGTATAAGTGACATTTTATAAATTCTGAGAAGAACGTGTTTATTTTAGGTAACATTTCAGTGGCAATGTATTTTCTTGGTTTTAATGAACAATTGAAATGCCATGGTTTTAATGATGAGACAATGCACCGCAACTTAACTGCAATATTGACTAAATAAACAGATTTCTCTGAATTTGTACAACGTCACTTGCACTGGTGTGTTTTTCGACCATTGATATTACAGTAGTTATTTTATTTAAAGTAAATGTATTAATTAGATATTCTATGTTTCTAGTAAGCTTTGGGTACTGTGAAAGAGATGAAGAATGTTTCTATTTTCTCACATTATTTGCTCTGAAGCATCGTACTTTTCCACGTTTGTAATTGAAATTTATTTTCATATTAATGACTTTTTTATCATATTTTTGTACTAATACGTCCACCCATACTATTTTATATACGATATGTTTCATGTTTCTAAAATTTTTGTGTAAGGAGATGTGTTTAGATTTACAAAGACATTTACAGGAAATCAACGCTTAAAAATTTTAAAAATTGAGTAAGTAAAAGACAAAAGAAGAGCTACAAATTGGAAGAGAATGTTAGAAAAGAAAATGAAGAATAATAGAGAATATGATGTGAACAGAGGGAGCAACGCTGAACGCAGAGGAATGTAGAGGCAGAATAAGAAAGAAGAAAAAGCGACAGCGAAAGGGAGGGAAGTAATGGGACAGAGAGGGTCTGGTGGCTAAAGGGATGACGGTAGTGGGAGTCGAAGTGTGTAAGGCAGGACTGAGAGAGTGAGTAGTGTGTAAGGGAGTGGGAGGAGGATGGAGTGGGTAAGGGAGTGAGTGAGAAGTAGAGGGAGAGGCCGAGAGGGGGTGAGGCTGAGAAGGAGAGATTCCGAAAGGGGGTGAGAGACGGAGGGAGGTGAAGCGAAAGGGAGAAAGAGTGAGCTGGTGGATGAGAGGGTGACAGGGAGGAGGATGGGGAGAGAAGGGGAGTGGGAGGTTTATGGAGATGGAGAGAGGCGGAGAGGAACGGGGACGGGGATGGAGTGCGAGAGTAATGAAGTAGGAGAGAAATGCAACAAGGCAAAATAACCCTGTTTCTACATAGCTAAAAGTCAGCTCTGCCTTGCGACTGAGGTCGGCGAAGCAGGGCGGAGTTGGTGGCTGGTGCGGTGGGCGGTGCCAAACGCCACGTTGCCAAGGAGGTGATGTGCTCTTGCGGCGCCGGAAATGGGCGTGATTTGTCTATTTCCGGCGCGCGCTCTGGCGCCCTCTTCCGGCGGGGCCGGCGGATCACAGTGGTTCCTTTCTCACTTTCGCGAGAAAAAAAAACAGTGCGACGGAATATATTAAAAATTTTGAAAAACTACTCAAGCCTATGGGACTAAGAGAAAATGCAGGGGAAAGGTGATCGGCTTTTTCTTTCTTTTTTTTCCTTTCTTTCTCTTTCTTCCTTCTTTCTTTCTTTTTATGAGATTTTAATTTGCCTGTTAAGGGTTTTATTAGTATCGTTGGTGGATCACACGTTACAGACTTTTAGCTTACTTCAGTTTAAGTTTTTAAGTTCTAAAAAAAACATTAACATTACGGAAAGTGTGAATATCTAGTCACTCTCATTAACACATTAAAATGATCAGGACATTTTCTTGCCATCTATTTCTTTCAAATCCGTCGTTTTGCTTGTTCTTGGTGAATATATCAATAAATAAAATGTAAGTAAAGTAAATTAATAAAATGTAATTAAAAATGTAATAATTAATCAAATAATCTCTAAAAGATGCGGAGGGATACTTGATACTTGAAACAACTTAATACAAACTACAGTTTTCATTGATTTCTAAAGATCACACAACACATACAATTTTTATTTATTCTATTTATATTTTTTTCTGAAAGAGTGAATGATGCGGTTTCTTACTGAATAAAACATTTTGATTGTTACTAACATTTATAAGGCATCAAAATAATATTCACATTCCAAAAAAAGACGCTTCAGCAGTAAATATAAATCAAAAATAAATTCCTACATGAGACGCCAATTTACTGCACACAACCCCATGAGGCTAACAGAAAACGATGAATTTTTTTAACTACTACGTTTAATATTGTATAGTATGTTTCATGACATATTTGCGAGTCAAACGACTGTTTTCATGTAATATTGTTCGCCATTGTATTGGCCGATTCAATAATCACCCGATGTCAATAATGCTTTCCATGTGCGTCGGATTTGAACTTCACAGATTCACGCGCGCCGCCCATTGTCTAGAGTGTTGCACGCAAATGTGCTATTTCAGGATGGCGATGGCTCACTTAGCAGATCATTCTGGTCTCTGACATGAGCAATAGGAAAGCCACATCACACCAAATGGTATAGATTCCGGTCTTACGTTATATTTGTCCCAAGCAGTTTAAAATAGATTCTCCAATGGATTATGGGGGAAACGAAACATTTTGTCAGTATAGTGTTTAATTCAATTAGTGTATTGCTTGGAAATCTACATTTGTTTAAAGGCGGTAGTATTATGGATTGGACTTTACTTTATTTGAGTTATGAGTTTATATAAGTAGATAATATAATAGAAGTTTGGAGTAAGCTTTGGGCAAAATGAGAAAACAATAAGTGAAAACCAGCGTCTTAAATAAGTCAGGCATACATTCAATCAGCTTCTGGAAGGTTTCTTGGGAAATGGCCGCCCATTCTTCACGGAGTGCTGGACTGTGGAGAGGTATCGATGTAGGTCGGTGAGGCCTGACATGAAGCCGGCGATCCAAAACATCCCAAAGGGCATTGATGGGATTCACGTCAGAACTCTACGCAGGCCAGTCTATTACAGGGATGTAATTGTCGTGTAACCACTCGGTCACAAAGCCGTGAAGTATGAACAGGTGCTCGATCGTGTTGAAAGATGCAATCGCCATCCCCGAATTGCACTTCAACAGTGGGAAGTAAGAAGGGGTTTAAAATATCAACATCAGTTTGTGCCGTTATAGTGCCACACAAAACAACAAAGGATGCAAACCGTTTCTATGAAAAACACAACCACACCATAACACCATTTTGAACGTAATACTTTTGATCACGTAATATATCTTCCGCCAGCAGGGCACCGTCCCATTTGGGACAAACTTTAAGTTCTCGACTAGCTCTCCTACGTCTGTAGCAGTGTAATGTGTGTAGGTAAGGGATAGGACAAGGACGAATAAGAAAAGACGCACGCTCGTTCGTGGCCCGATTTTTAGGACACTGATTCGGTATTCGCCTGGAGAAACTGCGGAAAACTACCTATCAGAGACGACGGGCAAAATAATTCTCCTCCAGGCTGCAGTTGAATTCGTCCTTGCCGTGTAGCTAGTTTCGAGAACCCTGCCACCGTCTGGAATCAAAGGACTGCCAAGTCTGATGAGGTGCATCGACAGTGGCAATGCTGGCACTGAGCTTAACCTATTTAGACGATCCAGAAAGAAACAAGAAGTGATTCGAATTCAAATCGATACCCCAATTATGCTTTTCTACTCAATATACAAGTAGGTTAATGTAATGCAAAGGGTCATAGTGCAGTGAAGTGAAATGAAGTGCAGTGTGGTCTTAATTGAACAAACATTCAGTGCGGAGTTATATCATACAAGTTTCTTTTTTTAAAGGTAATTTAATGTTTTTTGAAAGAGCCAGTTTTTACATCATAATTTTTATTATTCATGTTATTGTTATTATTATTGTTATAATTATTATCATTTGTTTCAATGTTGCATCAGTTGTTTTATCAGATGTTTGTATTGTTTTCATGATTATTATTGTATTATTATTATTATTATTATTATCATATAATTTGCATGTCAGCTATATTATCTTATTTATGTAATTAGCTGCAACCGGGTTTTGCCCATTTGCAGTTCAAATAAATTTATCTTATCTTAATCCGCAATGCATCGAGATAGCATTGTTGCTGAGGGTTTTCGCAGGATGGCAGGAACGACAGGGCGGAGTAGGAGGTGTCGAACAGAGCGGACGTAGTAGTCGTGGGGCAGTGAGAGCGAGACGGAAGAGGCCGATAGGATTCTGAAAGACATCGGAAAAGAACGTGCGGTGGTGTGGAGTGGGGAGTTCGGCCATGGCGGTACATAAATACTGTGGCAAGTATTGGTGGAGAGCTATTAATAGCACACCGTGCCCATCTCACACGCGTGGCTAATACCTAGAATTTTTTACTCACAAGACCGAGAATTTTTAATAGATACGGAGTCTGAGAGGCACACATGTAGCTGTCAGTTCCACCATGTGTAGACCTCGGAAGCCTACATGTGGATTACTTTACTTACTATTATATTTAAATTATATAGTTTACCTATTGTATTAAAATGTTTTTAAACGACTGCAAAGAGCAGAAATTACATTTTAAAAAAGGAATACGACGCATGATTAATTTTTTTAAATTTCTGTTACCGGCGAAACAACGTTCCAGGCCTTGAACGTGGCATTGAACATAGTCGTACGTCAAGTCCACAGTCACACGTCAAGTCTTAAAGTCGTTGCAGTTTGTTCATATCGTTCAAGGCAGCGCTGCGTGTACCAGGGCTCCCAAACAGTTATCCACACAGAGATCCGCGGTGTCTTTAGAATCTTAACGCCCACTGCCACAGGTAGGCTCGTGAGACCTACAGAGAATTTGCGTTAGCGGTTGTTGACACTTCTGTGCCATTCTCGCTCGTGAGATCACAGCGTAAATCTCTGTTAGTGTCTGGATGACCGATTGTTGATGTCAACCCTGTTCCAAATCAACGAAATACGTGGTAAGCAAAGGTTTTAATAGATATGGAGACTGAGAGGCCTACACGTGGCTGGCAGTTCCACTATGTGTAGTTATTTGAAGCATACATGTGGCTTTCTTTTATTGTTCATTTTTTCTTGATAAAAGCAGTAGTTAATTAGAGTATAGAGAATACATTTTAATTAATTTTTTAATTCTGCTGAAATATGTCGGTTAAAACATAATTTCATTGTTGTGTGGATAGGTGTCCTAGTAACGAAGTATAACGAAGTTAAAATCTCCAAAACCAGTTATTCGTACTCTGTAGCGTTACTTCTAATTACCTTTATTAGTGTCATTACTTGATCTTGTGATTTGTGTGTGTTTTATAAATTTATTTTGTTCGAGTTATTTCTGATTACGTTTTTGATTTCTCGTCCACATTACTATTGCTTATTTTTTAATTAATTTTCCGGAAAATGTACTTCTTAACTATTATATTTAAATTATATTATTAACCTGTTGTATTAAAAGGGTTTTCATGAGCTGCAAAGAGCAGAATGTATTTTTTTAAATTATGAGTTGTAAACATGGGAGTCTGACAGGCCTGCCAAGTGAACATTGAACCTCTGGCGGTAAGGGTTAGCTTCTTTTATTAATAATAATATAATATATTTATTTGGCTACAATTGGCTGATTGCCAGGTGGTAGCCATAACCCTACAGTTTTACAATATATGAACATTACCTTATGGTCTCTTTTCCGCGGCTTTGATGCGATGGAGAGACCATTTGGGGTGAATACCAGAATTCGAAAGATTAGAACGCGAAAGGATGTAGGTATTGTAATGGCTTAAAGGCCGTCGGCCTAGCCACATAGGATCAAGTAAGCTAATTTGTCTGTAATAATTACCTATTAAATAAATAAATAATATATCAACATTTATAATTCAAAAACAATTTACCATATAAAAACAATTTACAATACACTCCTTTCGAGCATATACACTCAATATATAAACATACACAGACCTGTATACATCTATGGCACATATATACACCCATACACACACACATACACCTACACATACACGGATCTTGGTTAAGACGTTCGGTTACCGGCCCAGTCGACCATCATACCGCACCCACTACGCATCTTCGTCCAAGCGAGTCCCAGAAGTTAATATTATATTTAGTTATTCTTATTACATAATTAATAATTGAGCGCCAAAAGAATATGTGCATAATTTTCATGCTCTAACATTGTTGCGATTTTCTCGAAAAGACGTAAAGTGGACATGTCACTTTTTGAATGTTTCTTTCTTTGACCTCGTACTTTGAAGAAAATCATCCATATTGCCGTTTAAAGGGGCACACGCACTTCTCGACATGAGGCAGTTTTATCTGTTCGGATGAAGAAGAGCGTCAGAGGTTACAATCTCGCGGGTAAATCTGTCACGAAAAAACCGAGATTCCTGATGTTTTGGACAAGCAAGCAAAATGGGCTCACCGGTTTTGTTTGTAGATGCGTCGCCCTATTCGGGAAAACTGTGAAGAATCCACAAATTTTATTAGCTCAACAAGAGAATGGTCATAGCTCATTTCAACAAAATATAAATGATATGATAACGCTAAAAGTACTGTTTATCTAAATATAACATTTATAATTATAACTGTAATAGTACATATTAACTAGAAAATATCTCTGTTTTCATACTAAACAGAGTTGCAACCTCCTAAGATGCCAAAAGAAATGGATGTTCTTTTAAGGTTTTAAATAGGGAACAGGCGCTTAAATGGATAACAGAATACACTGAAAAATATTGTTCCAACTTTCACACGATTTTTTACTCCAAAACTTCAAATCAATTATTTCGCAATTCGTTCAAAACATTTTCACTTTTACATGATAATTTTAACTGTTCCTGTTAATACCACATACCATTAACAGTGATGGGAGCAAGCTGACGCTATCATTACTCGTACCGTATGCTACCACTGTTATTGATTTCCAATTTTCCGTAAATGGGTAACATTTTGCAATTGCCAGCGCGCCGGAGGTTTCCTATCAATGAAATTTGTAACAACAGCGTTCCTTTCTTTTCTGCTTCAAATGAAATTATACGTTTGAGGTGTAACATTAATATCATACAAATTTAATTATCGATTCCAAACTCATCTACTTCAAAATTATTTATCAAATAACCACCTATTCTATTTAATCTGAAAAGAACAAAATTGTTAACACAACAGTTGGGAACGGAAATGTAACTTTGAATATTAATATCTAAGATAACATCTGTTCGAGAACTGAAATTAAGTCCTGAAAATTAATAATTTTGATAAAAATATAATTTCGAGCCAGTATTCAAGGAAGGAAAATAAACATTTGAGGTGACAAATCTAGAAATTTCGAACACTAATTCTTTAAACTATAATGATCTATTGCGTAGACGCAAATATGACACACAAATGAGCCTATGAGATCGACTTATTGCTTTAGAAAGAGTTCCATTGCTATGTAACTGTGCATAATACTTTGACAAGATGAGTGTGTTTCCCCGCGATGATTTGTGATTGAATGATTCTTGTGTTTTGTATTTTTATTTGTTCAATTAGATTTTTAAAGTAGGAATAATTCTTTATTTACAGAGAGTTCCTGAAGAAGCACTGAAACGCTCCAGAAAGGTTGTACCTAAATAACAAATTTTTGTAATGGATTATAAATATGTCAATTTCAACAATTTCTTTCGTTTGTGTTTCATTTTAATATTTGTGTTTCTTTAATCTATAAGAAGCAAAGACTAATAACTAGTTAAATAGTCCATCAATGAACAGTAAACAGTGTTGTTGTTGTTGTTGTTGTTGTTGTTGTTGTTGTCGTTGTCGTTGTCGTTGTTGTTGTTGTTGTTGTTGTTGTTGTTGTTGTCGTTGTTGTCGTTGTTGTCGTTGTTGTTGTTGTTGTCGTTGTTGTTGTTGTTGTTGTTATTATTATTATTATTACTATTATTATTATTATTATTATTATTGTTATTTGAAATTATATTGAAGTATATTTGAAAAGAGTAATTTTACTCTGGATTACAAAACTACTAAAATTTTATAGATAAAATTAATTTAAAAAATCCTGTTTTGTATTTCACAGTATTCGGAGCGTAATGCGTTGCAGTTGAGTGAAAATTCAGTATTACGAAGTGATAAAAAATTACCACACGCACACACACCCACTTAATTTATATATATAAATTAACTTATGTACCGTATGTAATAATTCATGCTGATAATATTTCCAAATAAATTAGAAATTCCGTGTTGAATGCGAGATGTAATTTTGAATGTTGACTTTTCGGATTAACTGAAAGGGATGGGATTAGCTCACGCTTCGTCATGGACTGTTAACTCAAACGGTTTTTTCTAGCTCAAAGCAAACTTCTATCAAATTAAAGTATGGCGGCGCGGGCGGGCGAGAGGTTCTGGGCGTGGGGTTCTCGGAAGCAGCTCAGCCGTCGCCGGCGGCGGCGGCGGCGGGCGGCGCGGTCGGGTTGCAGGCGGCCGAGATTGCGCGGGAGGGCGGGGTGCGCGAAGGTTGGCAGCGCTGTCGCCGCCGGTTGCGGCGCGGCGGCCCATTGACTTGCTAACTGCTCCCGGGCCGCGTCCGCCCTCTGCGTCCATCGCGCCGCCCCCCGCCGACGCCATTCGGGCCACGCCCACTCGCCGGGAACCTGCCTCCTCTTGCCGGCACGCTCCGATCCGCCCTCGCCTTCGTCCTCGACTTCGCCCCTGCCCTCGCTCTCGCCCCACCCAACCCTTACCACAGCACTTGCTCTCTCCCTACCCCTCCCCTCGCCGTCGACCTCGCCCTCTCTTCCTCCTCGTTTTCACTCCCGCCATCGTCCACGCCCACGCCCTCGCTCTCACCCCACCCAACCCTTACCACCGCACTTGCCCGCCTTTCCCTACCTCTCCCCTCACCCTCGACCTCACCCTCTGTCCCTCCCCCGCTCTCGCCCGCACCATTTCTCTCTCCCTCACACTCGGCCTCAGATTCGCACCACCCCGTTCCCACCCCGTCAGAGTTTACCTCTCCTTCACTCTCGCCCTCGCCTTCGCCTCGTCCTCCGTCCCTTCCCTCGCCTCTGCATCCGCCTTTGCCGTCGCCCTCGCTCTCACCCTCGACTTCTCCCCTACCTTCGCTCTCACCCCACCCAACCCTTACCACCGCACTTGCTCTCTCCATATACCTCCCCTCACCCTCAACCTCACTTTCTCTCCCTCCCCCACTCTCACCGTTTCTCTCTCTCTCTCACTCTCGGCCTCGCCTTCGCCCCACCCCGTCCTCACCCGTGTCCCCGTGCTCACCCTCGCCCTCACCGTTTTTCTCTCCCTCGTTCTTGCCCTCGCCTTCGCCACGCCCCGTCCTCCCGTCCCTTCCCTCGCCCCTGCATTCGCCCTTGCCGTCGCCATCGCTCTCGTCCCACCATCACTCTCACTCTTGCCATTTCTCACACCCTCGCAGTAGCTCTCGTTTTCACTCACGCCCCCGCTCACACTCTCGCTCCCGCCCTAGGCCTAACCCTCGCCTTTGCCCTCGCCCTCGCCCTCGCCCTCGCCTTTGCCCTGGCCCTCGCCTTCGTTCTTGAGATATTCTTACCAGTTGAGTTAAGCTCAGGGTCGACATAGCTGCTGATCCTGCAGTAGTTCTGATCGAAAGGACCTAAGATTCGAACCCCGATGGTAGTGGAATTTGTTTCTGTTTCACTAATTGAATAGTTCAGTTGAATTCAGAGGCTGACGAGAAAAGTTTAGAGACCGACTGCTGATCAAGTACTTTTCCGTGGGTTCTCCGATCACAGAGACGAATATCGGAGCAATACATTAACAAACGGGTCACGGTCCACGATCTTTTCTTCCTCATCCTTGCTCCTTTCTCTCCTCTTACACGCACAAATTTATATACACTGCACAGTACTAAGACGTCCGGAACTTAGAACTATCCCGGTTTCGACAATGTTCCACTGGTGGATGCTAGGATAGGACCTTCAATGGAACTGCAGGTCGTGTCGGACACCATCCGACAGTAGAATTTTGGTCACCTTCTGCAATATACCATTCAAAACACAAACGGGGTTATTGACCATAGCAGTTGTCCTTCCTGGAAATATGTATATTTCGAAATATTCTGGATTCGCACACATTTAAATGCCCAACAAAATGTTTTAAATCTTCGACTCTTTACTGTTCTTTATCCATATGTTATCACTTACATTGCATCTCTTCATCATTATTCGGTCGCCATTTTCTCATCATTCTCACTGTATCATTGTAACCACAGAACCAAGTTTTTTCGTCTAACTCTTGTCCCAAAGTTTATTATAGCTTTTCTTCATTCGTTTCTATTTTTCTCATTGTTAATTCCACCCCTCCCAAAAACTCTACGACTCTTCATTTTTACTAGTAAATATGTCACGTGTAAAAACAAACGTAATGAAACAGGGGACTCAGAATTGATGTTGCTCTCCAGTTGATTTAGATTGTCCATCTCATTCCCTTTTCACCTCTCCTTTCCGGCCTTGCTGTAACCTTTTTAATCAAAAGAATGTGTCGGTAGTTCTGTTTCAAGGTTCTGTTTTGCCTCTAGTTCTACTCCTCATCTTTCATTCGATTTCTCATTTACGATGTACCTTCTACTGCGGCCAAGTTGCCACCAGTACCACACAACTCAAAACAACACATCGGGTTTGTCACTCCCTCGACTGCCCCTACAACACGCACCATCGCCACGTTTTCGCGACACACTCACCTCCGTCCTTGCTGCTACAAGGGCTACTAGTGCCGCTCAACTCCCCGGCAACGTCCTCAGTGACCACATCCCCCTCTACAACAACGGTCGCTGCCTCTGCCTCTGCCTCCGCCTCTGCCCCTGCCCCAGCTGCCGCGGCCGTCGCCGCCGCCGCCGCCGCCGCTTCTGAGAAAAACGTCTGTCCCGTAATAAGGCTTAATTGATTTTG
This sequence comes from Gryllus bimaculatus, assembly GCA_017312745.1. Lineage (NCBI taxonomy): Eukaryota > Metazoa > Arthropoda > Insecta > Orthoptera > Gryllidae > Gryllus > Gryllus bimaculatus. The sequence continues at coordinate 552,223 of BOPP01000046.1, forward strand.
CTCTGTGTACCCGGCCAAGTTCCTTTGTCCCGGCGGCGGTGCCAGTCGGTGCACGTCGCGGCGCCGGCGGCGGCGGCGGCGGCGACGGCGGCGACGGTGGTGGCGCCGTCCGGCGAAGAGAGCCAGCGCCCCGACGGAGAGTCGCGTCTCGACGCCACACGCCCCGCGCCACGCTCCGAGCCCTTCGTACACGGCTGCTCTGCCCAGGCGTGCATTCCTAAGTTGATGCGCGCAACAAGACACTCAGAGCGGGAAGAATATTGAATTATTATTATTATTATTATTATTATTATTATTATTATTATTATTATTATTATTATTATTACATTGTTTTCCAAAATTTCACGCTCGTCCGCAGTTTTCAGATATAACTCAAGAACAGAACGTCAACACATATGGTGTGATAGATGGAGAGAATTTCTTGCTCCTGTGCACTCACGTTCCTCTTTAATGACTAAGAGAGAGAGAACCTTGTAATGATGGTTGCCAGCAACACCGTCTTCAGCATGGTTCTGAAGTGCCTTTCATTTAGATGGAGTTAATTTTTGACAATCCTCCACTCTTCAGTAACAAGCCCATAAGTTGATACTATTACAATATCTACCTCTATTAATGTGTGTACGTTTTCAGTTCAATTGAGAATGACTGGAATTTTCTTTACTTTTTTGCAGTTTTTGACAGTAGATTACAATCTAATGGGACTGCGATATCTATAATTATTTCCCCACGGGTAGTTTTGTCGAACACGACATTATTAGGCTTATTTCCTTCCATTGTTGTTTCTGTAACAATGGCAGTATTTCACAATATTTTTGTTCTCTCATTAAAGAGAACTTGCTTCGGTAGATATTTGTAACAATGCAAGATTTCCTTTATCAGGTCCAATCTCTTGGCAAGAAATTGGTGGATGCCTTGGACACAGTATGACGTTGTAAATAATCTGTTTGTGCCAACAGAGAGCATCCACTTCAAATGTCTTGAATAGATTAGGTGACCTTCCTATACGGGCGTTACTGAAACTCTGTTTCATGCTATATCGCCTGAAGTTATTAGTGGATACTACCTGATCTTCAATGGCCAGCACAAATCCTTCCGTGTTGCCGAAAAGCCCAGCGGTTCTCAACCATTCTCTTCATGTTTATGGCGTTACTTCGAAGCGCTGTAGCAAATCTGCCATGGAGTTCCTTTGATCTCTACTGATCAACTCGGTCCTCGTATTTCTAAAAACTTGGATTATGGTCTTCTTGGAGCAGGGAAGAGCTTAAGAAGTGTATCGCCGTGATATTGAACACACATGGCCGACATGGATTCCTTGTTGATGAAATAATTTCTGAGCTGTTTTTCTTGCTGGCGGCATATAACTTCAAGACTTAAACACTCCACGTCTTCCATGATGTCTTGAAATACATAGCCTTTCGGTGTAACTTCGAGGATGATGCATGCGATAGTTTGATAGAAGTATTCTAACTGTTATATCGAAAGCTTACAAAGCTGACTCAGACCACTTGTCAACTCCAAATATATGTGATGATGCTGAGAGAGCCTGATGTTAAATCCTGTGAATGTGTTTCTCGAACTAATATAGGATTTGCAGATTTTCGTAACATGAGAGAGAACCTTAATAATAATAAGTTTTATTATTATTATTATTATTATTATTATTATTATTATTATTATTTTTATTATTAGCTTGCATCATTATTATTATTATCCTGCACCATTCTCTTAAGCAATCTTCAAACTATCCAATAACAAAATTTAATCAAAAACGATAGAGACGTTTTTGAGAAAAACATTTTTAAAAACATTAAAATTGTCTATACTACACTCAAAATTACGAGAACAATACTTTGGTTTTCCAAACGTTGTCCATGACATTATTATTACCTATTAAAATCCATCTTAAAGAAACAGATTTATACTCTGGGAAAAAATCTTTATCTTTAATACTTTAGTTGTAGAAAGACGTCGAAAAATTTTTTGAATTTCAATTAAGAAGAAAAGTGTTCAACGAAAATGAGACCTGTACCATTCTCTTAAACGCCCATCACACTATTCAACAACAAAGTTAATTAAAACGATCGAAGCATTTTTTTAAAATTTAGATTATGCCCCATGCAAGGAACCCCCCAAAATTAAAATATCGGTTTCATATTGAAGGGGTCGCGACATCAGCCAGATCTATTGCGGAATATAAGTTTTGGAAACTAGGCAGAACGGTTCAGGCGCTAGCGGTGTTCACAGACAGACAGACAGACAGACAGACAGACAGACAGACCCACATTTTGCCATCAATCCATTTTTCTGGGATCTCTAAAAGATGGATTCTGGCTACACTACGAATTAGAAGATTTTCTTCTACATTTACCATTAGATATATCCACTTTTTTCCCAGGGCGTTTGCCAAAAATTCGCCGGTTTTTATTCGCGCAGAATTACAAAACGTGGTAGCTGTAGTAAGAAATTAAAAAACGAAACAAAATGGTGAGTTCTGCTAGAGGATAGAAGAACGAATGGTATACCGATGTATAATATATAGGTCAATTCCAATAAAAGGAACTAGAGGAAGGGGAAAAATCCTTGACGAACAGCAACGATCTGTAAATGAATTTTTATTTCGCCGGCACAACTTCCCGTGAAGGAAACACGTGACACTCTCTCTTGAACCTTGCGAGGGCAGGGCGCAGAGGACACGCCATAAAAGATATCGTGTGGACTGACCAGTGATGTTCCGGAAAGAGAGAAAAAAATCATACGCGGCAATGTGAGGGGAGGGGGAGGTGAAAAATATGAGCACCACAGATACGTCGCGGAGAAGGAATGAAAACTGGCTGAACAAAAGCGGGGGGCAATTTGCTTTACGAGACAACTTGGCGCCTTTCCACGACTCCAGACCATGTTTCGGATCCAGGTTCCCACCCCCCTCTCCTCCCCCGTTTTCCTTTCGCCGTTCGTTCGTTCGTTCGCTCGCTCGCTCACTCGCGCCTGTTCTTTTGTGCAGCCTGTTAAATGTACACGCCTTTGTTCCTGCAGAGAGCACGTATCCAGCCGAAAAGCGCATTGTGTAACGCACTGTGCGTTTCATTCTGTCAAGACAAAGACTCAAACGCCAACTAGTGACTTAGAACCGGTTGCAAGTTTCTGCAAGAAAAGATGCAATACATTTTATATACGTTCTTTCCGGGAGATATTTTGTTTCCTGGTATGTTCATTTCCATATAGGGTTTCCCCTTTGATGTAAAAAGTTATGGGGAATCGCATTAAAAAATACAGAAAATGTTTTTTCAACAATAAAAAGCAGACACTTCAAAGCTCATTTGACTAAACATATTTGCGTTATAATATTAATTTAAATGTGTTCCTTGTAAAATAGGTGTCATCAACTATTTTGGTTATTACAGGATATTTATATTTTTAAAATATCTAGGCAAGATTACAAAATTGTGGGCCTTTAGAGAACCATTATAAATCTTTCTTGAAGACTACATCCGTAAATTTTCTATCAGTTGAAGGATCTTAGAAAAATACTCATAGCAATTCTATGCACTCGGCATTTCTTGATTGACTTATTTCATACATTGAGTGATTGTTTAGTGATTCCAGACACGTCAAGTACGAGGGTTATTAGCCCCGAATGGTTAGTTTTTTGCTCGGAAAGTGGCGTTTAAACTTTATTCGCTGTATGGCGAGATCGGACGCCGACCGGGTAACGGGGTTCTTCCAACCGAGAACCTCGCATCAGCGGGTACAGCCATACGCGGCCAAGGTCTTAGCTCCCGACATGTGTGGTAGTGTAGCGCATGAGTGTATGTGTGTAAGAGGTAAAGATAGAACAAGGAACAGAAAGGTGAGATCGCGCGCGTTCCGCAGCCCGTTTGTTGTGGTACTGCTCCGGCATTCTCCTGGTATTGATCGGAGAAACCACGGGAAACTACCGATCAGATCACTAAAATTCTCCTCCAGACAGCTACTGAATTCGATCTAGTTAACAAGCCAGCGTCGAAAATCCAGCCACCGTCAAGACTCTAGCTTAGGACCCTCCGGTCAAAGGGTCTGCAGTGACATCAGTTGATGCCCTATGCCGTGTCCCCCGGTTTGATTGATTGATAATTCTGGGCACGCTATCTGCTCCGATTTTAAGTACCGCTAGTACTGCGGATGATTTTTGCGTTTTTACGCCTCGAAGTGGCGAAGTACCTCCCCCCTCGAGTTGTGTGGTCCGGCGCCTTCCTACGCGTCGGCTTGCAGGGAAATTCTTCCTCCAGATATCTCCACCCAGTGGAGAACCACTTCAGACCGGACAAGCTCCAAGCATTATAACGAAATGTATGGTAGCGTAATGCATGTAAGTGTGTGTGTGTGTGGTGTGTGTGTGTGTGGTGTGTGTGTAAGTAGGTATGGCCTTGGCTCGTCGCGTCGAACCAGTGAACGGGCTCAGGCCTACCGGCGACGTCTCTGCCTCGCGGCCATGGGTTAAGGGGGTACGTGTGGTTAGCACGTAGACATCCCCACGCCGTATTCTGATCTTTTCAACCCGAAAAGTAAATTTTATTATCGTCACACAGCAACATATACTGGGACACTGCAAGGAAAACGCACACTTTAGTCTTGGCTCGACCGGGAATCAAACCATGGGCCGCATAGTGGAAAGCGAGCACGCTCACCGAGAGCTAGCCACGAGCCCTGTGTATGTAAGTAATGGGTGAGGATAAGACACGGAAGAGGAAGGAAAGTTGGCGTGCGATCCTGGCTCATTTGTTAGGGTACTTCTCTTTCGTTCGAGTAATATTGATAGGAGAAACTGTGGAACGATCAGAGCACCTGGCTGCTACAATTCTTCCCGAGGCAATGGATGAATTCAAACTTATATCGAAAATCCGCCAGTGTCGGGTCTCAAACCCGAGATTTTCCGATCAGAGTCGCTGCAGGGTCTGCGGCATAGCTGGTTCTGAGACAAACCCAGCTCCTCTCTATTTCCAGATATGAATTCGGATGTCTTGGAAGCCGTTTCTATCGCATTGCAAATCAAATTAAATAGTTGAAGAGAACCGATGCTTCTGAATTTTAAATTGGTTCCTACTGATAATTTGTATGAATATACGAATATTATTTATTATTTTATACTCAGATCGAAGAAGAATAAATAACAATTGGAACGGAATGCAATCCTGCTTGCATATTTTAAATATCGTTAATCTAATACTTGCCAACGTTAAATGTAATTCTTCCTTCAGGTCGGACAGTATTATTTGCTTTTTGCTTCTCATGAATTCAGAATCATAAAATATACAGATCTCTGTCTCTGTGAACCTGTCAACGAACGATTCTATGCAATTCATTTTACTAATGTTTTATTGATTTGCAATGACAAGTTTTCATTTGTGTGTAATTCATTAATTTTGAGTCCACAACAATTTTCAATATCACAGAATCCTTTAGATATCTGTGTTTAGACATTAAGCATTCACCTGTCAAGATAAAATGTATGTTAACAAAGTTATCGATTTTGTCATGACTTACTAACGAAATGATGGCTTCATGTAAGACTTAGTGACAAATTTTCGAGATCCCACAGTCGATCAATACGAAATACTTCCCGCAAACGTTTGATCAAAGAGAAGTCAATAGTTGGATTGTGTCTAAGGCATCCAAAATGTACGTAAACATCATCAATGAGGAAAAACATAGAGCACAAAAGAAATCATTTTAGTACTTAATGTCTAAATCACTAAAGGTGTTAATCACTAAAAAATTCATGTAAAAATAACGACCATATTATTTTAGCATTAAGCGAATTATTGACAATATGTAAAAATGAAGTGTGATTAGTTTTCTTATTGCATTTTACCTTGAAAATGTTCTAGAAAATTCTGTAAAACTTCATTATAAAATTATTATCAATATCTTAGTATTTAAACCATGATTCAGTTAGCCATCGAAACTTTTATAAATTTGTCTTATCATTTGCTTCTTTATTTAACCATTATAAGCACTTCAACGTTTTGGCTTGTAGAACAGCAATAGTTAAAGACATCACAAAAAAAATTTCTCGAATGTTTGAAGGTGAAGAATGTAAAGAAATAATGACATGACTGATCGCAATTACGCATTTAAATTCTAATTTCACATAAGACATCATTAACTCCTGTACATTTTTTGATATGCCAAGTTGAGAATTGAACTCGATCCCCAGGACAATAAAATTGATCACCTACAATGATGTGACAAATGCTTTGTTATATTGGAATGATGTAAATACAACGTGGCTAAATGGAGAAGAGCCCATTTTACCATTTTGCATTCATCTTGAGCGTTATATTAGGTGGGTGGCGGAAGATTCGGTACGTCGTTACGCGAAGGCTTGAAAAATCATATTCAAATAAAAAAAACCGTCGAATTATTCCACCTTTTATTCGCTGTTCGACTTACCAATTCGTTCTGCATAGATTCTACGGAGCTTTATATAAAACATCGTAGTATGAAAGTTAAGAACGTTGCAAGGAATAAGCGCCCAAAAACTCTCTCACAGATCCATCCCATTCGTGCATTTCATTTCTACATCTAGAAACACGTTGCGATAAGAAAAATTGATACATTCAATTACAGCAGGTTCTTCAAAATACTGGAGTCAAGTAAAGTTAATGGCATTTGTACTGCGAATCTCATTTGATTGATAATGAATGTCAGACAAACTGTGGAAAAGTTGGGAAGATGACTCTCCGCTTACTTTACTCGCACGTTCTACAAATTCCTTTCAATATAGTGACACCTTACTGGAGTGCCATTCAAAGAATTTGGACGTTAATTGCAGCAAATCTCAGAACTATGAATGAAACGTAAACAGTGTCTTGAACTGACACATATGCCAGCGAAAGATGTGGTAATGTCATGTCATCTCCACGGAGATATATGCTGATAAAAGAGAGAAAAGTTGGAGGTAATGGTAAAGAATTCTTTTGTGGAAGGGCAATAAGATAATACCATGGATGGAACATCTCTGTAGTGGAAGTAGAATCAGAGAAAAATAATTCATGTGATATCGTCTATTACTGTATTACCTAAGTAAATTTTCTAACGTTATGGTAAAACGCATGCCATTTGTAGTTTCAGACGCTGATAAATGTTGCAGTGGAAGTGTTAAGCGCATAGGTAGCTTCTTTAAAAGTCGTAATGCAAGGAATAGTGATGACAGTAATGAAAATATGTTATTAAAATTCTGAGAGATTACTACAAATGTTTCTATATATTTATTTGAGATACTAGTAATCACACCAGAAGAAGTAATTGCCTCGGCTTTATAACTGTGCACTAAAAAAGTCTCTCCGCAGTGACGACCTTGCTGGTGAGGGTTCTACAGCAACAGAAATTATGTTGGTAGCACGTGCTGCAGCTTGCAACAAAAGAAAACACAATTTGCGTTCTCACCACAGTCATAACAAATGCTGGATGTTTGGTGCCCCTCATTGTCTTCGAAGTAAACTGTTTGCTTCCACCAAAATTGCAGTTTTTGAATGAATTGATTGACGTCTCGTTTTCGTGGTGAGACTCTGACCATGGAGCCTTCTCTTCCGTCTGACCACGCAAATTTCGTTACGCTCCTTTCACCTACTAGCGGAGTAAGGAAGTATTTCTTGTACGACGAAACAGGCAATTTGAATTTAGCTCAGAGGCTTCGTTTAGGCTTGAGCATCTTTTACATGCAATAAATATACTAACATGGCACATCCGGCTTCACTTCCCCTCCGAAGGAAGGTGTACGGAGGATTTTTTCACTCTTACGTTTCCACAGCTTCGCTCGGGTTTGAACCCGCAAACTTGGGTATAACTACGCTCCCGTCCGCTACGCTAACCGATAGGCCATCGCCGCCGCTATTATTTTTAATAGTAAGCCCTGGCTCGGTCCGGTGTGGGGAGACTTTGCTACCGCACGTTAGTATGTTGGCGGCCACGGTGAATATGGTCGAGTCGGGCGACACAGCAGCAGCAGCAGCCAGACGTCGCGTGAGCTGAAGTGAGGCGACTCGGCGCCGGCGCAGATGCGGAGGCGTCGCCAACGCAAACTGCTGCATCGCGACGCACCCCACGTTCTGCGCGTCGCGACGCCCAAAGCCCAGTTTCCGCTGCGCCCTTCCGCGTCCGCCTCGACCCGCCCCCGCGATCCCTCTTCGCCTCACACCCCCAACTCACTCGCCACACGCCCGGGTTGCTTTGCCCCGTCACACGGTCACCCACCCAACCCTTCTCCCTCCAATCCCTCTCCAGGACTTTCCCCGCTACGAACCGGCCCGTTCCATTCTCCACACCCTCTCCCACCCCATTTCCCCCTCGTCAC
>BOPP01000046.1:564068-618796 GCA_017312745.1 Gryllus bimaculatus
CGCCGCCGCCGCCGCCGCCGCCGCCGCCGCCACCGCCACCGCCGCCACCGAATCCGCCGCCGCCGCCGCCTCTCTCTCCTCCCCCGGCGTGGCCACGGGCTGTCGCGCCGTGTGGCGAGTTCATTCCTAGCGCCGCCACCCGTGAAGGCGGCGCGGGTGCCGGGGCTGAATTGGCGCGAAGGAAGCGTCGCGTCGGGTCGCCTTGGCCGTCGGGCGCCGCAGCGACCTATCACGCCGAGGTGAGCTGAAGAGAAGGCTGCACAGGCAGGTCTTCGGGCCGGTAGGAAGGAATATGTCAAGTTGTGGGAATATGTGCCATACAGAAACTTTTGCTACTCTTAATGTCACTAGTTCTCACTCAACTACTCTCAGTTTTATTAAAAACAATTGCGTGACTTTCTTAAACATAAAAAATTGTGGGAGAAATTGCATTAAGAAAGGAATATCTGCCTTTAATATACAAGATTTAGGACCCGTTCGAAAATTATTTTGAAATTAAAAATTTTAATCGATTTAAAATATAGCATCATTACCATTATCTACACTTTTAAAGCATTTAAATGCATTTTTTTCTGATCCAGCTAAAAATTGCTGGTACTTTCCAGAAAATGTAGAAACTGTTACAAGGGATTTATTTAAAATATACCCACTATTGGAGTATTTTAAAGATCTCTAAAATGGAATAACTTGATTTTACTTCTGATGTATTTACCAAGCGTCAGCTCAAAAATTTCTGAAACCGAATGTTATGCATGATATTTCTCTGTCCATTCAGAGATTCCAATTTTCGAGTACAAAATTGCGTGTTTATCTCCGCCGGTACCAACACCCATCATATCCATGTTGTATTTGGCACTTGAACTTTTTTGGCTTTGACATTTCGGGTTAATTTCTTTGGCACTGGAACTTCGGCTCTTTGGCAGTGATCAACACTGTTTGTATTTGATATTTCGGATCGATAGTCCGACATTGCCGGCCAACTATTGATGTCCACAACGCTTTCACCTGATTAAATTCTCATGCTTGAGGGTATGAGCAACGTGACGAACATGCCGTATACCCTTCACCATGACTAACAAATCCACCTGTCTGAGCTCTTATCGTCCCATATCTACAATTTTAAATGACAACTCTATTTAAAAGGCAGTGCAAATATTTGTGTTCGATCATGATGCTTATTGATCTTCGTGTTAGAGTGACGATGGTGAATAATTCATTTTTCTAGAAACAACTGTCACCTACTGTAAAACGAATTGCGACAAAACGGAAACCAGAGATACCTCCATGTTAGTTTATTAAGTTTTATTAAGAAATCCCTTTCCAGCTGGTAGCTTAAGAAAATGTGAAGATATCAAAGTAAGCATCTAGAACTGGTTCCAGTCACCTGCAGCCAAAGACTACGTAGCGGGCCATTGCAATTAGTAGTGCCAAAAACTACGCATGTATAAATTTGCATTGTAAATTTAAAACACTTGCAGTTGGTTTGAAAGTATAAAATCTGATTAAGGTAGATCTCCTAAAAAAACGATATTTTCAAAAAGAATTGTTATTTTTCAATGTCTAAACCATACATTATTTGAACGGTTGTCAAAGGGAAAAGGAAGTGTTGTGAGCTGAAGAGATATTTGATAAAACATGAAGGGCATTACACTTCTAGCAAAACAATTAACATTATTAAAAATATTCAGTAATTCGTATAATTTTATCCAAACATACCTATACGAATAATTGTGATTGTTGTTGGGTCATATTATACGAAAATTATTCATTTAACTCACTTTTGTTCTGTGAAGTTCTGTGAATGTTTTCTGTCATTAACCCAGGGGTGCTCAACAAATCTGTCAGATCCAAGCCACGGCAATTTTATGTTCCTGAATTATTGCGATATACTTACATATATATATATATATATATATATATATATATATATATATATATATATATATAATGTGTGGGTGTATGGGTGTATATATGTGCCATAGATGTATACAGGTCTGTGTATGTTTATATATTGAATGTATGCTCGAAAGGAGTGTATGGTAAATTGTTTTTGAATTATAAATGTTCATCTATTGTAAAACTGTAGGGTTATGGCTACCACCTGGCAATCAGCCAATTGTAGCCAAATAAATATATTATTATTATTATTGTTATATATTATTATAATTATTCGTCTGATATTTCATGTATTCCTTCGTTGAATTTTCTTTTTTCATTCTTTCGCTGAATCTTTTCCCGCGAGCATGTTGAAACTCGATCGCTGCGCTGCGCGATATCAGTATGATACGTTGCATGCACTGGCGCCAGTGCATTGTGAGCTCGTGGCCTAAGCGGTACATGTCACGGCATTATTTTCAGCCATGTCTCTGACAAGGTCTCATTCAAAAAATGTATTCATTTGTATTATCTAGGATAGTCAGTCACTATTTCATTCCAAAGAGAGAGAACGTGAAAAGGAGACGTCTGTAGGGAAATGAAAAATGCGAACTTCGCAAAACAGAAAAAGACAAAGACTTTCTAAATATTTTTGTGAAAAATACAAAAAGTGTGATTGTTTGGAACTTGCCAAAATCATTTCTGGAAATTGTATTAAATATAATATAATATAATAATATGATGTTAAATGTTTTTTGCGGGTATTTTATCAATTTTATCTTTCTCATTACTAAGACAAGGTTTCTGCTTGCTATGCAACGAAGGATAAATGGTGGTGACTTTGAGATCGCTCGTGAGGATTCACTTTGATGACTATGGGGGCTAATAGAACGTACGTCTGATGAAATGGAAAAGGCCTAAGAAAGCTACCTTTTTCATTATTCACACAAGGTTTCTGCGGGGTAGTAGTCATTAACAATTGTATTGGGGGACATGTAGAATCTAAATAAAATACGTATTTTAGTAAATATGAGGAGAACGTGAGATCATTCACAATGAAAAAACGTTGCACCTATATCTGAGAGATACATTTCGGGCACTGACGTAAGTCTATCTACTGGGGGCACTTCCGGTCTAATTTGTACAATGGTTTCCATTTTTTTAATAGAAGGATTGGAAGAACACCTTAGCAGCACTAAAACAATTCCAGTGTGTATTGGAGTTCACTAATCACACTGTCGTAGAAGGTTTCCGAGAGTAAAAATATTTGTCTCATTTAATTTAATGATATTTAACAATTCTTTATTTTATTTTATATTATGAATAAAGTAACCAAGTGGAGGTGGTTGTCTTATTTTCGTGTAATAAATGCCTCGACACTAAAAACGTGTCCATTGCCCAATTCCCGATATCAGCTCCATTGTTTGGCATTTTCGAATATTAGCACCACATGGATACCCGACGCAATCAATCCCTTTTTTGAGTCAAGGACCATTTTTTTTGCCAAGGACCTACACAACAATGACCGATATCCCCCGGTATCAATTTATCCGCTATCCACCGGTTGACTATATTTATCCCGCAGTTGACTGAACATGGGACCTGACTGAGTTGGGTAATACTCGGAGGATTTAATTGGATCGGGTTGTTTTCCATGCTCCAAGCTTGAAATAACACCCTGAGAAATTTTTTTCTTCTCTTTGAAAATCCCCCCGCTCTCAAGCAGATTTGAAACCCTGAAATCAGGTTTTCAAAGCCAGTGTGATAACGCGTGTTTCACTAATCACAGATTCTAACAGAGGTAGAATATGTAGATATTTAGCCGAGGAACGTGTAGATTTTAGGCTTAGGCAAATGGTTCCATGCAATGAGGGATAAATGGTGATGACTGTGATATCTCTTGTTGATGTGCTGAGTTGGGAAATGCTCGGAGGATTTAATTGGATCGGATTGTTTACCATGTTTTAAGCTTGAAATAACACCTCGAGGATTTCTCTTCTCTTTGAAAATCCTGCACTATCAAGGTCCTCTTATTGACCTCTTGGTGATGAGTGTGAGATCGTTCACGAGGATTTGCTTTGATGAAGACGGGGATGCTACGTCTGATGAAATGGAAAAGTCATAAGAAAGCTCGCTGCAAACCAGCTCTTTGTCACACGTTTCACAAGAGTCGAACGGCATCTCCGCAACGGATACACAGGTACAGCCAAGAGTTAAGGCTTTAGATAGGTTACCCATTGGAGCTTCCAACATTCCACAATACAGGCAAACGTCGGACGCTACTTGCAAACTTTTAAAAAAACATTTTGCGAAATTCACATCGTTAAACGTTCCGACAAATGTGAAACTAATTCACTCAACGTTGAAGATAATTCAACACCGGCACTTTCGCAATCGTAAATTGTTCGCTCAGCATAGCACTGACTCTGCTTTCTGGTTGTAGAAACTACATTTATTGGTAGTGAATTACGATGCCCTCTTTGCTAATGATACAGATCTCATTAGCAATAAACATAAATCAACTAAACCAGAGATATATTACAATTCGACCTTCTACTTATACATCTTGGGCTTCAAATTGGCAAATAAAAATCAACATGACGAAATGTCAAGCCAATTTCCTCTAATACTCCTATCAAATTCATTAGTCTCTTCTTAGATACCAAGGCTACTTTGAATTTACACATGTAAAACGTACCGTAAAATAAATTAACGACCCTCCACTATTAACTATAAATCTCTAGTTCATATTGCCAAACTAATATACAAAATTCGTGTCACACTAATGTATGCATGTCCCGTCTGGTCCAATGCAACGATATCAGACATAAATAAAATTCCGGTACTTAATAAATTCAACCGTAAAATTCGTCATTCGTCTTGGTACATTCTTTAACTTTTTAGTTTGTTAGCTCCACTCAAAAAAATCTGCAAGATATATGGCGTATCCACATAAAGGATGATAATGACAACTCTAGTAACGATATATTAATTTAATTACCTGTGTGATTGCGCATACTTTAACATATGACGTGCCAGTAATGATAGATTATTTTCTCACTAAGGAACTTCAAGTTTGTCGTATTCACTATTTTGCATGCTAACAGCTATATAGTTTACACATCATCATAAAACAATGCAGACTAATTATTACTCTTCTGTTTCAGAAAATAATAGATTTTAATAATAAAATTGATCATAATAAATAAAGAACAGAGCAACTAATGTTATGTGTAATGTTCTTTATTCATATATTTAATGCGTTCAATGAAAAATAGAAAACAGTTGTTTCATGATTAATTGTACGCACCTGTTTTGCCAATTCTTGTTTCCATTAATCCTAGATGCTTGTTTTGTGAAAGTTCTTTAGATGATCCACGAACATTAATGTAATTAAATTTGTAAACAATCGTATACATATAATATAATACTTTTATAAACGCCATTTGTCCTTAGTTTATAATCCATTATGACCATTTGTAGTTATATCATTAATTAATAACGATGACATGTAATAAACTCTCACCGCAGGTTTCGATGTCTATTAGTAAAGCAAAATATTGGGTTTGAAAATATACAATTCTTAACATTATTATTATTATTATTATTATTATTACTATTACTATTATTATTTTATTATTACGATGTCGTCCTCATGTAGCAAAACATTTACCCGCAATCGGCGAGTCTACCCTCACATGCGGCAACCCGCTCCACAAATACGTCTAACACATTGCCTACTCTTCAACCGACCCCTTTCCTCGTGTCTTCCTCACGTCCATGTTTTCACAATATTATTGATTTCGCATTGACAGTAGAACCTAATGATAGAAATATGCTTCATAATTAGTAGGAAAGCGAATGTTTTACCATAATGGTCCTAGTGCAGAGTAAATTATCTCAGACATGCTCTTTTTTACATCAATGAAAACCTACTGAAATACCCCAGATGAAATTTCATCAACACCCTAAACACAAAGGTTCACCGCAGATCTAGCCATTCAAATTAACAGGCGGTCTCGTATAAAACTACAGAAACATCTAACTCAGCGCCCTTCAACCTCAGAACGAATGTTGCAAAACAAACGTGCATGTGTCCACGAAGCAGCTTCGAGAGAATGCAAACAATCAAATGCTTTACCGGCTCGAGAAAGTGAAAAATGAAATGCGATGCTTTTTTATCACGGTCATCACATTGTCGTCACCATAAAGTGGACCAATCATGATAACAGGCTCATTGTAATTTTTTATCTTGGCGTTATTAAATGGAGATTTTAAAAATGAACAAAGTCTTGATGATTTGCCAGTTGAATCTACGAACATTTTCCGATCTCCCTATACACAGATAAAAAATGCACGTTACGTATCTTACTGGTAATCTTTAAGCTCATATTAAGCTGGCGGTGCTACAACAGCACATTTTTTTCACATTAGTTTTAACTGAACCCATATATTATACCACGTGTACATATATTGTAGAGCAGCTCAGCCCGTTTTTTGTCTAGTTAGAGATGCGCGCGCATACAGCTAGATTTCCTGGTGGAGACAAAGTAAAACTACGGATAGCTGAAGTCAACGCCATCTTGATTTAATACCCACGCCCATGAAATCAGTGTCATTTGCCTTTCCAGTAAGAGCTGCTGAAGTGCACTGAATTGTTTGTGAAATTGCATTTTTAGGAATTTGTTAAGCACTTAAAGGTACTTCGTGTTGTTTCTTGATCTTTTCCTAAATTGGGGTCCAGAACGGCTCCAAATTAAAAAGCAGACTCACATTTATTAAATACAATTGCTTCACCTCTAGAGAAAATAAATATGGAGGAATTAAATACGGATTTAGCACAAATGATTGCCAAGCAGTGTGTTTTTGGTTTTGTATTAAATAAAGTTTTTCACTGAGAAGAAGAAGAAGATGATGGAAAGATAGCGCGCGGCTCGTGACCCATTTGTTAGGGTACTGTTCCGGCATTCGCCTGGTGTTGATCGCAGAAGCCACGGAAACTACCGATCAGAGCAGCTGGCCATCAGAATCCTCCTCCAGATAGCGACTGAATTCGACCTAGCTGAAAAGCTAGTGTCAGAAATTATGCCACCGTCGAGACTCGAACCTACAACCTCCCGGTCAGAGGCACTGCAGTGACATGAGTTGATACACTGAACTACCACTCTTGGTCTGCTATTAGGAAATGAAGATTATGAAAAGGAGTCCGAAAAAGTTTCAGCAGTGTAGTTATTTTCTTTAAAATAACATGAAATATTTTTCTTTGACACAAATATTTCCGGTGATTAACGTTTTTTCTAAATATTAATTGCCAAACTTATATTCTGAATATAATAAGAATTCTTAAGAATTATCATTACATCCAATCCATTAAATAAGATTGAAAAAAGTCATAAAAGCCCGCCCTTACTGCTAATAACACGGAAAGTTCGTCATATTAAAGGCACAAACGTGAGTAATTATATGCAAATTAGTGAGTGACGGCAAACGAAGCAAAGGAAACCGAAGTACGACGCTGACAAGCGATACTAATCTCTGCGCAGCTACATTTCGCTGTTGGTGCTTTTGATCCGCTAGGCCTTCGCCGGCGTGGTTGCACAATTTCTTGTTCGCTATGTACAAGTAGGAAGAAATACTGCATTAAATGAACAAAACGATACAGTTTATAACGTCTTTATGTCGATATTGAAGCTAGGTTGCTTGGTTCTAATTTTAGGCTGAGGCCACAATTTAACTATGAACTTCAACCACATTATTTATGTTATGAGTCAACCAAAACATTTTGTGATACCATCTAATAAAATATTATATTAATAAGATACTTTTTGAAAGGGAATACTGATGCCCCATATTAATTACAATTCATTTCATTTGATTGTACTTAACTAACAACATTCTGTTAAAATTCTTAACAAATGTCGCTCCTTAGAAGTGGCTATTCTCTCTTCAGAATAGTTGTCAAGACAACCATCTTTTTACCGAGAAAAAAATATTTTTGCATGGTTTTAGAATACTTCTCTAATCATGTTCCTGTGAAATAAAATTCCATATTGTCCGGGATATCAGGTTTTTCTTTTCAATTCAAGTTTAAAAAACATTTTCTATTATGTTTTACTGAGTTGTTAAAAAAGGTGTTTCATTTTTCGTGGGTGAAGTTTCCGTTTCTTTCACAGTCAAGATTGAGATTTTTTGCTCAGGCTTACGGTACATTTGGAGTTTATTTGTTCTACACCATAAAACCAATAAATATAAATTCTCTTCAAGTTGCTAGCAGTTATCAACTGATTTAACTTTAGAGTATAACTTCAGATCATCCACATTCATTAAATATGAGCAATTAAAAATATTAAATTTCAGATCATTTACAAATAAAATACATTAAAATTGGCTCAAGCGGTAACTCCGAGGAATATCACAGGTAACTATTATGTCTCTTGAAACAAATGATTTATATTTGTCATTTACAATAATACCTATCAATTAGTTTTGAATCCATTTCAAGATGGTACCATTTATTACCAAGTTTTGTATTTTCTTGATTAGTGTTTTATAGTTGATGGTGTCAAACGCATTAGACTAAATAAAAAGTGTCAACCACTGAATTTAATTGTAGTTTTTCCAAAGTATAATGTGAGAAATTAATACTTTTATTAATGTAGAACGTTGGTATTTAAGGCCATGGAGTTCGTCCATAATAATGCTTTCTACAGAAATGGCGAGTTTGTCTATTATGATAAATTAAAGTAATATTAGTCTACCACTCATCTTTGAGACAGACCTGTAAATCATTATAACTGAACGATCATCAGATTGATGAATAAGTTTTATGAAACTCCTTTTCCAGACAGATGGAAAAAAGCCTACCTAATTGATTTGGATAGTAATATTCGAGTTAAATTAGTTTGGCATTTTTCAAAAGTATTGGGGGTATTCTGCGTGGTCCCGGGGGTCCCATTTTGGTATTTAATTTTTCAATTCATGTGAAAGTATCAAGTTGTGTTAGTTCAAGTTGAAACATTAAATACGGTGCAAAAATTGTTATTTTATAGTTATATCAGTATCAGTTTCCGTACAGTACAATGCTAACTGATTCAAAGGAATTCGCAAATAAATGCACTATGTCCTCTCCCGTTTCAGGTCTTATCCCATTAAAGGTCAGGACGGTTCCACACATGCAGCATTCGCTGAATCCCGAGTAGTGTGGACGGGTTCCTTGCATTCGCCGAGCGCCGAAGGTTCGATATTCGCCCTACCCACGGCGTGTTGGTCTTTAGGTCACATCAAAGGGAGCGAACACTCGCCGAACCCATCAGCTGTTCGGAATTGGACGAGCTGCTCGGCAAATTCTCAATGTGGTGAGCCGCCTTAACCTTTAGCAAACCATTTATTTCCCATGTAGTGCTAGCAAACTTCCGAAAAGATTTAATATCATAATTAATTGGATTCTGATTTAAGATTTATATTTGTGTTTAGATAGAAATATATAAAATTACAAACTTTTTCAAATATTATAACGTTTTATACAATTATAGAAAGAATGCTTTTTATATATCGTGAGTGTTTGTCTGTGTGTTTTTCATGATTGAGCTTGATTTATTTTTGTGGAGACCGTAGGAAAGTAAAAAAATCAATGTCGTCTATGAAATAACTTCGCGAACGTAATGTAAAAATAGCTATTGCGCAATTCTACCTCTAAGAATCCCCAGCTGTTCCCATCAGCGCTTGCCATGAAAGAAGGAGCGCGAGCGTCTTCTGCCTGCGAGTGCCCGGCGCGGCCGCGAGGGGCGCTGTAGGGCGGTGGGCGGGGCGGGGAGCGCTCGGTTATGCATGAGGCGATGAATAAACACGCGCTGGGCGAGCAGATTGCTGGCGCGGCTCTATTAAGATGATGAGTGAGAGCGACGATCGTCGGGACTTGCTAATTAAGATAGATGCATTGATTCGTAAGTTTGCCGTGTCGGCCGCCGCAACTGCCGCGGTTCGCTCGCGGAGTCTGCGGCGAAGTAGCGGCGGCGAAGAGCGGACTCCGCGAGGCGGAACGAGTAAGAGGCGGAGTGGGGCGGGGAGCAATGGGGCAGGAAGAATCAGGGGCGGCGAGAATGGTGGCGGGTGAGAATAGGAGGCGGAGGAATCGGGCGGGGAAGGAAGTGACGGGGAGGATAGGCGGGGAGGAAGGGACGGGGGGAATTGGGCGGGAAGGAGAGGGAAGGGAGGAATTGGCGGGGGAGGAGAGGGACGGGGGAATGGGCGGGGGGAGAGGGACGGGGGAATTGGGCGGGAGAGAGGGAGGGAGGAGGCGGAGGAGAGGAATTGGGGGGAGGAGATTGGGCGGGAGGAAGGGCGGAGGGAGCGGGGGAATTGGGCGGGGAGGAGAGTGGACAGGGATGGAAATTGGGCGGGAGGAGAGGGACGGGGAGGAATTAGGCGGGGAGGAGAAGGGACGGGGCGGGAATTGGGCGGGAAGGAGAGGGACAGGGAGGATATTGGGCGGGGAGAGAGGGGAATGGGCCGGGAGACGGGGCAGGAATTACGAAAGGAATTTGGGGGCGGGGAGGAGAGGGACAGGGAGAATTAGGACGGGAGGAGAGGGACGGGGGAATTGGGACGGGGAGGAAGAGGGACGGGGAGGAATTTGGCGGGGATCAATGGGACGGGAAGAATAACACTGGGAGGATAGGGCGGGAGGAATGTGGAAGGTAACGAATAAGGCGAGAATGGGGCGGGGAGGAAAGGGACGGCGAGGAATAAGACGGGGAAGGATTAGGCGGAGAGGAAATGTGGGCGGGTGAGAATGGACGGGTAGGAAAAGGGACGGGGAAGAATGGGGCAGTGAGAAAAGGGGCAGTGAGAAAGAGGGCGGGGTGGAATAGAATAAGGGAGAGAGGAATGGCGCGCGGAGGAATGGAGGGATGGGGCGGGGAGGAATGGGGTAGAGAGATATGGCGAAGAGGAATAGGTGTAAGGGAATAGGCCTGGGAGGAAAGGGGTATGTGGGAATAGGGCAGAGTGGCATTGGGTGGGGCTAGCTGTGTCATCGAGGCGGAAAGCATCAGGCATGGTTGAATGTGAGCGAAGCAGTAGGTAGCGGGGCGGAACGGTAAGCCTTGGTACGTAGCGGAGAGTAATGAAGCCGCGAAAATAGTGAGGGGCGAATAGGGCAAGGCGAACAGTAGCTGGAAGAGACAGCACGTGGTGGCGCGGGGCGAGGTGGACGGAGCGAAGCGGGGCGATGGGGGCCGTCAAAGGCGGAGAGGGCTATCAGGCCGGTGAGGGCCGGAGCATTCCCGGGCGAGGTCGAGCGGGGCGAGGCGGGGAGAGAAGGAAGGTGGGAGGCAACGGAGGGGAGGGCGGGCTCCTCGCGAGAGGATGCGAAGGGGTGGGCGACGCCGGTGCGGCGCCTGCGAGAGCGGAAGGCGCCATTTCATTTAATAGCACCGCTTGTGCATATTCTATGAGCGGACGGTGGCGCCCGCGAAATGAGCAACTATCGATCGACTGCGGTGGGCAAATCGACTGGCTGGTGAGTACCATTAATCCGCTGCTGTCAGGTGTAGTCGAAGGACATTATGGCAGTAGTTAGAATGCCCTAAAGATAAGGTTGCAAAGATCCGTGTTCACACCCTATTAGTTTCAAGTCCTGCTACTTCCTTCCAAGAAACATATTCCACCTATTCTAAATACACATTTTAGTACAAATGACGTTATGGATGAGTATTGTTTTAAGAATCACGAATTTACATTGATTCTGACATATCAACTCATATTCTAATGCCAACAACTCACTAGTAAATCAGCGCTCATCTTAAAGAAGATGTGGTAAGAAATATAAAAATTTGCTTGATAAATAATGAATTAGTAATATTACTATTACTATTATCATTATTACGACTACTATTATTATTAATACTATTTAACTAATGAGATCCCCATTTATGTTTGAAATTTGTATTTATAGGTACAGTATTATAATCAATACAAAATATAATTCTGATAAACTGGGAACTGTCTTTGTTCACAGTTATCCCCACACGCCATCTTTGATTTATTTCACATTACTTAATTCGTGCGGCAAGGATGTGTTTGCGATTGAAAAATAAAAGAAGATGGTACGGGTCGACGACATTGCCTAATATCAGATCTCAATATTTAATCACATTAAAATGGTATGGTGGGAAATACTTGAAATAAAAAAAATCCCCGAAGAAAGAAAAACATTTTATCCACATTTAATAGCCTATTGTTTGTGCGTATTCTGTGAGTAGACATTTCATTGTACCACATAATTGACAATCATGTTCATTCTCGACATGCATGCGTCATATTCAAAATTTTTATCCCACTTACCTTAGCGATGAGCCGCTGGCGGGAGATACCTGGATGGCGAAAACACTACAAGCCGAGGTGTAGATTAGCGTCAGATCTCACCATCCTACCCGGGGGAAGAACACCGACACATTGTAAAAACCATGTAAAACATGCACTACACTTACGGAAATAATTGCCATAACAGTTGGCGCGCCAGGAAATACGAACTAATCAATCAATCAAAAGGGGGATTGAAGCACAAAAATGAAGTCAGATCGGAAAGAGTGAAAGAGAGAACACGAGTAGTGCGGCGCCGGCGCCGGGGGCGGGGAGCGATGGCGGGGAGGGGGGAGGCAGGGGTGCCCCGCATATCAATGGCGATGAGGTACCACAATCGAGTTAAAGGAATCGAGATGCGGCGGTGCGGGTCGCCCGCGGCCGCTGCGGTTCCATCTTGCACGCCACGCCGCACACAGTGCACCCGGCCACTCGACTGCACTCCGGGGGCCGTGTCTGCGTAGGGGGATGCACGGTGTCTAGTGGTGAGTTGCGGGCGACCACCCGGGCCCTGTGTCTCACGGTGCAACTCACGCCGTTAGCTTCAACGTGGAGGCAGTGAGTAGGCAATGATCAAGCTCCTGGTTGCAGGTTCAACTCGGTAATTCACCAGTTAAACCCTTGCCGTGCGATTGAGGTTCTTAGGGACGCTCTGGACTCCACATATATACGTCCGGCGGGAAATTAACTATTGTCAGGTTGCCTACGTTCTCGGCGGTACTCACGTCGTTAGCCGAACTGTGTAGGCAGTGAGGAGACGGTATGTGGGCTCCGAACCGCCCGGACCTTAGTTCTGGGCAAACGGGAGGGACTCGGCGTTTCGGCGCATGTGAGTGGCGCGTAGTCATACGAAGATATTGACTCCGGTACTAGCCTGGATAGCTAGGAGCTCTGAGCTCTGAGCTGGCAGTGTTACCCGACCCGGGCATTGTCTGGGGAGGTTACCGTGAGGGAAAAGTGGGTTCCGGTCGGATATCAGCCTGCTGACGCACTGTTGCGGCGGCGCGGGTGCGGATAAGAGCTAAAGCTCAGGTGGCCACCCTGGGGATGTTTTCCCTCCCATAGAACATGTACTGTTTGGGAGTTTAGCTCACACTAGGAATCCACTCTTGTTAACAGTTGGGTTCATGGATTCAGCGTGGAAGGGGCCAAAACACATGAGGAACTTTGCCGCCCGGACGCAGTGTTTGGCGTGAAAGAACTCCAGCACTAACACGGACAGCTGGTAAGCCTCAAGATGGCAAGACGGTCCCACACAGAATATTCGTAGATGTTCACATCACATTAACATCACATCATTAACATCACTGTTAATTGGACTCTATATTTTTTATGAATTACAAAAATATTTATTTTACTTCACATTTATTTATTGTTTTGCTGCTGGCTTGGACCACGCGTTTATGCACTCTGCATTACCTGCATTTACTGGGGCTCACAAACACTATATCGGGCGGCATGTGGATGTAATTTTTGATCCGGTGATCAGAATTTCGCAGGATCCGATTTTTATTCTCCATGGATGCTATCTCTGGGGGTATGAAAAATGAAATGACGACAATAGAGGGGTGAGAGGAGAGCATATACATAGAAACACAAATAAACCCATGCCTAAGGTGAGGCTCGATCCCGCTAGGTTCTCGTCCGATACCGCTACGATACTACTGCCTAAGTGATCTCGTCCATATCAAGGGTCATGTTTTTTTTATCTCTATTGTGTTTAGATCATTTAAAGATATGGTATATTATTTTGGTATTGTGGTGAGCTTTCGTTGGCATTTACAATGAAATAATTATATGAGCCATCATTGCCAACAATATTGTTTATTACAATAGCAGCTTTCAATGGCTTATCCATTATCAACAGTTTTCTGCTGTATGGAAGCCACCAAACGACTACCAGTAGTCGACAACCTGCAATCGACTACCATGCAGTCGTTTTATGGCTTCCATTGGCGGAAAACTGATGATGATGGATAAGACATCGAAAAATGCTATTGTAATAAACAATACTGTTGGCAATCACTCACACAATTATTTCATTGCACACGAAAATTACATTATTTTATCACTTAATAATATTGACAATTCTCTTACGAAATCTATTTTCCATGACTATTTGTGTGTGTGGACGAGTGTGCGAAAGAGAGTGTGTGCGTAAGAGAGAGGAAGAGAGTATGTGCGTGAGAGAGAGAGAGAGGAAGAGAGAGTTTGTGTGTATCATTTGCCCTATTACGAGCCAGCGTGCTCGCGGCATTCGCCTTGGTGAATATACGCCACTCGCTCCGTGGATCCAACCGCTCAACGAACTCTCCCACCGCACGCAACCGCTGCACATTATGTAATCTTCCTGCAAAATAGATTTACGGTGTAATCCGTGGCGTGGCGTGGCATAGCGTATGTACAAAGTCGATTCGCGACAGATATTCCTCTTCTCTTTGACTCTCTTTTCGTCATTAATAATCTCACCTCGTAGCTCCATTGTGACATTTACAATTCCGGATGTAAGAGAATGCAGACTGTAATTGAAAAGGATTTCAGGTATGGATATTTTCAAAGCGTACTCGATCCACTGACCTCTGCGCTGCTGACAATACGCTTGCTTTCAGTCTGTACAAACCGTCGTTTACATCTTTAGTTACGAAATGCCCATGATCTAGTCATTTGTTCCCGGCAAAGGCTGTATTTTATCATTTTAGAAATAGTCCACATGGGCACTCAATACTACAGGTTTCCAATATGTGTTGTTATGTACTGACGCGTCGACTATTTTAATATTTATTATCACTGAGCGAATACGAGATCTGATTATAAATGGAATTATTAACTTTCCAGGGCACTTGTATGTGAGGATTTAATAGCCGGTGTACTGCCTCTTAAAGCAACGAGTTAACTGCATTCAAATCTCGGTAAACGCATCTTTTTCCAAATTGAGAAAGGTGGTTTGTGACCGGTAATCCTCATTACCCCATCTTCTATTAAAATTTAAAAAAATTCACATAAAACGTCCAACAAATAATTGACTAATTACTCGTATTACGATTAAAGGAATTATGGAAACAGAATTTTAGAAATCCACTGGACACGTTTGAAGAACAGAGATAACTTATACAAAGGGAAAGAACCCAAACAAATATTAAATAATTATGTTGAATAAAGTAATACAAGCGACATATTCGGACGTAAATACTTCTCCGTTATTTTCACATTTAATTTTTAAACATATTAATGTATATAAATATGTTCAATATTGTAACAATAGCAGTGATTCCCGTGAGAAATATTTGACATTTTTCGCATTACGACAAAACGTGTTAATTCTGAATATAAAATACTCCTGTTGGAAAACAAATGTTACAGTGGAAATTCGAAATTAAAGAGAAATAAATGAATATACTAACAGAAGCTGTGTTAATTTGAACTCAGAGCAGTCAAAGTTTGCTTTGATTGAAATAATTCATTGATATTAATTTAATAATGGGAATCTTTCACACAACGAAATGTCTTTTCCCCTAAAAATCTAGGTGGATGGTAGGGTTTTAGAATTGTATCTCTCTTTCATTCTGCAGAATAAGAGAACCGATCACCGCTGATTAACGTTGGCACTCCTATTTTTATAATACTGGAATTAGAACATTCAAAATGGGCGTGGACAATTAGTTTTTCCAAGATAATAACTACTCAACAGATCGCGTTCTTGTTCTGATTCTTACAATCGATCAGTGTGTTTGAGCTTCGTAACTTTAATTGGTATCAAATGACGCCTTCAAAATACACACGCTAATAGTCCACAAATGGAATTTTATTTAATGAACTCCTATAATTTAGTACGGAGTGTTACTCTTTACCTGACTGTTCAAATTTTCAACTTTGCTCTTTCTGCAACTTTCTTCTCTCGTCACAGAAATAGAATGTGAATTTGTTAAATCATCCAGAATTTTTTAAAATTTGAATGTTCTAATAATAATAATAATAATAATAATAATAATAATAATAATAATGTCTTTATTAATGGCGAGGCTCAGGCCATAGGGCCTGCTCTTCCGCCTAACCACAAATTGTTCTAATCAGCAGCATACATTTTTACGAGCACCATTGCTTCAGTATAATCATTGCTTAGATTTTATGTCCAGAAAATTATTTTTTTTATTTCGATGCTTTCCTAATTTTCTTGGTTTAGAGTTTCATTGAAGTGTTCCTAAAACCACGCTATTGCTGTTAAAACTGCACGTACTTTCTCGCCCATACTTTCACGCAAAAGTACAAGAAAAATACGAAAATTTTCGAAAAATGCTACATGGACTTATTATTAAAAAATCTATCTTTATGAAACAGATTTCATTGAGGGAAAGAAATCGTTATCTTCATAATTGTAGGAAGACGCTGAAACATATTGAGGTTTTACAAATTTCGAAACATCAGAGTTTTAACGAACATGAGACCTGCGCCATTCTCTTAAACGTTCATCACACTATTCAACAACAAAATTGAATAGAAAACGATGGAGCCATTTTGTTGAAAACTTGGAAAATGTCCCAGAGACTTCATGTAAAGTACCCCGCAAATTAAAAGATTAGTTTCAAAGAATTGTAATGCCATCTAGAATGATTGAAGAATATCAATTTTGAAGAAAATTAACTGAAAGGTGTAGCCGCTAGCGTTGTTCCCACACGTACGGACGGACAGCCAAACAGACTTTGGCCGACACTATAATTTTTCTACGAAAGACTCGCAAAATAAGGATTCTGGCTACACCATGTGATAGAGGATAATTTTTTCTAAATTTAGCATAAGAATTTATTCACCTTTTTGCTACCACGGCCCTGTAAATATAGTTTTTCTGCCCAAAATGCGCCGTTTTTTTCGCGTAGCATTACGTAACTTTCATTCAACTGCGTAAGCGGTAGCAAGAAAGTAAAAATAAAATATAAATTTTTCTTTTAGGGCACGTACTACTCGCGCAAGTTTTCTTGATACACGAGCTCCCTGGTCCTCATCCAGCGCTGAATAGCACGGAACGTTGAGATACTTAGGTTCTACTCGGAACGGCACGTACCAATTTACAATGCTGGCAACAACCACCTCGTACTTTCAAAACAATGGTAGCATTTCTCGTGGCATGCTTTGGCGAATTAAGTTCATGCTCGCAGTTGGTACGCCCTTTTAAGCCGGAACGTAGCTAGAGCCCTCTCCCCACACTCCTCGCAGTGGAATATCAAGAAAACTTGCGCGTTTAGTACGTATATCGTTCAAACTTAACCTACTTTCCGTTATGCTGAGGAATGCCTAGAAGTTGCCAGAAGATTACATCTGCTTACAGTAGTAAATATTATCGAAACCCGTTTATTACCTTTTTATTAACAATTATATAAAATAAAATTTTAATTAACTTGTAAAGTATTTGTAAATCCCCCTTATATCTCTTTCTTTTGATATCGGGTTTGTTACTACTGTTTAGATACGGCTGCCTTAAAACGCGTGAATACTTCAGGAATAATATACGTCACTTCGTGAACATTCTTGAAGGTCGAAGTCTTTATTCTCCAAGCATAGTCTACAAATAACAAATTATAAAAAAAATCATTCAATGTAGTAAATTAATAAGTACTTTTCCCGACATATAAAACGTGTAACAAGTATTTACATGTTGCTACTATAAAAGTAATAATGTATACGTTCGACAGTTCCTGTTTTACTTGAGGTAAATGCTATTTTCAATAAAATTTATATAAAAAAATCTTTGGCATGAGAAATCTCTACGAAATTCTGTCGATAGTCGGAATCGTATGGTACCATCATCCTACGTTGACTCTCGAACAAAAAATCGTGACTGCCGTGCCTCTTCACAAATAGAGCCCTTGCAGGCGGCTCTGCCTGCCCCACGCTGCCCCCGTCGCCACGGGGTCTCTAATAAGCCCTGTTTTAATTAACTGTGGTCTTTCAAAGGGCGCCCCTGCACTCGCTAAAACTGTCGCAGCCCCAGCATTGACGCGGGACGACGCTGTGGCCATCGAAATCACCATCACGTTGTGTCCTATTCACACAGTCACACCTACGTGTTTGCACCTCATTCTTCACCGCGATTGGCTCATCGCGATCACCTTTACCAATAATGTTCTTGGAGGATTCTAAGGAAACTGTCCCTCGAAATTACACGCTAGATTTTCTAAGAATTAAAAAATAGAATTAGACCTAAAATGAACAAGATTAATCTGGCTCATGGGAAGAAAATCATTTTTAAGCATCGCAAAGACATTAATTGTCAACAAAGCAATATTAAAACCAGTCTGGACTATCACATACAACCTCAAAATTTTAACGTTGAAATACTACAACGCTTCAAGTCAATAGCGTTAAGAAAATATGTAAATGTTCCATGGTACGTAACGAACGCAACTATACACAAATACTTACACATCCCAAAATAAAAGAAGAAATCAACAAGATCAGTGCAAAATACCTTCAACGACTACATAACCATCCCGATCAACTATCTACTTACAACTTATCAACCCTATCAACTTACTAGACAGTAGAGATACCATCAGACGACTTAAACGACATCACACTTTAGAAATCCCATATCGGCTGTAAATTGATTATTCTATGTTGTATATTATTCTATGTTTCTTATTGTATCTATTTATTGTTAACTACTATTAATGTAGTAATATTAGTGGAGTATGGTCAAAGAACTCTACTCCTCTCGTTTGCTAATAAGCAATAGTTTATGAAATTTAGCCAAATGTTTCGTCGCAAACAAATTGCAAAATAAAAAATTAGAAACAAAAGGTTTTCTGCATTGCTTGTTTAGTGTTTCCGAGCGCAACCACTACACGGGTCGCAATATGTGGTACTGAAGAGGGCGGTATTCTCCGCTTGGAACGTGGGATCCTTCACATCGGCCAGCAGATTCTTCCCTGGTAGGTCCCACAGTGCGCAATCGCTTCTGCCGCCACAAGATCTAGCTCAGCTCTCGAGTGGTCTACAGATATGTGTGTTACCCTGATGCATCTGAGAAATTATCCTGGAATTAGTCGGCGAAAGCACGGAAAGCTACCCCTAGAGCAGTTAGCCGGTAGCATTCTTCTCCAAACAGAGTCTGAATTGCTCATAATATCAGTGATACATTTATAAATAGTTTACATTTTCTCTAGTAACGTTTTTCATTGTCAGATCGGCAGTCTCCATAACATCAAACATTGCCGACCAGTGATTTCCTATTAAGTAGGCCGGTAAATTTGTGTTACCGTATTGGAGTCAAATATGGAAGAAATACGAATTACAAACAATTAAGTCTCATTACACAATACTTTTGCTATATTCGAAACAAGAGCCACCATCATTGGCATTTCAAGTACCTCCACAATTTATTATATCCCTTCCAGTAGCATTATCCTCATTTCCATCCAGGAATTTGCATCATAGGCTTCATGTTAATTCTTTGTCCTCGTCTTACGGAAGAGCTTGAATGGGTCTCAAATTCACACGAAGACTACACTTTCTGTTGAGGAAAAAGATTTTGTCTTGTGCAATACAAAAATATATATTGTGAACTCCGCAGCTCTTGGAGCCTGAATTTCTAGAAATGTACCTTGGAATATTCCACACCAAACACAATATTCTTCAATGCAAATTAATTACTCTCTTTAAGCGCTTATACAATTATCCATAATATGAAACCATTTAAGATATAATGTTAGACTATTTGGATATGTATTCCAACCTTTGGCATTTATTTTTGTATTGGAGCAGACGTATGACTTATGGGCTTGTCGACTGTAAACATTTCCTAACATAAAGAATGACTTTAGTGAATAGCTTTCTTTTATGAAGATAACCACATTTTTTCTTGGCCTTTCTCACGAATAAATATTATAATTCTCTCATGTATTTGAACACATGTACGTAAGCAAAAATATCCGCAAGAAACCAACAGAGCCGGTTTGTAATGAAAGTATGTTGTAACTATTAAATGTAAATATTTCAGAGAAGAGTAAATTAGCTCTAACAACCTTTCAGTCAACGAATTTAAATCACAAGAATTGTTCGCCTCAGGCATTGTGTTGGCCAGCATCGCAAGCCGATAACATTATAACGATATAACATTGAAGATGGTGAGGTCACTGACTCGTTCCCTGGTGGGTGGCGGTTTACTCGGCGAGTTAAAAATTACATAGTTCGTGTCGGGGTTAGTGGTCTGTGAATTATAAAGTTGATTTCTCTGTTTAGAAGTTTCGTGGTTTTCCTGATCACTTTCATACTAATGTCAGAAGAGCACTGTATTCAATGGAATTCAAACCCTACGAATTCTTTCTTCTCTCTCTTGTAGCCTTCCCACCCTTAAAGCTCATTGAAGGGATGATCATTGTATTCATCACAATGTCAACTTTGTTTTTGGTAAAAAGAAAGTGGTGAATACAAGAACACGGTGTTTCTAACTGTATTACATACATATGTATATAAGCTTTCTCATTATAACCCTCTATTAGATTTTGTCTTTTTTTCAAAACACGAGATATTTTACAAACTGCACATTTTTTAGAAAATGACTTTTCCCAGATGCAAAAGTTCGCTTCGTGAAGAATATAATTTTGCTTTTAGTTCATGGAGGTGAATCCTGGAATCAAAAAAATTATATTTTTGTTCGTGCATAACCGTATCTGTGTTTTCATGTACAAAATCTAATTAACAAGCAAATAATGTATTTTTAGTCTCTTTATTTTTAAAAACTGTTTCGCTTGGCAATATTTACCATTGCAAAAGAAAAATCATGTTACGTAATTCAAAAAGAGGACGTTAGTATCATTTAATTTCTTTTGAGTTCAAATCGCAAACATGAATAGGTTGCCTGAAACAGTGATCTGTTCGACACAATACTTTTATCAGAAACGTATGTGCAATGCTCTGGGTAATTTTTCAAAAAAAAAAAGACATGAACTAGAAAGAAGAATGCAAGTCTAATCACCGAACTTCCAATTACGAAACGAACACGAAACAGACAAAGAAAGAGTTAACAATACACACACGTATCTGTCGCTTCAATACAGCATTTCAGCGAGCGACTTTATTGAGCTGGAAAACAAAGCGCTGGACACTGGCTTCGGATCCGGGCGGTGGAACACGCATGAACCGTCACAGGGGCGTCGAAAACGATTCCGAGAGCCGGTTCCGGTCGGGAACCGACTCGCTAGCTCCCCTCCCCCCCCCCGCCCACGCGTCTGCGACACTGATAACCTTTCATCACGTGGGAGGGCGCGCCAACGCCCCACAGCAATTACGCGCTCAGCCCGACTGCTAGCCGCGTCGGCGTCAGTGGGGATGGCAATGGGAGCAGCAGCGCTGTTGGCGGCGAGGGACGTCAACGAAGAGAAGCAAAGGAGAGATATAGCGAGTCCCCCTGTGCGCAGGCACTGTCAAACAGCACCTAGAGGCAATGTCAAGCGGATTGAGAAAAGGTTTACTGCGATATAAAAGAGACATCCTTGAACGATTTTACGTAAACGTTACAATCGATGACATTCACACGAATAGATGCAAACGAAGTAATAAATGCGGTATAACTAAGCACTTTTATTTGACATGATTTGACATGACGTGCCGCGTCTTCGATTAAGGACATGACGCAGCCGTTGCATGATCCAAATAATATATTAAGAATAAAGCCAAGTTTGAACTTTGTACACCATCCTCTACTCTCGTCGGTGACCTTAGACATGTGAGAAGAAAAAAAATTCTAATGGTTGACAAACTGTTTAGAAACTGAATTTTGAGGCCATATGTACTCAATGTCGTGCACATTTAATCCTTGATCACTCTTTTGTGCTTTAGCAGGCTCATCTGTGATGATGGGATGGCATTGTAATGCGGTTTATCAATGATCAGGCTCATCTGGCACATCTGTGATGTTGTGATGACAATGCCCTT
Source organism: Gryllus bimaculatus (assembly GCA_017312745.1). NCBI lineage: Eukaryota > Metazoa > Arthropoda > Insecta > Orthoptera > Gryllidae > Gryllus > Gryllus bimaculatus. The sequence continues at coordinate 586,233 of BOPP01000046.1, forward strand.
CGGTCATCATGATGTACATTTTTAGTTTTATAACGAGTATTAAAATTAATTGAAAGCTATATACAAGTAATTTTGTGTTTATTTGTATCTCTTATACTAGATTCATGATTAGTAAAGCATCTTTCGCATGTGACCTATATTCTATACTCGAAGATACTGATTTGTAATGATTACAAGTCAAATAGTAAAACATGAAGTGGAAAAAGATATTTAAATAGAAACTAGTGCTCCTATGGAATAGCACCGACTTTCCCGTGTTACTTTTATATTTCCTTTGATCTTTCCTAGTTATTCGGATTTGCCACATGCGTTTGCCAGTTGCAATCTAACGCCGCCCGAAGTACATTTAAATTGTTTTCGATTTCCTAATGGGATTATTATTTTAAGGGAATGGGAATGGGATTATTATTTTAAGAAATCTTAACTTACAGTAGTTCTAAGAGCTGTAAAAACCTTACAATGACAATCTAAAGGAAATGAAATAGTGGTGATTGCGAAATGATGTGAGGCGTCAACACAGAACGGAAGAAGATAAGGGGAAAAGAAGAAGAGATTTGATGACGGAAAATGGTACACGTCACGGACAAACAGACAACCTAAAGGAGTAAAGCGGAAAAAGGAGAAGGCAAGCGACGGGCACCAAAGGGAGTTGTGGTCTGGGGGAGGTGGAGGTGGAGGTGGAAGTGGATTCACCCACGTCGACCAGAAGGGCCGCCACACCGCGAGTGGCGGGAGTGGAAGGAGTGGGGGTGGAGGGGGCAGCAGTCATTTCGCTAATAGCTCCCGCGGGCCTCGTGTGCGCCCCACAATACCTACGCAGCTACCTGCGGCCGCGACGCACTTCCGCGTGCACCGCCCGCTTCCGGCCCCGCCATCCCCCTCCCCCGCCCTTCCTGCCTGTTACCCTCCCCCCCACACACGTCTCGCCATCATATTGACCCTTCCCCTTTTCCCTACCCACCCCTCGTCCTGTCTTTTCTTCCTCCACTGCCCCGTTCCTGCTCTTCCCCTCACCCATCCACCTAACCTTTCCCCCTTCCCTGCTCCTCCTGACCGTTCCCCTTCCACCTCACGTCTACACTCTTCCCCGTCCCCTACACTCTCTCTTCGTCTTACCCCTTCCTTCTCACTTGACTCGCTCCCACGCCTACCGTCATGAATCCTGCCCCTACCCCCTCGCACATCCCTTTTTCTGTCCGTTCTCCATTCCACGCCACGTCCCCACCCATTCTCGTGCCCATTTCCCTCCCCCGCTCCTTGTCCTGCCCCTTCGTCCTCCCCTACCGTCTCCGATCATCCTATCTCCTATACACCTGCCCCTCCCTCCTCCCCCGCTCAGTGTAACGTCTACAGCCCAATACTGAAGCCTTAAAACTGTACACGTCCGTCTGACTTCTAAACAATTCATATGTAATATCGTTTATTATTACCACAATAAGCCTTCAAAATATGTTCAATCAACAAAATTATTTTCACAAACGTTTATTATAACTCTCTGCAGTTTAAAAGTTACCTAGTTACGTCTCTTATAAATACTTACTAGATCGTTTTTTAAATTTGAAATCACATAGAAATGTTTTGCTTTTCGTATTTTACAAATCATTTTATACTCAAACAGTATTTTATAATTTTACCATTTCTCTTTACTTGAATACGGAGTAGGCTGCATTAAAGAACTTTTTAAAAAACCGTATTGTGGGGCATTGATTCAGAAAACGTGGATAAATTTTGTTCCAATATGCAGTAAATTACTTGATCTGAAACCAGGATATATGGGTTATTGATACCGAAAGTTTGATGTACGTGAAAAAGTTCGTCGGCCCGTCTGAGAACAACACTAGCAACTAAATTATGTTTTGAATTTTTTCCAAAAAGAATATTTCGCGGTCAATTAGGCCCGGCACAAAACTCTTCAATTTTGAAAATCTTTTTTTTAAATTGTAGGAATACTTTACATCAAACCCCAGCAACATTTTCAAAACTAAAAAATACTTCAATTTCTTGCAAGAACAGAGCGAAATATATTTACAAAGATGACATAGGTTCTATTTTTACTGTTAACTCTGAATGTTCGAATATTGCAAACTTTTTACAACTTCCTACAATTACTATAATGACAATACACTATATAGAAGATGGAACTCTTTCCAATATAATTTTATTCTAAATGGACAGTTCTTTCAATACCTTCATGCGTATATTTTTGAAAATATTACTAGTTACCGAGCAATTTTGATTGAAATATGTCCATTTTTAAAATATATACAAATTAGCAATTTTTTAAAAAATGTTCCATATTTTTCTTTAAAAATTTTAGGAGGGATAGTTTTAAATTAACAATATCAGATGACAGCTGTCTGGATGCATTCTTTTGTTGTTGTTTTTAAATTATACAAATGTCCTTTTCTTGACATCCCTATCATGTCTTTAATATATGCAATACTAGCGATTTGTAAACATTATAGCATTTTTGAGTATATGTGCTTTAAATGATGTCGAATAAAGTTTCTCGAAAACTCAAACGTATTCTGTGAAAATAAACTTGAAATTCCACATTTCAAAAACCCTAACGTAATTGTTTCGAAAACGGCAATTAATTTTTTGTTTAATTTTTTTAACAGATAGTGTTAAATAGTTTAAATAACATGATCAATATACCACACTGATGTATTCTTTTAATGTTTTCTTTCTTTAAAACTACACAAATATATTTTTTAAATACCTTTCACTCGGTTAATATTTACATTACCAGTGATTTTTGTACATTTTTGCATTTGTGAGTAAAAGTGCTTCAAAAGATTACAAATGAAGTACTTTGAAAATTCAAAAGTGTTATGTGAAAAGGCGTGTCTAATTTTGCAGGTAACACAGAAAACCTGGGAACGGAGAGGGTGAGCACAAAATAACGTGGGAAGGGATAGAGTGTGCAACTGAGGGTATAGGGCGGGGATATGTACGGTCAAGTGGAGCGTGGAAGGGCAGATAAGGATGAGTGAGGGGTAGGTGAGGTAAGACGCAGTGGGGGTAGGGCGACGTGACACAACAGACGAATTCATTCCATCCATAGATGAGTGTAATTAATATATCCTCGGGCAACGCAGGGTAATTCATCTAATATAAAGTTAAGATTGCGAGTTTTAATAATAATGAACATAATATTTGTGTAATGAAAAACATTTTAATTATTAATTTGTGAACTCGCAAGTAAAATGTTTCAATGCCTCCTCAAGGTAGAAAGCACAAATGCCTTCAATTATATGTGACTTGTAAACAAATCCTAATGAAGTTTCATAACAGTATTCTAAAATAACCAATACTTCCTTGGACATTCTTGTTGTTCAATAAATGAAAATGACTGCATTACCTATATTACTCATTTCTATTGAAACACTTTCGATGTTGACTAAAAATGAATGTATTAGATTGTATAATTCCACTATTCGCTCACTCATTGTGTATCTACTCGTACTTACTACACAGTTGACGTCATGCGACAAGGCTCCCAAGGGAACTTACTATTAAATATTTGCTATTCTCATGTTGAATTATGGATTTTCTTTTTAAATATTCTTTGTATTTAAAGAACTGTTGAATTTTGATATCCGTATACGCTGTTTTTTGTAAAAAATGCGACACCAAGAAGGAGACAATATATTACAATGAAAAGTATTGCAAATTTAACAATATTACAATATACAAATGGTTAGAATTACAGAACTGTACCTCCCTTTTAACTATGATAATTATGTACGTTGTGAAGACACCACGCGCTGCCATTCAAGCTTCTAGACGTCGTGGCATGGTTTCAAAGAAAGCCTCGACATGTTGCTGCAGGAGTACCGGAGCGAACAAGTTACCGACCGATCATATACCAGACATGTTCCATGAGCGATATGTCAGGCGAATATGTGAGCCAGGGAAGCTATGGTACCCATTGTTCTTCTCAGAAAGCTTGCACATTCCTCGCCACATGACGTCGGGCATTGTCATGCTGAAACATGGGATGTGGAGCTGCTTGCAGGAGGGGCAGTACCTCGAGCTCTAAAACCTCCCTACTGCAGCGGTTGCTGTTCAGATTGAGTCAATACGTATGAGACTAGATCGTATATTGTAGCCAACGGCATCCCAAACCATCACACACACCATCGCTGGCAGATTGCGATCTCCACGGTAGCGACGAACACTTGCTCATCGCTGTGTCACAAATTGAAGCGGAACTCGACTAAAACACTCATTGTATAACTCAGCACACTGGTGAATATATTCACGTACCCATGGCTGTCCTTGTTGCTTTCTGGTCAACGGAAACCGACGCAATGGTATGTGGGACACCTGTCCAATTCTCATGGATCAACGCAGATATGTCCACGCCCGTTGTAAGGCTCCAAAGTCGAGCCAGTACTTTGGACGACGCCGTTCTGACGGTTACGGGTGTGTAAACAAGATGGCCGACATCTCGCACTGTGAGCACATTGTGTGGTCCAGAACCCGATAGTCTTTGGAAACGACCCCCTTCTATTCCTGGTTTCACACAGACATTACTCTCGTGGCAGTGCACCCAGTTCGAGCCGCAATGTCACGGTATTACAAATCCGCTTCCCGGAAAACGATCATTCTGCCCCTTTCGAACTCACTCAGATGCTGATATTGTGCCCTTTGGCATCGACGAGGCATACCGGCAATGGGTTGACACGTATCCACGACCTTCGACGTCTCTACATCGACTTAATGTAGCGTAACACTGACCTGACCTGTGACACAAAGGAGGGCGCTGCTAGGCAAACGGGCAGGCCATTTCTAGGTAAACTTAATCACTTCCAATGGATACATTATTCTACACATCCACCGATAATTAAGGGTTCCCAACCATTCTTTGTGGGTGTTGAAAATTTTAACAAACACTCTTATATGGATGTATTATTGATGATTGTTATTATTACAGTATTGGATTTCTTTGTTTTTTAAGATGCTGCGTGCTATTTTTGGAAATCCATTTTGGATGATGTTTGTGGAATAGTAATTTTGCTGCTGCAAGCTACTAATTTATACCAATTTGTTTTTGTTTTAAAAACCGAGTAAAGTGTCTCTTTCATATTTGAAATATTCACATGGGTAGTATCTATTCTTAACCGTTCCATATCTCTGTTAAAACATCTCGCGTTTTTTACTGTGCACATTTTATTAGAAAAAATAAAACTATCATTACCATTATTTTTTTTATTTTCTATTCGAACTCCTCACAGAGATATTAATTAAGTAAAGTTAGTAAAATAAATCATACAAGACGCGCTGTTTACAAATTAGTTCTATAAGCGTAGTACATGTTTTATCAAGAGAGGTGACAGTGTTCTTCCCCGACTTGTTGCTGAAATGCACGTCGGCTGGAAGAGTTTACCCATAACCAGGTATCTCCCATCAGTGGGGCACCGCCCCATCCGGAACAAGTTGTACGTTCCCGACCTGTCTCACAGAATGTGAGAATGTGTGATAGTGTAATGCATGCAAAAGTGTGTGTAAGTAAAACGGTGAGAATATGATAAGAGAAAATAAGAAAGATCGCGCGTGATTCATGGCGCGTGGCTCATGGCCTGGTATTGAATAAAGAAACCACGTAAAACTATCCATCAGAGCAGCCGGTTTCTAGAATTCTCCTCCAAACAGTGACTGAAGTCGACCTAGCTATTTAGCTAGTAGGGAAAATCCTGCCACTGCCGAGACTCGCTCTTAACTCCTCCCAGTTAGAGGCTCTGCAATGACACCAGTTGATGCTCTGATCCACCACAGCTGTTACGTACTTGAACACCTGATGTAAGTGTTTCGGGGCAGGTGGACAGGGTTGGCAGTAGGAGATGTGTGGTTAAAAATGACGGAGGTGCGGCTTTGAAGCCGACGCTGAGCAACGGACGGATCAAGGGTTGAGTGGAGCAAGAGGGGTTCAGTTGGAAGGGAAAGAATTGGAGTGGCGCAGTGAGGAATGGCGCAGGGCAAGTGGTAGAGCTACGGAGCAGAGGTGAGGCGGGACACGGAGGAAGCCTGGCGGGGAGGGGCAAAGGATGATCGTGGCTGAAGAGGCAGGCAGATGCAACTGGTGGAGCAGTGGAGGCGGGAGAGCGACGAGAGGTAGAGAGGAGTAGTGCGACGGGAGCTTGGCGGAGAGGTGGACGGGGAGCCGCAGGGGAGAGTAGCAGATCGGGAAAAGCGGGGCGGACAGGTGGCGCAGTGAAAAGCGTGGGTCGCGGGAGGCGATGGGGGGCGGGGGCGGAGCGAAGTGCGTCGTTTCCATCGGCCGACCACTCGGCGCCGCGCCGGCGGCGGCCCGTAACCGCAGCCAGAATAACACTCGCCCCAACTCGCATAAAACGGTAACAAGCCGATACCACTCCGGGAAATGAAGCAGCGCGTGTCGCCTTTCCCCGGGCTCTCTGCGCATTACCGCCCGCCCGCTCGCCCGCCCGCCCTCCACACCGTTACCGCCAGCCGCACTCCCCGCCACTCCCGACCACTCCCGCCATCCCATCACGCCACGCCCCGCCCTCCGCACGCCCCCGCCGCCACGCCCCCGCCAGCCCGCCCACGCCCCGCCACGCCCCGCCACCCCCGCCACGCCCGCACGCCCCGCCACGCCCCTCACACGCCCCGCCACGCCCCCCACGCCACGCCTCTCCCGTCCACGGCCACGCTCGCTCCCGCTCGCCCGCCTCCCCCGCCTTTTCCTGGCTCCACCCCCTTCTGTCTCGCCTTCACCCGTGTCGCCCAGCTCACCCGTCTCGCCCGTGTCGCCGGCTTCGCCCGCCTCGCCCCACTTCGCCCACCTCATCGCCTCGCCCCGCCTCACTCTGCTGTCTTCTCCCGTCTTGCCAGTCTTGCTCCGTCTGCCCCGCCCCGCCCCGCCCCGCCCGCCCTGCCCCGCCTCGCCGCACACCCTTCCCACCTCGCCCCGCTCAGTCCCGCTCCGTCCCACTCCGAGCCGCTTCGCTCCGTTCTGCACAACTCCGCCGCGCTTCCTCTCTCGGGCTGCTCTATAAAACCTAGCTGCCCAACTGCTGACATTTCCCCTTTAACGCTAGCACGCAGCCCGCACCTCAATTATTCCTTATAATATTTTTTCTTTCGTCATTTTCTAGGGTTGCGGGTATCATTATTAGCATTCAGAACTGCTAAACCCTAGTTCTCGAGTTCAAACAAGGACGAAGCGCGTGGCCTTTTTCATCATATGTATATATTTGATAACGTATTCTCTTTTCGTTCAAGACTTGATGAAACCTCTCTCAATGTTAATAACTAAAATGTCCTAGAATTTCGCGGGAAAAAAATTAAGGTTTTTGCGGTGAAAATTAAGTATGATGCTAATGTTACAACCTAAATTCATCAGTACTCCAATATTACATCATTACTCATTATAGACCTTTCAGATCTCTAATTTGACGCTCCAGTAAGTGGACGTGGTCTATGAGAAACATTTTAAAAAAGCACGAAAGTTTTAACAAACATATTTGTAGCACATTCGATTCTTATTCAGAGCCTTGAAAAAGTGTTTCATTAAAACAAATCTTATATGGAGTGGTGACGACAGCATATTTTTACGATTCTCCGAACTTCTTCTCGCAATATTTTTATTTATGGTATTCAGTGTAATTTCCATTGACCAATCCCATATGACCCACTGCAGTTCATGAGCCTTGCTACACCATTCTCTCACAAAGCAGGGGAATTTAGTAAACCTAATTGTAGTCCCAGTAATTTTCCTATAACTTCCCAAACTCCACAAACAAACAATTGGCGTTTTTTGTTTTAATTGTTTTAAACATTTCTGTCACATTTTTATGTTTTGTGTAAATGAACGAAATAGGCTACTGGTACTCAGGCATATTGACTTCCATTACGAATTACAATAGCTGAGAGAGAGAAAGAGAGAGAGAGAGAGAGAGAGAGAGAGAGAGAGAGAGAGAGAGAAAGAGAGAGAGAGATAGGAAGAGAAAGAAAGAAAGAGAAAGGAGGAGAAAAGGGTGAGAAAGAGTGAGAAAGAGGGAGAGAAAGGGTTTATTATTTAAACCATTTAAGAGTTTCAACGCAAGCGCACACCTACAATCCAACCACCATACTACACTTCTAAGTTGCTTAATCTTCTTCTGACATCACCCTTTTTCTACAGACATGAAAACGCACTACGATGAATATGGTATCAAAATGAAGTATGTTGGATATAATATTGACATTGTACACACTGTTCGTTAAAAAGACAACATAATAGCGTATTAAGAATTGGACTTTAAATTAACCTTGGCGTTAGCTCGTACATAGACACATTTGATCAAGCATATTTAGAAAACTATGCGTCCGGGTAAAATCTGTTTTTTTAATCAGGCTCTGACTCTTATACCGTAATTTATAAAATTAAAAATTGTTCGAATTGAAACTACGGTTTGGAAGTTTAGCTATTCTGATCATCCCCACATGGTAATAAGGGTGGAGAGACATATGTCAAATCATGAAGTCCAAATAAAATTAAGCTGCCTTTTATATATTTTGAACGCTCTAATAAGCTCTTGATTATTTTAGCTTTGTTAATAAACGATAAGGATTCTGGGAATATTTCCTCAAGCAAAGTACCGCAGCTAAAAGGCGTAATGCTTTGCGACATTCGATGTTCGGTTTTATGTAAGATTGTTTTCTCAGTCTCAAAATGTTTTCTGAAATTCTAACGGGTGCATTGATGGTTTCTTAAGCAGAATAATTATTTCCTCGTCTGCCTCCAGAGTACATATGTATATATGTATATGTATGTATGTGTATGTGTATGTGTATGTGTATGTGTATGTGTATGTGTATGTATATGTATATGTATATGTATATGTATATGTATATGTATATGTATATGTATATGTATATGTGTGTATATGTATATGTATGTATATGTATATGTAAATGTATATGTATGTGTATATTCACGGGGTATTATTATGTACACAGTCAGAAATGAAATTTAACACGAATCATAATGTGACCTTGTACATTAAAAAGCGCTTAATACATTTGTACATTAAATTTAAGGTCCAAGTTAAAATCATTGTAGACTTAATCTAGAGGTTCTCCTGTTTCCTTTGCCACTAGTGGTTTATATTGCATATTCATAATCACCAGTTCATCAAGATCATTCATTCATTCAATCCTTCCATAAATCTGATCATAAATCATGATCATAATCTTTGACTCCTGCATCCTAAGATACGTATATACATTAAATTTAATGTGTGTTCATGATAATTGCTTTAATGCACATTTCATTAAAGTAACGCGAAAATTGCTGTCAGTATATTATATACAATCTCATATTGTAATCTGCATCCACAATTATCTTCTAGCGTGTACCATTAAGTGCTATGACAACAATAAAGTTCGTTTTCTCGCAACAACCATAACTGTTTACTCAGTGATGCGAAAGGAAGCGTCATACCGAATCACAAAAGAAGTTCGCTGTTAAACGGCCTCCTCCCTCCAAAGTTTCCAGCACGGTCCATTTAAGGTTCGTGGTTATTGCGGGGAATTCAAAGAACATTTGGCCAACACCGGCTTCTAACGTAGTTTGTTCTTGCAATTGTGTCTAATGGAGCTCATCTAGAGGCAATTTAAAGTTTAAACCTAAATTTGATTGGCCTTTTAGCAACCGCGTAATTTACGTTCGCGCAGAGAAAATAAAGCATAACAATCTTCACGCAACTGCCGCAGCATTTAGGACGCACAGACTGAGGTACAGCAGAGGAACAATTTCTCCGTTTTTCTTTTTCACTTCTTATCTGGTTTTGGATGTGGTAAAGTTCACGCAGAATGAAACAAAAGTTACGTTGTTTCTTTCTTGTACAATAAATATTTGGTATTTATTGGCATCAAAATATGAAAATATTAACACCATTAGCATAAAATTACCTCGTAAATTTTTGTGAATATTTTTTTAATAGGTAGTTTTGAAAACATTATGTAATGGTAGACATCAATATACAAGAATTTTTCACGGCGATACTGGAAAGATCACCCGCCGGGGCAGGCCGAGGCGGAGAATAACGGAAATAAAACGTTCTGTCGATATAATGGGCCTTGAGATGGAAGATAATTTGTAAGTAATTGAAACTTGGCCCGATATATTAGGAAAAAGCAAGATCCGCAACTTTTGACATGTTACCATTAAAATAGGAAAATATATATTTGTAAAAGAATATAAGAAATGTTGTGTCAAGATGCGAGAGGGTTAATATGTGTCCCAGAAAACGTGGTTCTCCCATTCTTTTCCGAAACGGGTAGAAAGAACCATGAAACAGCTCTTTAGTAAATTGATCAATTACAATTAACGTAAATAGTTCCAAAGAAAATATTAATTGATAAGTGCATCTTTTGAAGCTAACCCAAAATATTTTTACATGAAACCTTTGCTTCGTGGCTTGCTGATTGTAGTTTGTTTCTTAGCTAGATAAAGCCGTGAGTTGGGCTACAAATAAAAGTGCGTTGAAAAACAAGATGCTACAACACAATGCAGTAGTTTCATTATTGTTCCATTGTTGCCCTTTTAAAAGTCCCATTATTGATCGAATTTAGACACCAATATCATTAACAAACATAAGAAAAGGGAGCAAACCTAACGCACTTCCCGGAGGGACGCTGGACACCACATAAACTTCGCCTGATATAAAGTCATGAATTGGAACTCGCTGTGTCCGAAGGCGAGAAATCTCCTAATCCAGATGACTATCCGCATGTCTACCTTCACTTACAGTGACTGCTTAATACAAAACACTCGGGAACTCTAGATCAGCTACCTCGTAGAATAACTCCTTACAACGCATGACATATACGGTGAATGAAGAGGTGGGCCAACTGCGAATGATACTTAGCAACAGACATCAAAATCTTCTCATTTGTAGCGGTAAACAGAAATTGAATAATACTATATTACATATAAACAAGTAATAGACGTGACCACCGAAGGGTTATATATTACTTGTAATTTTACACAGGATACATTTATAATTATGGACTTTTAAATCCATTTCTAAAATGATTTAGAACATTATATTTAGTTTTCATTGACTGCTCTCTACAAAAACAAGAATGAACTTCTTTGAAATAAATGTGTTAGAACATAGCCACGAGATGGGAGGAATAAATTATCTTATGTTTATATATCTCGGAAAAGCCACTTCAGAGAGTTAGAAACAAGGCGATTTTCAAAAGATAAGCAAGGCAAATATCTAGAGAAACGAAGAGAGAATATGCAAGAAACGAGAACCAAAGGAAGAGTGCACAGATCTCCCAGTGCCACGAGATAAAACGCCACTGCTCCTGCTGCTTATGCGAGGAGAAGAAGAATAGATTGTCGGAACCCTCGTTGCAATTTATTGTTTGATGTAGATAAAACACGCCTCTGCAGCGGCCCCGAGGCAAAAAGATGACGAGTGGCATGCGCCAGAAAAGTGAGCGTCAGTGGCGGCGAGACAGTGGCGCTGCGGCGGTTCACCCGACGCGTGAGAGGTGGTGTTTTTGCGCAGCGTGTGTTAAAACGTGGACAGTCAGGGCCGCTGTTTGTTTACCAGACGAGGAGTGTCGAGAGGGTGCTGGTTGCCCCTGTTGGGTGAGGGCTATTCGAGGAACCTCAAAGTTGAGGTGAGTTGGTGGTCGAGGGCAGGAAGCGAAAGGTTCAAGGGCACTTCAAGGTACAGTGTGTCAGTGTATAATAAAATAAATACGCGATTCAAAGTGTGAGCTTCTACTCCCAGCTAGTTTCACATGGGTGGTAGTGTAGAGCGTATGTGTGTGTGGATGTATGAGTGTGTAAATTTGTGGCATGGGAGTGGAGGGAATGAGGAAAAAGACGAAAAAATCGCACGTTGACCGTTAGAGTAATTCTCTGGTGTTTGCCTGGTATTGATCTAAAATAAAAATATACTATAATCGAATAGAACTGACATAAAATGTTAACGAAGTCAGATGCGAAAATTCAATAGTACATTGAAATGACTTGTGTAACGTAAGTGTACGGACTGCAAGGTGTCTTTTTAGGTAACCAAATGACTCACCAATAAATTAGCAGTATTTTATGTCTCGGAAAGTGCACATCCCAACAAGATATAAACAACAACGAGATTCAAAAATTACATCAAATGCTTGGATATTCTTGCTTCTAAGACCAAAAAAATAAGGAACCCATATATTTGTAATATTTTTAATCTCATGGAAATATATATCCGTTACTCAATTTATGTACTCTTACTTTAAACAGAAAATATAATTCCTAAACTTTAACTTATTTCGAAGTGATATCCATTATTTCTCAATATACTCAATTGCCAGCGTGTGTTGGCAAACTTTCACTGTTTCTGTCTGCTTTTCACTGTTAAACTGTACACTTTCAACATGCTGATTTTCTTTATTTACTATGCAGTTTCAAACACGGCGAAAGTTTCCTACTACATTATTAAAGATTAATATTTAAATGAAATTTATTTTCCTCCTTTGGTGCAATCATTAATGTCACGTAGAAGTTTTTGAAAATATAATTAGTTTTGCATGGAATGAAATATGGACAATTTAAAAAAATTTTTTTTTTTCGATAATTGTTCTATCTCTTTTTTTTCATTTTGTACGAATCTCGAGCTAAATGAACTGGCACAATACCCAACACCATTTTGATGTATCTTTCGGTTTGTTAAAAATTAGCACATAGATTTTTTAAATAATACTAAGGTTATTAATATTTACATTTTAGGCGATTTTTAATAAGTTATTGTATTTGTGAGAACAAATGCTTCACACAATTTCTTATGAAGATTTTGTAAAACTCGATTTGAAATTTGAGCTCCAAATCACTTATTTTAAGGAAGCTTTACACATCATTTTCTCGAAAACAACTCCAAAGTTTCATATAGAACGATATTTAATTCTTATATATTATTCTAAAACTTACATTTCAATTCTACAATTAGGAGTTCGAAAAATTGTGAAAATACTCGTAATAAAATATTTATGTGTTTTTGGATGTTCTCAAAATAAATATTACCTCGAAATAAACTATTCCATCAGTTAAGTGATAACAATTCTAAATATTACATTTTACATAATATGTGCTGTGCTTCATGAGAAACTGTTCAATAATGAGTACGCAGAGAGATTTTCATGCTGAAATGTACCTTTGTTTTCATTTTTGCTAGGGCAACGAATGATTCCATAGTCGTTCCGATGCAATGCTACAATAGTTATTTACGAAATGTGTCGCAGAGCATCTGATTACAATACGAGATTGGAAAATCTCCAAACGAGGCCGTGAAGCGGTTTTATCCGCTTTGTAAGAATGTGTTACATTTCATGTGAAATTTCATTATACGCCTTCAATAAGTATTTAATTATTTTCGCCCATAAGTAGCGACACTGTTATTAACAAGGAGAATAATTGATACCCCTGGTGATTACTTCACGACATAAATGAACATAGTTCTGATATGGAAATATAAATAGCAGCAATTGCTGCTTTATAAACATTGTTACTCAACAAATCAAGAAAGGAAAATCATCGCGTATTAATTTTTTAAAAATTGGTGTGAAAAAGAAAGTTCATTCCATATTGGAAAATTGTTTCATTTTTTAATTTTCTGGCAAGCCAGAGAAGGCGAAACCAAGAAGTCTTTTGTTCCTCTATAGAATACAGAGTGCAATATCTCTTGACAACATTGATATCAAAGTAAACGTAAGTTTCTGTGGTTCGAGCCCATGTCTTTTTGGCTGTCCGGGTGACGCTGCATCTTTGGCCCAGAGGCCGACGTTTCGCCTGTCATGTGGCAGGCTTTTTCAGGCCAGTGACACCGTGGTGCTGCCAGTATTATATACCGGGCAGCCAAGAAAACTTTGATATCAATACGTTTAGTCATTTATTAGCAACTGCAAGGGACAAAAGTGTAGGATACAGGACAAAGAAGTACAAAATATTTTGAAAAGAATAGTGGCAAAGTACGCCATGACGTTACCGCACTCATGTGGTAATGAAGTATATTACCACACTAGAGCGGTAGAGTACTTAATTACGAAACTGATTATAATAGCATAATGTTTTAATTGTCTTAACAAAAGTGTATAAAACGCATTAAACTGCATAGTCATAAAAAAGTCGTTTTGATGCAACTATTTATGTTTCTAAAAATTACAAGTATGTTTGATCTGTATGTAGTATCATGTATGATATGTAAGTAGTATCATATTAGAGAGTTGGGGTTGCGAAGGTTACGTTCATACTCTCGGAAAGGACGCAAGAGGGGGATACGCTTGGTTCAGGGTTGGGGGATGGATGCAGCGTAGACTAAAGGACGCAAGTGGTAATGGCATCTGTGTGCTTTGCGGTGATAGGGAAGACTGGATCCACATCCTCTTAATTTGCTGTGCAACCGAATCATGGAGAAAAAAATGGATGGGAATGGGTAATACTACTTTCTAAACAGGAACGTAACGCTCGCCCAAAACATTTTAGGTGATAAAAGGTCTAAATTCATGAAAGAATTAGGAACATTTTTAGGAAAGGTTCGGACCATTAGGGAAACTGAAATTAGGGAGTGGGAAAACAGCATCGGTTAGCTTGAGCGGAGCCTAGACTGGAGAGAAATAAATAAGTCAATAAGCTAACAATATATAAGTTAATCAGTAGTTTTATGTTAAGTTAGTAAACAGTTAAGAAATAAGTCATAAGTCATAGTTAATTGGTAAGTAAAAGGTTAATATAATAAATAAAATAAAACTGGCATATTAATAAGCACATTAGGGGGGGAGGTAAGGGGGGATCGAAAATATAAGGGCAGAGGCGTTGGTGCGGACGATCTTCCGTGGCGCTGTTTGATTTCAGGTGCTGAGGAGGCCAAGCACTGGAAGGAGACGGCGGGACGCCCGCGCCAGAAAATAAAATAGCAAAAATAAACGTCGGATAGATTAGAATGTACTCGGCATCTGACGGCAGGTTTTTCCCCCTTCAGGGGTTTTTTCCTGAGCCGTACCTTATGGTGTCTTTTCCGCGGCTTTGATGCGATGGAGAGACCATTTGGGGTGAATACCAGAATTCGAAAGATTAGAACGCGAAAGGATGTAGGTATTGTAATGGCTTAAAGGCCGTCGGCCTAGCCACATAGGATCAAGTAAGCTAATTTGTCTGTAATAATTACCTATTAAATAAATAAAATAATATTAGAGAGTTAGATATAATGTAGAAAGTAGTTGCTGTTGTAGCATCATTATTTACTTATGTTATTATTGTGATCAAGCTACATTTAAAAATATTAACTAATAATTAAGGAATGACTAGGAATTCGGCCGTGTGGGGAAAGGTCTTGGGGTAAGTGAGTCAACGTGCGTGAATGATAAGACTCTAGTTTCGCTATCAGCATCGAAGTTTTAAATTGAGTTCATAGCGATAGTGGTATTTCAAATCTCGTGTGTCATATCTTTACACCAATAGTTCTATAATCTCTTATCCTCATAGGTAACAGTGTACACGCGAGCAATGTGTGTGTACGAAATTAATTGAATCGTTTATTTTAGAAATCCGTCAAACGCCAAAATCTAAAACACGATTTGGGAACGGATTATTGTTCCCGGAGGATAGACACATTGTTTAGTTCATATTAATATGAAAAATATTCATTTAACAAATACTTTAATAAAAACTCATATAATAGAGACTCATTCTCAGTTATCTCGAAATCGTCGAGTAGTTTGGCGGGTTTCTGAAGTAAACGATTGAATTGAGGAACTGGCTCCTTCTCTCAGAACAAAGATTCAAATGCAAAGATGGAGCGACCACGATATACCAACAAGTAAAGAAAGGGAATCTATGTAGGTCTGCGCGACGTTCGGGGAGCACAAAGCTGCTCTTCAAATGAAACTGGAAGCTTCAGGTATCGCGAAACGCCGCAGGAGGTCTTTGGGGCGCTCACAGATGGCAGTGTGAAGAGGGGGAGAGGGGCAGAAACTAAAGTTAGTTCCAACGTAAGATAACAGTAAACTAACATTTACGGGGAAGGCTGTGCCATTTTTACTGCAGTTACACTAGTTTTGTTGTATAGAAAGATATAATGAGATATATGATAAAAACATTGGTGGTTTTCGAATCACGAATAGTTTTAAAGATACTCACAATTTACCTCTTACCTGGCTCACAGAACTGCATTTGAATTGAGCTGCTGAATTAAAGTGTTTAACACATAAGAACGGCTTTCGGAAACAAAAATAATAATGAGACAGGAACTGAAGCAGATGATTCTCAAAATATAATGGTTTTCCTAAAATACCAGGTACTTACATTGATCTAGATCGATAACATTGCCATTTTGTCCTTGTTAACTTTGATGATATATTGTCAACACAAGTAACACGCTGGTTTTATTAATAACTATATTTTAACTTGAAGGACTCTTACAATGTTACCATACAAACAGATTATACAACAATATATTATTCGCATTCAACAGAGTTAACACTTTTCCCAAGCAAAGTATTTTTTATTATGTAAAAACCTCCCGATAACATGAGCACTACCATCAGCCATAAATATTGTCTTAAATATTGTCGTTGTTACCATCAGATCGTTATTGCTTGGTGAGTGTTTCGTATTTGTTACGTCGTTATCATTGCCGCAGGCGTGTACCTTCCTTAGTGCATTGAACAATGTACTACCAATCACTTCCTGTGCCAACAGCTTTTATAGTGTGTGACGATGCATTTTGGGCTGAATGCACGGTAGCCAGCCTGCCAGCACCTCTCTTGGAGTCGATGGCTCGATGGCGCGTGGGAACTAATGAAGTGAACTAAAGCGCCGCGGAAAGAAAACACACTACCAGAAATCTATGATCTCTTGGGAATGTCATATGAGGGCACATTAAATAAGTAGTTTATGGTGATCGCTGGATGCAAGCGGTAAAATACAAAGCTAATGCTGTAAATAATGTGACCTAACTTGTTCTTCCGTTACATTGTAAGTAATACTTTTATCACTCACTATATATTCTGACCGTGAGTGTGAAAACTGAAAACCAGAAGAGAGATGGTAGCGTGAGTGACAGTGAAAGGCAGGAGAACAGACTGTAACAAGGAGATAATGACTGCGACACGGAGAGTTTGTGTAGCGGGGACACTGATGCAGTGGAAAACCTCTGCACGGGAATTAGTGACAAGAAGAGTACGGAAATATAGTGTAGCGCTTTCAGAACCAAATGTAGGCAACGTTGTTTAGTATCAAATAGCTTCCGATAAGCTTTTGCTTGTTTTATTTTAGTTTTATTACACTTCATAATGTTTAAAGAGGCGTTGGTTGGTTTCTTGAGGTTTGAACTATCACTTGTTAGTTCATTAATTATATCATGTTTTCGATCGTGTCAACGGCTATAGTCATAAGTCCCGTCAGTGTAGTGTATTTTATTGCGAGAGGTGGCAATTATCATTCGCGCTGTCTGGCAAGATTCAGCTTCAACTTACATCGGCTTGCGAGTTTTTTCCCCAACCTGGCATTTCCCAACAGCGGGGCAGCGCCCCAGTCCGATCAATGTCTAAGCTCCCGACTGGTCACTCACCATGTCATTCGCTAGGTGTTGATTGAAAAATTAACACGGAAAACTACCAATCAGATTAGCCTATCGCTAGAAGTGTCCTCCACACAGCGGTTGAATTCGTCCTAGCACGTTCGCTGTCGTGAGCCATATGTGGTTCACAAAACGTAACACTCGATGGTTTTGGTACGTCCGTGAATCACATGTGAGTCACTGACAGTGCACCACATGTGAGACAGTGAGATCTGACGCCGACTTACCGTCGGCTAGCGAAATTCTCCCCAACCTGGTATCTCTCACCAGGGGGGCACCGCCCCAGCCAAGACAAGCTCTTAAGCTCCCGACCAGACTCCCGGCATATGTGATAGAGTAGTGCATATTAGTGTAAGTGTGCGTAAGAGATAAGGGTAGGACAAAGAAGGGGAAGGAAAGATCGCGCGCGGTCCGTGGTCCCGTTGTTAAGGTACTGCACCGGAATTTGCCTAGCATCTTGCATGCCTTCTCCTCCAGAGAGCGACTGAATTCGGCCTAGTATTTTTATAACAACGATGTTTTTTAACATATTTATTTTCCAATGTTTGGTTTTTGTATGAAAAATCCCCGTGATCCCCGTACTGTAAAAATTAAAAAATAAATAAAAAATAACTCATAGTATCAGTGTTGTTCATGTGCTGGAACTAAAAGCATGCACTATCATCATAAACAAAATTCTCTCGGCCGAAATGACCTCCATGCCCTTGTATATCCTCTTTCTTCATATTCAGTTTGCACATTGAGATTTGATCAACAAATACGCTGTGGGCGTATGGTCTGCTTCATCTTCTGGTAACCTTATTCTGCGAATTGAAAAACACGAACACTGTCAAATTGAATTTTAATTTACACGAATTGAATGTTAGCGGTTAGTAATCCGGCTTAAAACATGAATGGTTTTTAATCGACGAATTTTTAACATGGATGTTTCAATTTTGTACATCGATGTATGCCAACATCGATGTTTTGTAATTAAATTTGTTCAAAGAATTAGTTGACTTCTTGGCTGACCGGGTGACACCGGGTGAGAAGCCGACGTTTCGCCTGACATATCGCAGTCTCCTTCACGGTAGTGACCAACTACTTCAGTCACTACCCTGAAGAAGCCTGGGAAATCGCAGGCGAAACGTCGGCTTCTCAGCCAAAGACGCGGTGTCACCCGGACAGCCAAGAAGTCATTCACTCGCGCCACGGAAGCCTACGTATACAAAGGATTTGTTACTCCGACCAGAATTCTATCCCGAATCTTCTGGTTCAGTTGCTCGCACAGAGCAGGTCTGGGTTTAAGTCCCAATTCTTTGAAATTTAATTATTAAAATGCATTGTCACTCAGTAACGTGGTCACAATTTGGATTCTTTACACCTGCGGAATATATTCTCCGAGCGTAATTGCGTCCAACAAGGTGACTGGAATAGTAACACACACACACACACATCTGTGTGTGTGTGTGTTTTGTTAGCGATGTCGCATCACTAGTCCGAGGCGGTCAGCCTGGCGCGGCGCGCCTGCGGCGTTTGCTGTGCCAAG
Source organism: Gryllus bimaculatus (assembly GCA_017312745.1). Classification (NCBI taxonomy): domain Eukaryota; kingdom Metazoa; phylum Arthropoda; class Insecta; order Orthoptera; family Gryllidae; genus Gryllus; species Gryllus bimaculatus. The sequence goes on from BOPP01000046.1 coordinate 605,358, forward strand.
AGGTTTAGTGCCCCGCGCCGACGCCCCTACGTCGCGGCGTCGTCCCTTTGTTTTCCAGCTGCCAGCGCCGCCCGCGTAAGACGGGTGGACGTGATATATGCGCCATTACTGGGATGAGCAGCGCGGCTCGGAAATGAGCGCGAGAAATCATGGCCCTCCGGAGCGGAGACCTCTTGCTGCATCTCGGGACAAAGGTGCTTCAAGACGCCCAGATTGTCTGGGTTCGGAGGATCATATCAATGAAGGTTGTATATTTATGTAATAAACACAGACATATGTTTGAGATAAGTAGTATTTACTTTCCAAACTTTTATGAGAAGTGAATGGCCATAGTTAAGGATTTTTCCAGGCGTCCTTTCCTTGAAAAAATTCCTTTTTTATAATAAAAGAGTATATAATAATAATTAGTAATAAGTAGTAAATAAGAGTATGTGAAAACAATTATACGAGAGGAGTTTCTGACCATTATCAAAATCTTGTAATTTTGAAGTATTCATGTTTAAGTAGACAGGATACAAGCAGAGGCTAGGAAAGTAATTAAGTTAAAACAGGACCAATTGAAAATTGACCATTTTTGGCAAGATATCTGTATATAAATATGTATTGTAATGAGTTTTGTATTAAAAATTTAACTTAAATTATCTAAAACACTTTATCAATTAAAACCTTTTATTTAACAATAGATTTCATAAAATAAATGTCTTGAAGTTTGAAAATCAGAGAGAGTCGATAAATATCAACTCTCACAATTAAAAAAATATTAGAGAATATACTGATATCGGACAAAAGCATACTTTGCAATATTTCTGTGAATACGTCTTAGTCAATTTTGAAAAATGTTTGGAAGTGTCCTATGGACATCATGTCAAATGCCTCTAAAAAAAATCATGTGAAATGTGCAGAGCAAGATCCGCCAGTTCGATTAGTAGGAATCAAGTTTTGGAAAAATGCAATGTACGGATTAGGCGTTCGTATCGTTTACAGACCGTATGGAAAACTAGACGAGACGACGAACGGACGAGCAGACAGATCTTTTGTAAAAAGCAAACTTTCCGGTGCCAGAGACAACTCCCCTATTAAAAAACGTGTATTTCCGTTCAACTCGCATCAATTTTTTTACATTATATAACTATACTACGATACATACTAGCGTACTAGAATGTAAAATATTTAAAGCATGAATACAAGAAATGTTAATTGCAAAGGATATTGAATTATTTAACAGAAACGATGACTATGATGTAAGGTGAAGTAAATAAAGCGAACAAAAATAAACAATCCTTTTGCATACTAGTGGCCGACCGTAGAGAAAGTGCTGCTGAACTAATGCACACAAATTGTTTTACTAAATGTATCACGCTCATTGCTCAAGAACAACAAGGTAACTTTCGTATAACACACCAATAAATTAAATATTTAAACAAAAGCGTCTTCACAAAAACTGAAAAAAATAGTATAGTGTATAAGGATTCACGATACAACAGTTTACAAACAGGGAATATTAGAAACGTTACTCTTTCATAATTCAACAAGCTAACAGTAAATATTTAAACGGTGCAAAGCGTCTTCCTTGGAGCATTGCTGGCGAATGATGGCATCGGTGTCGTAAGTATTAACGCACTGATTATGATCATTCAGTCGGTACCTACAGCATAAAGATGGACAAAATAACACAACAAAATATTTTAATTTTTCAACCAAGTTCAAAACTTTTTCATTGGTTTTGCATTTTTCTCGAGTTTTTGAGTATATAACTGCAGCGTTTCCGTTCAGTTTTTTTAATTGTAAATTAGTAATACAGTCGTACTCTTTGTTCTGTTTTTCGATACATTCACATATTTTTAACTGCTCCAGAGAGCACGGTCTGAATTGTTCTGAGAACAAGGAGACTTGCACTATGTATTCCCGTGACTATTTTATCAAAAGACACCGCTAAATCAATACTATCGCCAGAAAGAAGCTCTGTGACAAGGTCAAAAGTGTTTTTCTACTGCTCTAGAAGTCATTGAAATTCTTCTTGATCAACTTCTTCTTATTCTTGTTTAATTTATAGTTGCGTTCAGCGAGAGATTTTTTCCAGATTCCAAGAATATGTTTATTTATGCAATGTTCAAATAATGCAAATTCCTGGTAGAGAATTCGAAGAAAAATATGGCAGTTAAATATTTCGAAGGTAAATCGTTAGCGGTTTTCGTACACGAAGGAAATCTTGTGCTTCAAAAATGTAGGTAATTTTCTGAAATAATGCAACGCCTTCCGTCTGATACTTGCCAAACTAGTCATTGCTACTGCCAATAATAGAGAGTTGTGGCAATGTATAGTAATTTAATGAGACGTTTAGGAACACATGAACTCAATATTGTTCACGAACTGTGAACAACTTAACTATCTCTCAACAATTCATAAACAATGCTACAATTTGGATGAACATGTAAGCCATTATATTATGACAACATTAACGGGTAATGTAGTAAATAAATTTCCCTAACCTGACCTGCTAATAAAAAGCCGGGAAATGGTACACGTGGTCGATGTGACTGTCTGCCAAGAGGACGGGTCTAGCCTTCTGAAAGCAGGGGAGGAAAAGGTGGTAAAGTACCAACCAGTCATCTCCCTGGCAGCCCAACTACCCATCGCCAGAATTTTGCCAGTAGTGGTTGGAAACTCTAGGGCTATGCCAAAATTTACAGTGAGTGCCCTCAAGACCCTGAGGATCACGTCTCGAGGCGATCTACTGAGTATCTCGTTAATTGCTCTCAGAAGCTCTATTAAACTTTATTCACAATTTGTAAATTACGATGGAGCAATTTAGCATTGTTGGTAGTAAATGCAGGAAAGAAACTTCAATGTCCTGTGGGGAAGTCTAGGGAACCCATTGGATTCTAAAATGCTAAAGAACTACCCACTTACCACGATTTTAAGTGGGAAGTGTATGCTGTTTAATGTAGCATATAGAAAATTGTCTCGTGAGAATCCATATTTTCTGAAACCTTTGTTTACGGTACAACGTCCTTCCATCTGTTGGTCCGCCTGTGGTCAACCTGGCGCTTGCGTCTAAATCCTACCCTACCAAACATTTGTATTTTTAGAAAAAACTCAAATATATTTCTTTGTTTTTGGATTTGTCCCGAGTGTCTGAGTATGTAACAAAACCATTGGCAGCTGTCACATGGCCATAAGCTACTTACTTCTCTCTGAATTCCTGTTCGCATTGTAAATTAGTAATATGTTTTATTAACCAGTTTCACAAAGTTTCAGGGTTCTATTGTCTCTCCATCGTCAGGTAAATAATTTATAGCTAAACATTGTTAAAATAAAAACCATACAAATTAAAAATGGAATGAATTGAAATTTTTAAACATTAGGAAACATGTAAATTATGTAAGCTGAAACCATTCACATTGGAAAGCTTACCTTAAAAGTTATAAGTAGAGTGAATTCAAATTCAATGATGGAGACACAACAGAGCTCCGAAACGCTGTATTTTTCAAGAATCTGTGATATAGGCGATACATATTAACTGTTAATTTTATTTCAAACTATTATAAAGTGAAATCTGATTAATAGAATCTCACACAGACAATCAATACCATTGTTTTCACACAATGTTCACCAAATTATCGACAAAAAAAATAGGACGTTGCAAGAAGAAAAACATGACCCATAGTTCTCCTGTGGAAACTAACAAATGGTGCTGTAGAACGGCATGGGATTTCCGGTTTTGGTTAGTTATTGATTAATTCTTTAGTGCTTCCGGGCACGTCGACTACTAAAGTCTTTGGTCCCACATGTTTTAGCTCGGGAGGTGGCTGTGATCTTTCCCGCGCCGTATGGCGAGATCCGGCGCCGACCTACCGTCGGCTAGAGAGGTTTTCCCCAACCAGGTATCTCCCACCAGCGGGGCACCGCATGTATTGACTAAATGCGCGTCCAGCGCCGGAAGCTCAGTGGCGGGGGCGACGGCCTACCGTCATCTAGAGAGGTTTTCCCCAACCAGGTATCTCCCACCAGTGGGGCACCGCATGCATTGACTAAATGCATCCTTACAACCGGAAGCCAAGGGGCGGGGGCGAGCGACCCCGAGGTCTTGGAGTGGCCGCGCGGTGGCTGCTCTTTCGTCTGCGGCGAGGCAGCGGCCGGAGCGCCCCGCGCGCGCCAGCTCCTATTTCACCGATACTTTAATGTGGCACTTTGTGGGCGGGGCGCAGAGGGGCGGGGCGGCGTCGTTTGGGCGCCCGCCAAGTGATATCGCTCGCATCGCGCGCCCGACTGCCAGCCCCGGAGGACGCGAGCGCGGGAACGGGGTATTGGTGAGGGGAAGGGGGCGACAGGCATGTGGGGATGTTGGGAACGTGGTTACACGGGCCCATAGGAAGTTCGAGGCAGGATGGCCAAGAAAAATAGAGATGAGAAGTTAAGTAAGGATAGCGGTAATTAATTCAGGGCAAGGAGAACTTTGTGAGAATCGGAAATGTGAGTGACATTGTGATTGTTAGAACAAATAAACAGGTGAAGCCCCCCGAAAAAAAGAACGTTGCAAGAAGAAAAAGAAGACCCTTAGTTCTCCAGCGGAAACAAACTACTCGTACTGATACTGTAGAAAGGCATAGGCTTTCTCGTTTTCGTTGGTTCCATTTTCTCTTTAATCGGAACTACTTTTTCAGATTTTATCAGATTGATCTGATTTATCCGATTTATTTTTCACAACTACAAAAAAAGTAAAACTATACGATACGTATGGTAAAAAATAATACTATACATACGTTTTCTTGAGATCTAGAATCCCTACACTTCTTACGATCACCTAGTTGCATGAGAAATGAAAGTGCCAACAAAGCAAAAGGGTTTGAATTAAAAAAAAAAAGAAAAAAAAACTTGAGTAAGAGAAAAGTTATTTGTATCAATAAACGAACTACGTATCTTATTTTTCTACAATATTTCTAAGAAAACAACAAACCAACAAACTCAACTTATTGCTATTAAGCAAAAGGAGGGCTCAACAAAAGGTGTGCATAGTAACGCTATGTTTATGATCAAATGCAAAACTAGGTCATCGCAGCATTTTCTCAACAGATGAACGGAAACAAAACACAAAACCTGGTTGAGATGGGGATCATTTGACGCATACATCTCCTTTCTGCCACGGCTTCTTCCCGTCTGCCAAGTATCGAGACCTGAGAGATGTACAAGGCCATACCCTGACTTCCCGCGATAACTACAGCTTCCGTGGGAACAATTCAGAGTGAAAAGCTCTCTGTTCGAGAAACATCTCTTTCAAATACTCCTCAAGGTCATGTCGTACACACACACAGACAATGGTGAGTCATAACATGTCTTGTGGTGTTATTGCAGTGTCTCTGGCCGAGAGGTCCTAAGGTTCGAGTTCCGGCGGTCGGCGGCAGGATTTTCGACAATAGCTACGTAGGTAGGTCGAGCCACTGTCTGTTGAATTCATGTAACGGCAAGGGTTTTTAAATGTACATCTGAAGATATTTATGTCTTGGGTAGTATTCGAATATTAGGTCCTAATTTGCGCGTCCTTGGGTGTCTTGTCGCTAGTCCCTGTGACAAAACGTCAGCGGACTTAACTGTCTTATTTGTGTCAATAATATAAAATATTTTAATATTATTATTATTACTATTATTATTATTACTACTATTATTATTACTATTATTATTACTATTATTATTACTATTATTATTACTACTATTATTATTACTATTATTATTATTATTACTATTATATCATTAATTTTACGTTTGCCCTTTAAACTGTTCAGCTATTATGTGCAAATAAATATTTCGTCATCAAACCTATTATCTACCATTTCCATTATCTAGAATCCTAAAATCTACTGTGACCGATCACGTATTTACATACGCCAGATATTTCGCTTTTCATCTGAACTGCGACAAAAAGTAACTAAAGCCTACTGATTAATCTGAACGACCACGCAAGCACGACGTTCAGCTATGAAAATATTAAAGCAGTCGGTTCGAAACGCAATCTCGGTTGACCTAAAGTCGTCACCTGGACGCTTCACAAGTAATGAACGGTCCCGTTCTAAAGGAGTAAACGAGAAGGAGATAACATATCTACTACCAACGGAGACGACGCATACGGATTAAAGTTTCATACATTTAATATTGCATCAAAAAATGCCCAGTCGATGAGGTAAATATTATTCCTGCAGCACTATTTCATTTGATGAATTATTCGTGGAATTGTGAGAGGCAATATATGAAATTTACAGTGTGAAAATTGGGAGCACGTGTGTCGCCACATTCTCATACCATATTTTCTCTTTCACAGTTTTTTTTGTATGCCCTGAATTTAATACCATAATTTCTAATTACCTGCATTAAACAGTAATGGAAATGGTACCTACATAAAATTACATTGAAGCAAATTCGCAACTGGAGCCCAACGCATGCATGTTTGAGCTGGACGTGATAATAAAGACATCTATGAGTGTTACATGGAATACCTATCGCTGTTTAACTATCAAGCATATTTTAGTGGAAGCCAAGAGAGTTGAATTACCGCAAGACAAAGGCAAAACTGAAAGCATCAACACCCGAGAAACGAGAGGTCTAGGATGAGGCCTATGAACACTTAGGATTTTTTACACACGCATTCATCGCTCACCAAAATTGTCCCCTTGATTCGCATAAAGTAAGATGCTACGTTCATGTCAAATTTTGTTTCGTGTGAAGGTATTTTCAACACACCAGTGCCCACTAATATGGCAAAGTCTTTGATGAAAGCAAGCGTCGCAATTTGTTTCGCTCAATATTAAGAACTCGCTTCAAATTTCATTTCGAAATATTCGGAGAGGAAAAGCATTCTACTACTCCTGTCCACGACGAGGCCTAGGTCACGTGCCTATCGTAAACTTCGCAGACCCGAGGATGGGAGAAATTTAGTAGACCAAAGGCCAGTTGAACTTTCAACGGAAACATTTAGTATGTTCAAAAACGAGAAACTTCGGGTACTACGTAGAGAAATTATGCTACGAACTATAATACGCGGCTGAGACAAATGAAAACTGTAATACTTTTTTAAAATATTATTTATTGTACACACATGGTACAAAACTGGAGCACTTTTCAAAATATTCTCCCCCACGCAGAATGCATGTCGACCAGCGCTTTTGAATCCCCGTAGAAAAATATGTTTTGAGGAGACGGCGCAATCACACATGCACCGCGTGCCGAACCTCATCATCCGAATGGAACGTCTTGCCGCTCACTGCTTCTGCTGACTGTGGCGGATTTCCGGGGAGATACCTGGTTGGGGAAGATGACGCTATATCCGGTGATTCGGAGAGGGAATATCACCGCCACCTTTCATGATAAAATCATACAATGCACTAACTAAATTAATGTTGTCGTGCCCAGAATCAGTGGTCATTCAATCAATAAAATATTTGGTCTCCTAATTGTTTCGTTGAAATTGGACAATATTGTGGAAGAGTAAAATATTGTACACAGACATTTTTGTGAAAACAAATTGAGTTGTCCCTGAGAAAATGTCGTTTGGAGATTTCAGAGAATATCAATTTTTAATCCATTTTTACTCAAGCAGTTTTATAATTTTGAAAATCCCCTGAAGGAAAATTTGAACTTCAAAATGCAATAAATAAAAATAAACAATTGTAATGTAAATATTAAGAAAGTGAGAGATATTTGAAAAAATATTTACAAGTAATTTTTGAAAATTGAAAGTCGTAATCAAAAGAGTGCTGAAGTCACATGGTTCAATGCATTCCAATTTTTCTATGAAAAGTTTAGAAAAAAAATTGAATCAATTGTTTCAGCAGTTCTGATAAACGTATTGTGATAAGCCAGAAACACCAGATGTAATTTATCCTAAACACCCATACAATAAACGGGAAATAGGCTTTGAAAGTTGTGATTCTGTTGGAAGGTGAAAGTATTCAGTATCTTAATATCGGCCGAACTGGACACATGTAAGCAATTAATGCCATGGTAGTTTTCAGTACAGTATGAGGTTATTTGTAAATAGTATTGACGCGTGTAAATGATGATTAGGGTTGATAGATTAGTATCGTGCAGGATAATAATTCAGAGATGATAGTATTTAAAGAAAACATTAAGTCTCTAATGATCGTTTTCAAAAACCTACAAGTCTTTAAATGGAAACTAAAATTAGCGTATTGTCGAAAACGTCGAACCATTTTTATTTCTCGGAAATCTCGTTATTGGAAAAGAGTTCAATTCTCTCCGACATTCCGAATGCCTGTGAAGAAGATTAAGAGAAAGTGAATAATCACTTGGCTTCACACGAAGCTGTGTTGTAATTAAGGAACTGGATCCCGACACCAAGAACAACAGTATATGCACCATGATAGGGGAGAGAAATATTACAAGCAAAAAAATGTTACAAGACTGAGATAGATCTAGTCAGTAAAGGAGAAGCGCATATGTGTTCTACACTGGAAATGTATCAAGAAGAACGAGAGAGAGTCCGTCAGAGGTCTTCGTAAAACAGGAATAATAATGGAAAACTCATAGCTACTTCTGACTTAAATGTACAGGAAAATAGACAAGAAAGCCTGTCCCATTTTGGAGCAACACTTATTTACATTTTAATATATTTGAAAAGATTGTTAAGAACAAGTTTTATTTTTGTAGACTGTTTCATCAATAAAAAGTACAATAACAATCACGTTATATTGTATGTGCTATTTTATTACGTTGCTATGTTACTGCAAATACGAGTAGATACCAGCATTGGATGCATTACGGCGACTCTTCCATCTACAACCCGAAAATGCCGGCTCTCATCCAGCAAAACAATATTATTTTGCATCATAAGCGCAAAGATTTGAAAAAGAAACATAAAAACGAACACGTGCACCTAATAGCATCATCTTAGAATTTCAATTTCGCACGCGGGAGCCCCCAAGACATAGCAAAGCACTCGCTAGACGCAGCGAATATGGGGCTCACACACGCCACCGCCTCATTCGCGCCACAGGCACCGCATCACGGGAGGCAAAGAGGACTCCTTAATGTCGGCCGCGTGGGCAGAAGGGGCGGGTGAAGAGGTGGGGAAGGAGTGGTGGAAGGAGCGGGTGAAACGGCGAGTGAAAAGGTGGGGAAGGAGTGGGTCAGGGTGAAGTGGCGGGGGAAGGGGCGGGTAAAGAGACGGGTGAAGGGCCGAAAATCTACCAGCCCTCTGCTCCTCAACACAACGACCGAAGGCCAAGAGCCGGAAATTATAACTTCCAAACATCAACAACAAAACAAACCAGGTAGCAGGGCTGCAGCAACAAATTCTCACCGTAAAGAAGAAGTGAATATGGTTGGAAAACCATTAAGCGTTAATCACTAGTGAAAAAACCTCAAACGAAAGAAATGCTCGAGTGGAAAGTGAAGTACTGAAGTATGGCGTCGAGTGTCGTCACGCTTCGATCCGTTAGCGGACCCCATCCAAAGAACAGACGGGGAAGAAAATGCAAACAAATATCAAACATAAAAAAAATCCTCTCCAATTTTTATCATTGAACAAATTCATTACAAGTGATAGAAGCAATCCATAAAAACACCTCAGCAGTACTTCATACAACCAAACCATGAAAGAGGCTCAGTAAAGGTGATTTGTACAAACTATTGAAGGATTTCAGGAAACTACCGTAAGTTTTGTGAAAACAAAAATATTCAATTCCCCACTCATTTAAAGACCCGTCTCAAAAAATAATTTGCACGTAGTGATAAAAAGACCTGCCCACAAATTATTCTGAAATGAAATCTTAAAGAACTAAAAGAAACTTAAAACTATCCAATTTCCTAAAAGTATGTGACTTTATAATAAGATTAGGAACCCATCCCGCGTTTGTGCAATAGATTTGGAGGACAATTAACCAAGGCAGAAGTATATTGCAACCTAGTTAGATTATACCAGTGTAAGTAAAAGTTTCAAAAAAACGTATTGCTTCAAAATGTAATTTCAATGCAAACGATGTCAACAGTTTGGCATTCACAGGCTAATTGTTGGGCTAAATCCCAGATGTGTTGAAATGCACCGGAAATCACCATTATTCATGAGTGATAGAAAATCTAAAAACACAGCTCCAGAATGCGTTAAACTGCAATCAAAATCATACTTCTAATTATAAAGGTTGCCCTAGATCAAAAAGCTTCTTAGAATTATTCTCAAAAATTTAAAATTTATTCTCTAAAAACTCAAGGAGGGCAACTGCCTCCAGCTTCGCAAAGACAGATAACGAACCACCCGCCCCAAGGAAAACCTCACTCATTTTCCTTCACTCCCGAAACAAACCTCTAGCCAGCCCCGCGATTTTTACCAATTTCAACCTCAAGACTTATCCAAACCTAATCTCTAATATTACAACTCAAGTACTAAATTGCTTTATCCCCCAATTCGAAACTATTTAATTCATAACGTCTTAGGACAAAAACTTAAACCATGGGAGTAAAACTGCGGAGAATTAAAAACTTATTTAAACTGAGAATCGCAAATGGCATTTAAGCGTCAGGAAAATGAATTCATATATTTCATAAAGAGTAATCAAATTAAAATAGGCAGTATTACGCGAAACCCACCTCTCGCCGGGGAGAAAGATTAAATATTCCCGGCTACAAAATGTATAGAAACTGAACAGAAATATCACAAACTGCGTCAGGTGGAAGTAGCAATTCTGATATCAAACTCTACTAAGCACGGACAGGTTCATACAACATCCTCGCCCAAACTTAGAACAGTCGGAATAAAAAATATTTGTAAATAATACCGAAATAATAATAATAATAGCTGCATACAAAACACCAAAAAAACTTTTCCAGTTACGTTTACAAGGAAATTTTAACAGATATCCCCGACTAATCATTGATGGAGACCTAAATAGCTAAACATACAGCTGGGGGTGTCGAACCACTTACAGCCCAGCGGACAAAAGTTTTCTTAATTTGGCTCTAAATATAAAATTCTAGTATACTCTCCCACAGCGGCGACAACATTTTCCATACAACTCAATGATAGTTTCCAGATATTTAGAGTATACTTCTAACAAAAGCATAGATTTTCCCCATATTCCAAAACGTATTAGACGACCTTCAGTCAGATCACAACGAGATACTAATACATTTTCAAACCAGTAGAAGAAAACAAAATCAAAAACGACTGTTACAGCAATTGAAGCTGGCCAAATTCTCATTACCTAATGGCAAGAAAAACTATTATACCCCAGAAGTATTATCTTATTTCAGATCTAGAAATCGAAATCGAAAACTTCTAACACAGCAATTAAGAATCATTAAAACAAGCTTCGACTGTAAAATGCAGAAAGCCGTGCTTGTCATAATAAGTCCATTCCAAATACGATTATTAAATTTAATTAAATCCAACAGCCGAAATATTAGAAGATGTAGTGCGCCAAGAAACACGTAGACACGATTCAGATTCTTAAACTAAATAAATTATTCACGAATAGTAAAATTACAGCTAGACAAATGTCAGGTATTCCAAATTTCAGCAATCATTAAAGCAAATAGGACGCCAAAATTCAGCTCATCTCTGGTCAACAGTAGGACGTATCACGGGAGAAAAAACTGAAATACCCCCCTCTAAAAACCAATAATTTCAAAAGGCCGCTGTTCAGATGGAAGAAAAAAACTAAAATTTTAGCTGAACCACTTAGAGAAAGTCTTCCGACCTCATCCAATAACAATGCCAAACTCCCAATAAAAACATTCGGAGGATTTTGTAAATGGAGCCCCAGGTTCTTCTAGTAACAACGAAAATTAAGGTTTATCTCTCCATCAGAAGTCTCAAAAGTTATCAGCCGGTTTAAAAAACAAGAAAATCCCAGGGATTGATGAAATAAAATAACAAAATTGCATAAAGGAACTAAACAAAAACACTATTGCCGCTCTGCACAGGCAATATTTATTGCAATCTTACGCCTTTAAATCACTTTCCCAAATGCATGGAAACCGCCATCTCTTCCCTTTTCGCAAACCCGGGAAAAGATCCTAGGATTGAGAGAAAACTATAGACCAATCAGCTTGCTTCCCCACATTATCAAAAATTTTTGAAAGATTGATACTCAGTAGACTAAGATAAAATACCTCACTTGAAATAAAAGCAATTCCCGATGAACAATTCGGCTTTAGACCTAAACCATTCATGTACGCACCAATTTACTGAGACTAACGGAAAATATTGCCAGGAGAGCTTTCCATCAAAAGAAACATACTGTAGCAGTTTTCTTAAGATCATTTACTCCAGGCGTATACAGAATCTGGCATACGAGGGGCTAATGTATAAATTACGTTAATTTGGGAGTCCCTGATTACATCCAAAAAAATAATCCATAGCTTTCTGACTAACTAGAGAAATTTTCATGGGTAAAAAGTCAATGAAACATTATCAACCCCTCGAACATATCTGGCAGTTTACCTCACGCATACGCTCTTGTACTGCTCTCCGAACATTATTCAATGTTTACCACTTCAGATATTTCCACGAAATGGCAGACACAAAATTAGCTCTTTTCGCGATGACACACGCATTTTCACTGCTCATGAAGATATTTTCATGCCCCAATCGGATTACAGAATAATCTGGAAAGAACTAATATCGTGGACAAATCAGTGCGAGAAATAAAAATGTTAATCCCAGAAAAATGCCAAGCGAAAATATTCACACTTCGTAGACCAAGAAACGCCCCTACCTTAAAAATCAATTGCCAGGCCCGATTTCAATGGAATATAGGTCCCAATTTAAATATCTTGGTGTCACTTCGATAAAAAGGATTAACATGGAAACCGCATATCCTTTTGCATGAGTAAATTAAACTATAGGGGAAAATGTCAAAACTATATCCAATAATTAAATAGAAAATCCTCATTAAAAATCGCAATTGCCAGCTCATTTGATATTTAAATCAATCATGTTTACCCACCCTAACATACGCTTGCCCGTCTGGGGAAAATGCAGCACCCTCATCAATAGAGAAACTTCAGGGACGCCGTACAAAACAAAATGCCTTAGCGAAAATCATACGGCACCCTGGTTCTATACCCAATTCCCCAGATTACATGGGGAGCTACGTATGGTCTAATCAAAGATCACAATCTCTACAATTTCGAAATGCTTTTATACTTCACTCAACATTTCTCACTTAACAAATACCTTACCTAGGGACCGAAATGCTTGTGCCACCCCTAGCCGTATTCAATCCGAATATTGTCCCAAAGATAAATTTTCGCCCCCGTAAGCACATGATATAACCAATTCAAACATTCCAAAAACCTAACATTAAAGCATGTAAATTTTAAATAAACAATAAATCATCCCAATTCCCAATCCAACACCTTTAAAAAACGCGAGCACGTGATGTTCCAAGCTCAAAATGCCAAGGATGCCTATCTCTAAGACAATGAAAAAT
>BOPP01000046.1:640416-658218 GCA_017312745.1 Gryllus bimaculatus
TCCCGTCCCCTTTTCCACACCCACCCCTGCCCCATCGATGGCCCCACCTTCCCCATCCTACGCGCTCGCGCCGTCCTATCCCCTCTTCCACCCCGAACCCTGCTCAAGGGAGGGCCCCGTATTTCCCGTTCCATGCCCTCGCTCCGTCTCCATCCCGTCCCGTCCCCTTTTCCACCCCCACCCCTGTCCCATCGATGGCCCCGTCCTACGCGCTCGCCCCGTCCCCGTCCCCGCTCCCACCTCCAGCGTCGGCCCCAAGCGCCGCCCCGCCCACGCCCCTGGCTCGCCCGCGGGCGCCGCCGCCGCCGCCGGAGTCGCCGAGGTAATTGACGGCCTGCGTGGGCGATAGCCTCTCCCTCCCTGCAGGCGAGGCTGAGATGAAAACCTTGCTCTGAGCGCGGACGGTGAGTGCTGGTCTTCGTAGGACGAGATTTTATCCGAAACCCGTGATTCCGAGCTTAGGATCGAATGTGAAAAACATGCATTTAGGAAAATTCTGTGAAGAGATTAAAAATACTATGTTGGAAGTCATATTATTCGAACCTTTCCCATTGCTGCATTATAGCTAGCCTTGTGCTTGTAAAAATAAATACTATCAGTTTATCTTAAGTGTAATGAGGTAGAAGTGATGAAAATGTTCCATAGACACGGAGATTCTGTAGTTTAAGAAATTACATTAAACGGAAGAGCATGTTTGCGTCGATTCTGGATAAAAACATTGAATATGTAATGTATTTTTAATTTACCCTAATTAAGATCAAACACTTTATTACTTGCTATATTTTATATTCATTTATATTGCGTCTATGTTATGTTAACAAGGGCAGTCAGATGCGCCCTTGGTGCTTTGTTTATACGGAACGTTTTTGAGTGTCTGATGGCTAAGGGCGATGGCATTGGTGTGTGTGTGTGTGTGTGTGTGTGTGTGTTTGTGTTTGAGAAGAGGGTACGTTTGTGTTCACGTGTGAGAGAGAAGTCAAGGTGCATGTTCCTAGGGCCTCGGGAACTTGGTAATTACTACACATTTTTGTGGCACAATATGGGTCAGATTACTTTTACTTTTTTAAAAACTTTGTTTTGCCGCAGCTAGACAGCAGTGCAGAAGCTATGTGTTTTTGCCATTCTAAAATATTTTGGTGAGGAAACCCAAATAATTCCCAAGGGTTGTTTTCTGTACAAGGGAGAGCACATTGAAAGTTACAAGTCTCAAACTGAAACTTGATCAAGTAGTAAACTTTAACTATTAATCAGATGTGATTCATTGTCTAAAGAAACTTCCATAAATTGCATGACACTTGCATTCATTATTAGAAGTGAAATATATTATTTTTCCTTTTCCTATATCACAACAACTCCAGCTAACTCCGGACGTTTTGTGTATCTGAACTATTTCCGATCCTTCACCATTTTGGAAAATAGTCCACGGGAGATAAGGAATAAGCCCAGAACCCGAGCCGAGAAATACCAGAGCGTTAAAAACGCGTTGAGGGTTCACGATTACGTTCTTCGCATTTAGTTCCATTACATTAAAGCTGTAGATCTATTGTGGCAGTTGAGGTTGTTCTAAAACGTAATTTAAATACTACTCTTTGGGACATTATCGAGGTCAAATATTAACCGTTATATGTTGTACAATATTATGTTCGCACTCAAAGTGCTACAAACGAAAAAGGCTTGAAAGTGGAATCAGTGTTATTGTAAAGCTTAATTAAAAATAAAAACGTTGCTGTAATTTACGATTGTGTAAGTAAAGGATAAATGTTTGGTTTGCTAGCTAAATATTATTAACAATCTATCAACATGTTCATCATAGGAACATCTTAACACTTATCTCCCTCGGATATTATGATAAAAATTAATGTCTTTACGTTGTGAGGGGTTCTTGGCACTTTCTTTTCTGCCAATACTGTACCACGCCACACATTCACCAGAGCGGTCACAGTAATCTCGCACCCTCGTTCCCTCTCCCCTTCCCCTCCTCCATCTCCCTCTCCTCTCCCCTCACTCTCCCTCTCCTTCGTGCAAGTACGGAGTGAGTGCTTCCTCGCTAATTGAGGCGTCTCGTAAGCCGCGACGGTGGCGCCAAACGGAGGTCGTGCGCAACGCCAATTATACTCTCTGGTCAGGTGCGCTTCGACGACCGCGGGTGGCAGCAGTGCGTGGCCGTCAATTGTTTGCTTCTCAAACGGTACCCAACAGGGTTTGGTGGAAATTGAACCGCTCTACACAAGTGTTTTTTTCTTATTAGACAACTCCTGGACGAGTATGTGGGCGAGGAAATTAAGTTTGTTCATGTAACAGCTTGTAGTTTTATGCTTCGTGTACACACATTGCTGAAGCTGTGCCCTATTCTTCGTCAGTGTGTTTCTTAATACCGGCCAAATTTATGTTTCATAAAAAATCATTCTTAAAAGGACTCGTGACGATTGGACAATTTGTCTGAAAATTAAATTATATATTATCCCATTGTCAGTTATGTACATTATATCGAAAATGTTTCTTGCATTTACGTGTAATGTACTTTTAATTAAACATATTTCATTGTCAAATACAATTCTTTTTTAAATTATGCTTTTGCCATGTTTTGTTTATGCTTTCATTACCATGGAGACTGTTTCTCGTGAAACGTTAAACAGTTCAACTTTTTCGTCAGGGATGCTCTCATTGAACGTGCACCAAAGATTTGCACTCTTTCGAAGTCTAAGAGATTATAAATTTCACCGACCATTTGGCTTGAGGGTTGCAGACCAAACCCTATAATTCACTAAAATATAACTTTGAAAAACGTGGCGCGTTAACTGAGCAATGCAGGTGCCTCACAGAATTTACACGTCCGCAGTGGTATTACTTGCGCAACTTGGCTTGAACGATGGATGGAAGATATGCGAGTAGAGTGGGGTATTAGTTACGAAATCGGCCACTGGATTTTATGTAGCAATGCCAATCTCTGGAGAATCAGTCATGCCTTTGCAATGTTCTCAATAATTTGCATTCTAACTTTTTCAGGAGTTCGAGGTATCTCCTGTG
This sequence comes from Gryllus bimaculatus, assembly GCA_017312745.1. Lineage (NCBI taxonomy): Eukaryota > Metazoa > Arthropoda > Insecta > Orthoptera > Gryllidae > Gryllus > Gryllus bimaculatus. The sequence continues at coordinate 643,444 of BOPP01000046.1, forward strand.
ATGGATCTTCACCTGATTTGGTCAATTTTTAGATATTTTGAAGAAAATGACGGACAGAAGTTCACGTCTTCAACAAAAAAGTGTTTCTATATCGCAATAGTGAAGATGTGTTTGGAAAGTTCTCATCAGTGGTCGCTGCGAGCTTTCGCCTTCATCTGATTATTGTGCCAGAGAGGGGGACGCAAGGTTACCGTTCAAGAAAAGTTGCGCGAGTAATATCAACATATAAAAAGATGTACTATACTGCCTATAATATGTAAGCACATATGACACAATAATCGTATTATTTTGTCCAACAACTGTATTTGTGCTAGTTACCGAATATTTTTACATTTAAATCTCTTTAACCAATCTTATCAAATCAATCTCCTGTCATAAAATATGCAGTTCAAAATTTCCTCTTGATATGCCGACCACATATTCATTCGCTCGCCTCTTAGAAGAACGAGAAGTTGTCTGCGACTCAATGACTGCCTTGCATTTGACTAAAATCGATTTAATCAAGACCTGTCGAATTTGTCAAAGTTTTAATTTCACAACATATATATGTGATTTTATAGGTAAATTATTATTTTCAACTATCTGAGCAGCTTTCTATGAATTGTCCGTTGATGTGAATAATATAGACAGTGCAATCTATCAAGGCCAGCCGTTAACGAAAACAAAGTGTTTTGAGTATTGGTAGCCATTGATTACCAATACTACTAATAAATTATTGACAATTAATCAGAATAAAATAATTCAATAGTGCAACATTTTTATACCAGAACTAATAATGGAAAAGTTTTCACGGGGCACATTACATATTAAATCATGCAAACCATTATAAAAATAAATACTCTTAGAAATTACTCACTTTTGTAAATAGAAGCTCGCTTAATACTTGAAGAATCGCATCTGCAAAAATAATACAGAGAAGAAATTACTTCGACTTCATAATACAACCAACAAATACCCAAAAAATTAGACAGTTTTATTTTACATAATACGCTCCCAGAAACAGAGACAGATTTACTATTTCTTTTCATCCATAAATAATTTACTTTCAATTTATTACAGATTACTATGAGCATTAAAATTGTACAACAATATGCAAAAGAAAGGAGAGAAAAGTATACAATTAAACTTAGTTCAAACCTCTTCTCTTTCTTTTCTCCGTTTCCTCTCTCATCTTCTCATTATTTACCGTTCCATTTCACAATTTATATATAAAAATCTATTTTCTAACAAAACAATTATTTTGTTCATGCAAAGAAACAGATTTTTCTTTTTCATTCTTAGCCTATATTTTTTTATACCGCCCTCCCTATAGAGTCACTTCATTTTTCTTCCAGCAATTATCTCCATTACCTCACTACAAATTGTTCTGTCATGTCTTATTCTCCATTCCTCCTTATCCTTTCTAATCTTACTATCAAATAGTTACCACTTACATAACATTCTAACATTTGCCACGATTTTTTATAACTCTCTAATTCACTATCACTTTTTCAATCTCTCCCTCGTCTTTCACTTATATGCTTCCCTATTTTCTCCCCTCTATATACTCTACATTTTCTTTCCTCTTTACTACCTCAGTATTTTCTACATATCAATATGTTTCCTATTATAGTTATCGTATTTATATTTTTGTATTCTATTTTATCTTCACTACTTCTGCGACTGACTATACTCTTTCTTTGTAAAGCTCTAAAATGTACCGCCCCTAATTCGATATTTTTCCTTTTATATCCTTTATGTGATTTCCTTCCATCACAGGTTTCCAACTCCCCCTTCTACTATATATTCTTCACTTACTTCTCTAAGCTCCGACTTTTCTTTCAATTTTCTTCGCATAGTTTCTATTTTACCTAATTGCCCTGCAGTATTGCTTATTAACCGTAGATTCTACTTCAATACGTTTTCCTGGCTACCATCTTTCCACCTTTTCCTCTTTTTCACCGATACCCACATTTCAGATCGCCACTATAATATATTCTCATTTAAACTGCCTAAAACCCTCATTCGATTTTTGCAATCCGCACTGAATCTCCTCTTAATTATCCCCCACTCCTTCCTTATTGCTTATCCCCTCCTCATTTTTCTCTGAGATTCATGACCACCGTTTCGTTTCAATACTCGATGTTTTTTGAGAATCGTCCATGTTTCATACATCGATATATTAACGCCGATGTTTTTGACATCGATGTTTTGTGGTCGAAGTTTTTCTCTTTTCCGAAGTTTTGTTTCTGAATAAAACTTCTCATAATCACAATACTAAGTTTAAATATGAAATAATAACTGATGGTAACTGAGTATATCACGTACATTGTCTTCATATATTCATTAATTGCTTCATTCATTGCTTTCTTTTTTCCATTTAATTCTTTCAACTACTGCAATAGCTTAGTAAAATATCACTTACTTGGTTAAGGAATCTATTGTTGTTTATTCCATTCCATTATTATCTTGTCAAAATATTTCTCCACAATTAAATCGTCCTTAAAAAGTTGTGTATTATTATGTCCAGCGCATAAGGCGGAGGAATTACCAGTTTTGTGTATTGTCTGTGCTTACATTTCGTGCGATGCTGCTCTGACGTCTTTCGATCTTCATTGTTTTCTGGGATTGATCCCTTATCACGGCGTAAGATACATTTCTTACACCGTGCGCGAATAATGGATGCCTGACAATTAAGTCGGGAAAAAGTAAAATTCTGGCTACAATACCCAATTAGTAGCGTCTTCAAGAGCTTAGAAGATTGTCAAAACCTTAGGGAAGGTATCTGATAAAAATAATCGGTAGTTGAATACGCAAATATTAGCAAAAGCGGAGCAGGTAACAGTTTGCCTATATTACACAGCCAGAACTTAGGAATAATATATTTTCTTTCTGTTGGAATTCTAAGTGTATTATTTCGCATTACTTCACATTAACAGTGAAGAGAATGGTCAGCGAGGTGGAGTAAGTGACAAGCAGCGGCAGCTGAATAATACTGAATACACTTGATCGCGGACGCCTATGGGAGCACATACTGTAGCGGAACGCATTTTCTTTAGATACGTTACAGCATTCTAGAATAAGTAGGGACCATAACCCAAAAGAACGTGTCAATAGTAAATACGACCATACATTTTTTGAATGTTTCTATTATTATTTAACGTTAATTTGTAATATATATTTTTACGAAAGAAAGAGTCAGAAAACTATATGTTCAAAGTGGCTTTGTATTAAGAACTGGCATATTAAAATTATTTGAATTGCGTAGTAGAAACATATAAAATAACAACAAATTTAAGCGTTTTCTACGCCACATTTAGCTAATTACATTCAATTTGAAAATAAAATACCTTATTCAATGCGTATTGTTGGCACATTGTCCGCATGCCTATTGTTTGCAAATTTGGCATCTCGTTTCAAATAATGCAGTTTTGTTGCTTTGAAATAATCTCGGGGGAAGTTTGAAACGGATACATTTCAAACTTCCCGCGTGCAAGATTGCCTTATTTATTCAAAATGTCGCGGAAATTTCTTCCCAGTTGATCCAATACTCACTTCTTTCGTGCAAAGTTCCTTGACATAGATTGTCAGCTGCTTCCTGTTAGTTCGGAGCGTCACCGAAAGATCGCATCAGTTTCTGGGCAGCACCTCGTGCGAAAACATGTGTGGGCATTGACAAATTCTTAGAATCCAGCGACTTTCATTTTAGACGTCACGAGCTGGCATTGTCATCAGAGGCAAAGTGCAGAAAGCTCACTAAAAACGTGTTTGACGCATTCAAAGTTCGATTCAGGGTGGGTCAGGCAATTTTTCTGTAACCTAACATACAGTAAAAATACGACGAAATTCTTAACGAAACGTTTGATTTCGTCTGAACAGAGGTACCCAAGACAGTCCCTTCAATACTCGTTGATTCTTTCCCCAAATAACAGCCTTTCTTATTTGTGTGTCGTTTCTTTTCCAGAACTCTCTTGTCTGTTGAAAATTATCGATGTTCCTGATAATTGCTTTCGTATCTAACGAATATTTCGCAGCCTCAACAGGTATTTTTGCTCTCAGTGTACAATCACGGTTGATAATGTAATTAGTTACACTAATTTATGGTCTTAATACCTTCTCAACTCCCAGAGGCTCATGACTTAACGAGTTAACTTCCCATTTTTGGCCCCCCTGGCTTGATCCTTGACTGAAAAAAATTAAGTTTTTGTTTTGCTTTGTTTCTTTACGGCCATGTCCTGGATCATATAGCTGCGACACAATGTGAAAGCTATTCAGGTTGATAAAGTCAAATAAATGTAAACAGTTGCAACCTGCTTACATCAGGTCTCCCAGCACGTTCTGTGTGAGGCTGACACATTCTGGTATACCATAGCCTTGCAAAGTTGTATTGCCAGACACACACACACACACACAACATATACCTATATCGTTACAGTCTTTACCTCTTCCATAGAGCCATGAATACATACACATCCATATCTTTGTGTCAATTTGACAAGACTTTGACAAGAGTGTGAATTAGAATGTACTTGATTAAAAGAACTGTCAAGTTTTCCTGAAAACTCACGATCACGCAACGATCATCTTCCCTGACATCCGCTAGGACGCGAAATCCATTTGAGCGCGCATGAATTTTGCGAACTCTTCGCGTCGCGAGTCGAGCGAGCGGATCCTCGTAAAAACCCGTCGCGGAGCGCGTCCGAAGGCTGCGGGGGCGGGGGCGGCGCAGGTACACACCGGCTGGGCGACGGGCCCATCCGATTACGCAGATTCTAGCTAATCGCCATTACACGGCCCGGGAGCAAACACCGAACAGCTATTTGCCGGTCCGCTGGCGGTCGGATGTGACGTCACGTGGGTGGGGCGGCGCTGGCACAGGTCACGCGCTGTGCAGCTCGCCGAGCGCCTTCTATTTTTAACGCGGACTCTCCGCTATGGGTTGTGATTTGGGGATCCGGTCGCGAATACAGACAGTTTTGCGATTAGAGAAATACATTCAAAACCTACTACAACTGACTCGGTTCGAGCTATAAATTTAAGATGGGGATTTGTATGTGCGTGCTGCCGATGTGACATTTATGTAGCGTAGCAGAGTGCAATTGGAGGGGTGATAGGTCATCAAGACAAGGATAGATTTTCGCAACAATTCCATTTACAGAGAAGAGTCTTCGTACTTTGCAGCAAATTGAATGGAGAATTTTCATGAAGAAAATACTTGTTAAGAACTATGTGTGGAGTGTTTTAAAGTACCAAGCACAAATATAGACTTTAAGAAAGAAGGAAAGAGCTACATGAAGTATTCAAAAGGTGGGCATGACAAAGGAAGAATTAGTTGTAAAAATCTAGTGAAGGATTAAGAAGAGTATGGACAGAAAGGTAGTTTTCGAAGTGTGATAGAGAAGACAATTAGGAATTGAATATGACATATTTTCGGAGAAACTAAAACAAAGAAGCATTGTCAGACATAAATAAGAAAGAAAACAATCCAAATATTGGATTTGATGCTAGAATGATGCAGCTACAGAGCGAATAAGGTAATGGAACGGAAATGTACTGATCAGAGCAGCTGGTCGCTAGAATTCACGTCCATATGGTGATTGAATTTGACCTATCTCTTTAGTGTTGATGAAAATACCGCTACTATCGGGACTCCAACCCTGGGACCTCCCAGTCAGAGGCACTGCAGTGCCATCAATTGTTACCCTGGGGCACCTCAACCGGTGACTGGAAATGTACCTCACGCCACAAACTCAAATTCTTGCACTAAACAGTTTACCATACTAATTTTTAGAAACTGAAAACATACTCAAAAAAGTAAGTACATTTATTTAATACTCAAACTATCATATCATCAGTTTCATGTCAAATCTTAACACAAAGTAACATCAAAGGATGGCAAAGGTCTGTAATATATATATATATATATATATATATATATATATATATATATATATATAAATACTTCACAGTTTTTATCGTCTCCGTACTTTCGTTGATCGCATCATCTTACGCCTGCAAAGGCATTCGAGTTTTCTCACTGCTTTCTCCCCGTGCACGTCGTGATGGTATTTTTTGCTCAAATTAAGGCCAAAATGGGAGTTATAAATTTCACGCAAAGCAAGAAAAATCTGCGCCTCTGCGATTTGTTTTCTGCTACTACGGCTTTCCGTTTCCGGGCAGGAATTTATAAATACGGCGTCGCCCAACAGCTAGAAAGTCTGCCGTTTGTTATGTTGGAAACCGCAAGGGAGCAGCAATGAGGCGAGCGAACACATAAAGTATATTCTGTTGTACAATATGAGGAGAAGAATACCTCGAAAAGCGCTTCGCAACACATCATATCGCGCATTCGCATAGAGTATTCGGAAACTTTTATGTTTCAACCTGACAGTTATTTTTTTATTTTGCAAAAGCTCCCGCCATCTAATACATTAAATACCAAACCATGTACATTGTGTTGAGATATTTTTATATCTTTCTATCACTAATTTATTTTCTTTACACTTGCCCAGCTTTGCTCCTGCCTGATCATAATGATGTTAATATATTCTTGGTGAATTCTAATGTTCTGAGTTCGATCACGTATTTTGCTTACCCTTACATTTTTGCACGTTGACATGTACGTAGCACGTTCGTAGAAAATTGTTCCACCATGTCACTGCCCATACTCTGAAACCTATTTTCTAATTGTGGTGTTGGTTTACATGAAGCATCTGGGATATTTTCAAAATTGTCAATAAAATGGCTCCTACTTTTTTAATTAAATAGTGCAATGGATGTTTAAGAGAATCGCACAAGTTTCATTGACAACGTAATAAATTTAAAAATTGAAAATTAGAGATAGAGAATTTTGTCTCAGACAAAGTCTGTTATTCAATTAGCTCTTCAATAAATATCATGTATAATTTAAAAACACAAGTAGTTTCTGCTTATTTTGCGATTGAAATTTACAACAAAAATTTCCCCAAAACCGCTCCAATTTTTTTTCTTTAAACTTTCTCCTCATGTGTAATAAGGAACGATAAGAAATATAGCACCAGTCTCATTTTCTCATTGCTCGTTTTTTTTAATATAAAAAACTGAAGATCATCTCTTTAAAAAAAGGACGTGTGGAAATTTTTGTAAAAGTTAATAGTTTTCGTGTAATTTCTGTTTGAAATTAATGTAATGTGTATGGACGATCCGTCATATATAACGATAGCGCATTATCTCGAAGCCCTAATAAAAAATCGATATCGATCGAAAATTATTTGTTGAGATAGTGAGATGATGCTGATCTTTTGACTATGCAAAAACGAAAAGTGGGGGCCCAAAAAATAACTTTTCTGAAATCGGGGACACCACAATCCAGACATGAAACATACTCTAGATTCCAACTAGCCAACCTAAGTCGATGAATATGCAGTACTCGACAATTTACAGAAAAAAAACTTGCTAATATTAAAGGAAATAAGGATTGTTCTTCCTTTGATCGGATTATCCACATGAGAACCGTTTAGAACTATCGGTTACACTGAAAGCGATACATACTCTTCCCTTCCCAACTTCCATCACTGGTGAAAATTCGGCTTGTCGTTTAAGCTCTTTAGTCCTACTGTAAATTTGAAATTTGAAAGTCTTTTTCACAGAAAATTTATGAGTTTTTGAAAAACGTCATTAGAAGTAATTTTAAGCACTTTCATAGATATATACAATGGCGTTTACAAAGTACTGGAAATAAGCATATTATTGGCATGAGATCTTTCAAAAAAATGCATTTGTGGAATCTTTGAAAAAGAAAGTAAAACCAAGTTAACTTTACGTCATATTAAGGAGTGCAATTAGCATTATCCGTTCGAAAAGTTTGAAGAAAAAATTTGATGTCATTTTTGAGAAAAAAACGGAGATCGTTTCTGAAAAGGCAGAATTAAGAGCTAGTTTTCACAGAAAACAGCTGAGATTTTGAGAAACTTTTTGTAACATTATATAAAGCACATATACTTATAAATATAATGTGAATAAATTGCCGATAACATAAATAAATACGAGTTGCGTGAGCTCTGCCGGGATCGCGAGCGCGACCGCTGGTGCAAACGTGACCGCGATCGAAAATACAAGGGCAGAGGCGTTGGTGCGGACGATCTTCTGTGGCGCTGTTTGATTTCAGGTGCTTAGAAGGCCAAGCACTGGAAGGAGACGGCGGGAGGCCCGCGCCAGAAAATAAATAGTTAAAATAAACGTCGGATAGATTAGAATGTACTCGGCTTCTGACGGCAGGTTTTTCCCCCATCAGGGGTTTTTTCCTGAACCGTACCTTATGGTCTCTTTTCCGCGGCTTTGATGCGATGGAGAGACCATTTCGGGTGAATACCAGAATTCGAAAGATTAGAAGGCGAAAGGATGTAGGTATTGTAATGGCTTAAAGGCCTTCGGCCTAGCCACATAGGATCAAGTAAGCTAATTTGTTTGTAATAATTACCTATTAAATAAAATAAAAAATAAATACGACGTGAAAGACAAGTAAAAAAGTGAAGAAAGATATAGCAATATGACGTTTATATCATCTTATAGAGTGCATTTAGCAATATACCTACCAAACGTTTACAGAAAAAACGTCGTTTTTGAGAAAATCTTGTTTTGTAATTTTTTTTAATTACACATATTGCTCGCAATATTGCGTGAAAACTAATAGAATTTTCAAAAAAAATACCTAGCCTTATTGAATGTACTGATTATTACCAACAACATTTAATTCGAAGGAAAAATCTGTATTTAACTTTGCAGTTGTAGGAAAATGCTGGAAATAATTCAAACTTTTGAAATTGTCGAAAATTCAGAGTAAACAATGAAAATTGAACTTATGCTACCTTTATAGATAAATTTTACTCCACTCTTTAAGGAAATTTAAAGAAACAGTTTGAAGCTGTTTATGAGAAAATTTCGAAAATATCCGGGGGTTTTCTGTAAAGTATTGGTAGTATTATTAGTACTTACGTCAGTTTTGATGAAAGTTTTCCAAAATCGCGGCGCCTCGTGTGGAGCCAGATTGACCAGGGAATATTCATTTTGGAAAAAAAAACTGTACGTATTGTTTAGGCACAGTGGTGTTTACAGACTGATATTTAGACAGACGGATATTTTAAAAAAGAAATAACATGTTTTAGGTATCAGGGGATCTCAAAACGAGTATTTTAATTGAAATCTCGAAATCGATTTTCCGCAGCATTACATAATTTTCCCTATACTACGTATATACATACGTATACATGAAAGCAAAAACAGTCATTCGCTAATGTAATGCCTACATCTAATTGAAGAATTAGGTATTTACATAAAAAGAACTAGCGACGTCTCATCACGAGGAAATCAAAATAACAATCTTGCGATATTCTGTATTTCATAATTTTTGCAACCATATATAGTACACCCCTTTCTAGTGAATTAAAAGGTTACTAAATACCAAGTGAAATTATTCTATCACTCATCGAAACGTAAGTAATTTAATCGTTAGTACAATGAAAATATTTCGTACTTAGGCACACGTCATACTCACAATGGTTACAAGTCATTAATTACAACAGGTCGAGTTACAAGGTGCCCTAGCTTCTAGTATCTCCCACTACATCGCAGTATTGTCTACTATGCAGCATTTTAACCAACATCGTCGCTAAGTTCGAGCGATCTGGAAGGCGGTGACTAAATAGGAAGTATAGATTAATAATAATCACCTTCAACTGTCATCCGCACTTCTCAGTTTTTGGTTGAAAAAATTCAAACGATAGAATTTTTATTTTAATTTCATTTGCCACACCTAAAATGAAATGTATTTATTGGAGATATAAAATGTATTTAAAGCTCCCAATGCATTAAAAACAGACTGCCTCGCTGAAGCGATTAAATCCAGTAACTGACCCCCTGCCACTGCGGATTTAAACAGGTAGAGGCTCATACCGAATCAATTTCAACACAAAAACATGTATCGTTACAAGCATCCAATAGGGGAAAATCATGTGTATGTCCTCCCGGTCCACCAGCTTAAAGTTATCAATACACCAATGAGTATCGGTATGTCTGACGTATGTTCACAAACAATAGGATAGAAGGGTAAACTATTTTAAGGAACATTTAATTATATTATTAAAGGAAAACTATTAAATATCGTGTGTTTACAAGCAAAACTTATTAAGACAAAATCATGGAAAGCGAAACCTGATGATGAAAACTACATTCCTGCAGACCGAATTTTGAGAAAAGATTTTTTTAAAGGTTTCATTGCTACGTAAATGTATACTATAATATTAAGCGTTTTTAATATATAAAGAGACATGGCAGATTAGTAACAGTACGATAATATCTTAATGTACAAAACCAATATCGATGAAACTTTTGTGTTAGCTTTCTTTGAAGGTTAGGTACTACCAAAACCCTTAATATATTTCCAAAATAATTACTTTTGTGAACTGTTTCGCCTAGCATTACATAACAGATCCAATACAACATCAATGCACATTAGTTTACCTGCGTGCCACCACGGGATGAAGATTGAAATCTATGACAGTGTTCATCAATGCACAGCATTGAGTGTATGTAAGAAAGAAGAGAACTGTTTGTCTATTACTTTCTCGCACGTAACGTAAGTATTGCAATCGTGCGCCGGAAAACGGCAAATTTTCGACACAAACACTCTTATTCGCGGGCCCTGGTATGGGAAAAGTTTCTAAATTTAGAAAATAATACTCTAACACAAGGTGTAGCCAGAAACCATGTTTTGTTGGTTATTGATACCAAGAAATCGATTGACGGCAAAGCGTCTGTCTGTGCGTCTTTCCGTCCGTGCACAACGCTACGCATAAACCATTGAGCCGATTCTCTCCCAAACCTAAATTCCCCAATCGTTTTAGTTGATGGCGCGGTCCCACGGATTTCAAACCCCTATTTTAATTTTTTGGGGCTACTCAACATAAAAGCCCTGAAATATTTTCAAATTTTTCAAAAAAGTGAACACACATTTTTTGATTAAATTTTGTTATTGAATAATTAAAAGAACGTTTAAGTGAATAGTGCAGGTCTCATTTTCGTTGACATTCCTGATTTCTTTTGAAAATTGTAAGAGTTATTTTCAAAACGTCTAAGTTGGAGATAGAGGTGCATGTCTCAGATAAAGTAGTTGTACAAAGTCAGCTCTTACAAAAAGTTCATGAACAATTTGTTTTTGAAAAACTAGTAGTTTTTGCATTATTTATGATGGAAATGTATGATTTTTTTCAAAAACTGCTCCATTTTTTTAAACTTATGTAATACTAGACTAGCAAAGATTGTGCTGGTCGCATTTTCAGGAATCGTTTTTTTTTTTTGAAAATTAATATATTTCGAACTACAAAATTCAAGATAGATATTTTTGCCTTAGGCAATCTGTGTTGTACAAAAGTTGTTCTTCGAAAAAGGTCATGAACAATGTTTAAAAAAACCATATTTTTTGCGTATTTTACTATTGAAATTTACAAACAAAATTCTCAAAAAACACTCGAATGGTTTATTTCAAATTTCTATGCATATGTGGTAAAGATCTGTAGGAAATATGGTGCTAGTCTCATTTTCGTGTATTGCTCTTTGTTTTCGCTTGCAATTAATGAAATATATACAAGAAGCTTCACACGAACTACGAGCCAGAAGAAAAATTGAATGAATGATATGAAAAATAATTAATTTAATTTTAAATATAATTTACTATTGAAAATGACAACATTAATTTTGTATTACTTTCTTGATTTTTCACTTTTTACTTAATTTGTATTTTCCAATATAGTGGCGTATTTCTTTTAAACAATCTTCAACAAATCAACTTTTTAAACTTTTTAGAAATATCGCTGCAATGCGGCATTGGTAATTTAGAACCTAATTGTTGTGATGTTGGCGGTGAAAAGGTACAGCGGTTTTATTAAATCCAGCTGCCGCTGGTATAACTCCTAGACCGAGGGCCAGTATTTCTGTTTGCGATGAATTTCCCAACAGTTTTTTATAAATACCTCAGAATGCCCGGTGAAGTATGTTATATATGATTCAATCTTATCTGATCCCTAAAACAATTCTGCCTATTTAATAAAAGAAAAACGATAAAACTGTATTGGAACTGTCATCGTACGACGGACATCGTACGAAAGGCAACTCAGGAGTGAGTAGCTAGAATTTTCGTAATTATTTTGATGTCAAATACATACATTCAAACTTCTGCATATTATTCGCCAAGCGAATGCACATAATTTTGACAATGCTGCACTGGCAGCAATGCGTTGCTCTTTTCTGTATAATTTGCTGTGAATACTGTATCAGTCAAATGTATTCCTGTTTGTTTCATTTGTCAAAATAAGAAATGATTGCTACTTCTGACTACGAAAATGAATGCACATACGCATCACAGACGATTTGTTTGAATTGGACGTTATCAATTAATTGTAGCTGCGGTTTCAGTAGCGCACGAAATGCAATATATCAGTGTGACTTAACTATTTCCAATAACGCGAGAAAGTATGTGCTGTTGTAGTACCACTAGTTTTTACAAGTACATCCAATTGTCTAAACCAGTATGTCCATATTTAAGAACGATTATAGCACTTTTTCTTCACTCCATTTATAATGATAACTTGGATATTGATTTTAATTTTGTCTAAGCATGAATAGATTAAGGGTACAAGAGGTACGAAATTATACGAAAAATGTTATTTTGCTTGCAGATATACTTGATATTGTCGTGAAAAGGTATTAATACCCTCGTGTTCTCCATGAAATAGCTTCTGGTTTAATGGTAGCACAATAAGCATGATAATTACGTATTTGCGAGTTGCATGAGCGAAAGTGAAACACACACTGAATAATTTACATGTTACGATGAAAATTAGAGGGCGCACTAATTACCGTATTAGAAGTACAATTACAGTACAAAACTAAAAAGAAGCACATGTACGTATATTTCAATCATACGAGAGTACAGACAACGAAACATTTGGAGCGTCATAGGCTTGGCTTCATGCTTAGAGAGAAGAGCTTGCAACATAGGGGCATGAGGGAAGCTATAGATAGCCACCCGAACAAACAGTGCCTCAACAGACCAGAAGGACTTGCAAGAGGAGAGATGGCTGATGCCGAAGGGCCGTAGCAAGGGACAGCATCGGATAAATAACGTCTCAGAGATGAGCATGGGAGGGATATAACGTACGAGGTCACGTGATACGGCCCTTATAAGGCCCCGCGTTATCACCATCTCCGACAAATGCATTGCAGGATGTATGAGGAAAATAAGCTTTTGAGGCAATATTGCTCTGGTTACGCGTTGAGTGGCGTCGCCCAGAATATTGACTCCTACGCGATACACATACGTTTTCTAGCTGGCTATATTCTGTTGACAATCATAACATAATATTTAGTAATATGAAGTAAAAGTATATAATTTAACTTATTATTAATTTTTGTATTATTATTACTGCTATTATTAGTGTTGTTATTAATACATTGTAGAAAAATAGGTGAACTGGAGACGAGATACACCCAAATTCTTCGTCTATAACCGTCGCGGCCACCCAGGAGGTGGGAGATCTACTGGTGACTTTTTGAAGCAGTTGGAAGTCGATTTGAAAGAGCTTTGTGTCAAATTTATTATGACCCTTATTTGTAAGGGAATTCGCAGTTTTTGGTCAATATCGAAAGCGCCAAGTTTAAAATGTATGATCTTTTCTTCTTAAATGCTTTCAAAGAGTAGCCAAACTGAGCCGTTTGAAGCATTGTGGCAAATTTCAATTAATTTGATCATCAATTGCCAACAACAAACAATAGTGTCACGACACTGGAATCCATTTACTTTTGTAGTTATTCCTATAGTATAGTATAGGAAGGTATTTCTAGTTATTTGATATTTAATTTACATTCCATTACTTCATTCATTCCGTTTTACTCACGGCGTGTTGAAAAATAAGACACGCAACACAGGCCCGAGGTGATTCCCAGACTCGTCTCGTGCCTGAATCACTATTTCGAGCTCTTATTACGTAAACTGCTATTCCTGAGTTGATAATAGGTACATAATCGTTTAAAATTGCTTTACATCTGGAAAAAACTCGATGTCTCTCTGAAAATACCAGTAATAGCATTTATGATAATGGTGCTAACAATAACATTCAATTGAATTCAATAGCATATTCTTTACAGAATTGCTCTATTACAAATACAAATAATACACAAGTACAAATAATATAGTAAAACAATAACAAACTAATACAACTGCATACGATACAAAAATAATTGAGGCAACAGAACATAAAAAATGTACACAGCGAATGTGTCAAGTAAGGCTTGACACGTTACAGATATGATAAGGTCCTAATATTCAATCGTAGAATTTAGCTTGGAGTATTCATTTATAAAAATAATATATAAAAAATAATAATATATAAAAATAATATTTAAAATAATAATAATATATTAATCTCAATAAAATGTATCAGCAAATTGTTGAGTTCAATTTCAGAGCAGACGGGCTTGGCAGCTGCCTGCGGGCGGGGGGGGGGCGGCGTCTGCGACCGTGGGGCGCCTCAAGAGCCAATTCCGTGCCGCCAATAGCCGCGCCCCATTGTGGCGATATGAAGAGGTCACGCGCGCGGCCCGAAGCGTCAAAGCGACAGGCGCGGGGGCGGCGCCTCTCGTTTGCATACAGATGAAGAGGCAAGGTGGCGGGCGGCGGACCTTTGATCCCGGGGCGCAGCGAGGCCGGGCAGTGGAGGCGGCGGTGGCGACGGCGGTGGAGGTGGAGGTGGAGGTGGAGGTGGA
>BOPP01000046.1:670244-704833 GCA_017312745.1 Gryllus bimaculatus
GAGCGCTCCGTCCCGCCCCGCACCGATCCGCCCCCCCCTTCCCACACCTCATGCCCCTTCAGCTGCTCCGCTGACGGCGCAGCTGACAATGCCGCTGTGAACTCGCTTCTCGACGACATTGCAACTACCGCCCCCACCGTTACTACTGATGCCTCTACAACCCCTGCCTACGACTAATTGACATTACTGCAATAGCAAACCCACATCCCCTTTACACACATCACTACTAGCTCTAGTATCCCTGCCAACCTGTAATCGCCACCATCGAATCACTAATACACCTTCTCGTTACCACACGGCAATAAATGCATTTACTTTACTATCACCACGTCTGCTCTTAGCGTTACTGCCAACATCTCACCGCGCAGAGGTGAATCTCAACACTTCTAGTCCACCCTCGTTGCAATACCATCAATCACCATACTAATACCACTGTTTTCAGCACTAAATGAACTATACCATCATCATTATAGTAGAGCCACTTCTGTTCACAAAACGCACCACTAGCATCTTTATTTCGAGTATCATCTATATACCATACCATATTACTATCTATCATCTTTTCACGATCACACTCCCTGCCACGTGAACAGCCAGCATGTCAATTGTCGTCCCCCAATATCACAATCATTCACTTGAACGTTTCGAATTTCACCGTGATTTCCATTTTGAGACAACTTTACTATTACTTTCGCAGCGTTGCCAATTTTATCACTTCCTCCAACACTCAAAAGAACAAGAAAATGACGGTTAGTTCAATATATCACCGCTTTTTCTTAAAGAATCATGACTAATTCATTTGCTGATATTTCCAAATCCTCCAATTATGATATGTATAACTATAAAGAAGATTATAATTAATGCATGTGCAGTTTCTCTGGCCCTTCAAAACATCACGGCCACCGTTCAACACATCACGAGAAGCTCCACCCTCCTCATCGCATTTGAGCAACTCCACCGAAATCACCTTACACTTATTCGATATTTTTCATCCAAGGCCACTAATGGCAACAGCAACACCATTATGACTTTGTTGCCACCTCTCATTTCCTATTCGTGGATAACAGCTCAAATTTTAACAAACTTCTTCAAATTTACTCTAGGCTATCTCCTCAACACGTCTTAATCAGCACTATCACAAATTCCTCTCTCATCACCATCACCATTCATGACATCACTCACTATCGCTATCAATTTTACAGAAATGTTTGCCAAATATTTGCTCATATATTGTCGTTACACAAGTATTGCGATATATCTGAAAAATCATAATATTGTAAATTTTTGAACATTTTGGTTCAGAATGTAGCAGCTTTTTATTAGTGAGCTTTTCAGAATAGCGCCGGCATATACACTAAAACACTTCTAGTTAAATACACTAAAATAAACGGTTCCGCTTAAGGCGGCTTCACACACGCGGCATTCGGTGAATCCCGAGCAACCGCTCGCCGAATCCCAAGTAGTGTGGACGGGTTGCTCGCTATTCGCCGAGCGCCGAACTTTCGATGCGGTCTTTAGGACACATGAAAAGGAGCGAACATTTGCCGAACTCATCAGCTGTTCGGGATTGGGAGAGCAGTAGCTCCCTGCTCAGCGTATGCCGAATGAGTGGAGTCGCCTTCATGTACTCCTTCAACAAAAACTCCTGCAATATGCAATAGGTTGCGCTACATTTTTCTAAAAGTTCATCACATACACTATACATACATATATATATATATATATATATATATATATATATATATATATATCCAAGGCGGCTCCACGCATGCGGCATTCGGTGAATCCCGAGCAACCGCTCGCCGAATCACGAGTAGTGTGAAAGGGTTGTTCGCTATTCGCCAAGCATTGAACATTCGGTATTCGCCCTACCCACCGCGTGTCGATCTTTAGGCGACATCAATGATTTCGAGCGAACATTCGCCGAACACACCAGCTATTCGATATTGGGCGAACAATAGCTCGCGGCTCGGCGAATACTGCGTGTGTGGAGCCGTCTTTAGACGAACACCGCTTTCCTTCAAAAGTTTCCTTTTTCCTGGCCACTTTCGAGACGTGCCGCTTTTCTTGTGTGCCGACGATGAAGCCACAGAGAGCGAAAAGACAGATGGTGCCCTTATGTGACGTAAAGTGACGTGCCCAAAGGCTGAGAAGGGAATTTCGTTGTTCTAACGTCGCTTTAGAAGACAAAAACACTGTGACGTAGTGAAATAAGAAATAAATTTCAATAACAAAATAAAAATAATATATTCAAAGATTATGTACAAGTTACAATGAATTGCTAATATTAAAACACTCCGGCAACCTTTTCCTTTCGGAACACTGCTTTACCGCAGAAAATACAAGCCACGCGTGATGCGCGCCGTCGGACCTCTGTCCCGTGACAATTACCGTCACATGGCCTGACGCCAAAAGTTAACCCGGTCGTGGCGACCGTGTGCCTACAGCACGTGAGATTGTCTGGCCCTTACTCTCCGGACATCTCGCCCTCACTCCTACACCCTCCTTGTACATACACGTACAAGCTACCCGATGCAAACTGAATGAGAGCGCGGGCGCAGATGGCGCCGCGTTAAATAGTTGAGGCTGACACCCCCACCACTGTTCCATAGATAGGCTCGCCGGCTGGCGCGAGGCTCGCAGGCCAGCCTTGGTTTACGCCCCCACACGGATTCTTAGGGTTGGCTGCCTGCTTCCGTAAACGAGGCTCGCCGGCTAGCATCCTCGGAGTTTACAGCCTCCGGTATTTTTGGCTCTGCGGCACTACCTGAGTCAACCGCCCGAGCGCAAACTCCCGGATGTTCAGGCTTAACCCCTTCCTCCCCCGCAGCGTACTTTCACCAACCTAACGGTTCTGGCCCTCGTGTTAACGACGCCACAACACCAAGATTGTTCTCCAATATGCACCATATTAGACTTTATCTCACGTTTCTTTAACGAGCTAATGCAATAGAGATACGAATCCTGACATTCTACTTTACTTTCAATTGCATCATATTTTAGATAGATCTATGTCTTGCCTAGTTTCTCTGCATTCAAAATGCATTAAATAACTTCTTACCTTACTAGTCGCATAGTGTAAGATCTAGTTTAGCGCAAACACATTTCTGGCATAGAAATTCGACCATGGGTTAAGTGGCAGGTGAAGATCCATCATCGGAGATACGTTGAACTCCTGAGAAAACTAAACCGCAAGTTATTGAGAAAGTTCCGAAGCCACGACTGATTCTCCAGAGATTCGAATTTCTTCATAAAATCTAGTAGCCGATTTCCTAACTAATACCCCCACTCTACCCGCATTTCGTCAAGCCATTGTTCAAGTAATGTTGAGCCAGTAATACGTGATGTGACTTCCTCTGAAGCAATCAGCTTGCAAAGATTTGTTTACTTTCGTACAGCGGGAATTCAGCGATGCCGCTCATCTCATTCACACGAAGTTGCGAAGACGATAAAGTTCGGCTGTGGCAGAAGTTAAGAATGCGATAATATCCGCTCACATTTTCTTGAGCCCTCGCTTCGCTAGTTGCGAGAAGAGTGGGAAGTTCGATATAAAAAATCCTTTTGTAAAAATTTCCAAAGCGATTCGTTCGTTTATCGATGCAAGATAGTTTCTATTACATAGAAGAGAACATTTCTGGTTATCACATTTTGTCTACAAAGCTCGTTGTTTTTATTGATTCCTATATCATCTAATATTGGCAAAAGAGTGGGGGTGGATATTTCGTGACTCACGAAAACGTGCGCGTATAATATCGAGCCTGTCAGTAAGCGTTATTGTTTCGAGATTTTAATGTATCTGAGATGTAGGGGGTACCACGCGCGTAGTAACGTCGCACTGCGTTGAAGTCGTAGGCTTCCGCGGTCAGAGTCATGTGCGTGATCTTGGCTGTCCGGGTGACGCCGCGTCGAAGGCTATGTTGCCGTCGTTTCGACCATCTTGCCGTGGTCTTCCTTCTCGCATACCAGCCCTGAGGAAGACCACGACAAGATGGTCGAAACGTCGGCAACACAGCCTTCGACGCGGCGTCACCCGGACAGCCAACATCACGCACACGTCGCACTGCATTGTCAGAGTCGCTTATACGCTGGCGGAGTCGCAGGGGCTGGCAGCGCAGCGCCCTCTGACCGCAAGCGGGCGATCGACAGGGTTGAGGCAGGGGCGGCTCCATCCGTCTCCCGCCCGCGCGTGACGGGGGTGGCGGCTGGACAGGAGCTGTCGCCCGGCGCTTAGCGCGCGCCCGAGCGCGCCTGACGCGCCGTCGACAGCCAAGCCGCGACGCGCCCGCAGCGGGAAAGAGACGCGATGAAGCAGCGCCGAGGCAACGCATGCCGGGCTGCATGGGATCACAGGGGAAATGTAGAAGTTAGTGTAAAGAAAAAAATTGGAACAATTTTTTAGAAAATTTTGAAAACGTCCCAAGTTCTTCATGTAAAGTACTCCGCAAAATTAATGAATGTTTTTCAAAAGCGCACATTTTTGGCTCAGGCCAAATAGACAACGTATTTTTTCATTTAGGAACATTTTCATTTAGAAATAGTTTCATTTAGAAATCATTTAGGAACCTTCGCATGGTTTAGCCGCTAATGTTGTTCACGTACATCAAACGGACGGACGTTTTGAAAAAGAAATATTTTAAGGTATCAGGGAGCCCCAAAACGAGTATTTCCGTTGAAATATTAAAATCGATATTCCGAAGAATTACATACAATTCTCTATACTACCTATATTACTCAGTATACATGTACTATACGAGAAAGTAACTAGTGGTGCTTACAACATAGAATAGACTTTTCCGTATTAGTTTTCCATTTCCTTTGGCCGTCTGCTAGCTATGCGGATTTGCCACATACTCTGACCAGTTGCCATCCGTCGCCGCCCAAAGTACATCGTTTTGAACTTTTCTTATTTTTTCGGATTCCTAATAGTGAAAGGGAAAAATAATGTTAACAAATTGCCGCTAGTGAAATATTAACGACGCGGGAGACAAGCCAATAAATTACATTTTTGTAATTTCTGAAAAAAATAAAGCAAAGTGATGTTTATGACATCTCATAGAGTACATTTAACACTATCGCTACCAAAAGTTTAAAGAAAAAAATTGGATCCCTTTTTTGAGAAAATTTTGCTTTCGTTATTTTTTAAATTGCACATATTGCACTTAATATTGAACGAAAACAACTAAAATTTTCAAAAAATTTACATTGCCTTAATGGCAGACCTCACAATGGAAAACAAATTTTATTTCCCATGGCCTTTATGTAAAATAGATCCACGAATTAATGAATATTTTGCAAAATAGCAGAATTTTGACTTAGGCGACATCGAGAAGGGTATATTCATCGAGAAGAAAATAAAATCGCACGAGTAGTTTAGATAATAATGTTGTTTCTCTATATTACGTATATTAGTCCTTATATACGTATGTATGTAAGTAAAAATGGTACGTTGTACTAAATTTAAAGTTAAACTTCTTTTTCTAGCGAAACGCCATTCCATGCATAACGATGCTCGTAAAGCGAAGATCATAGCAATCTATCCTGGCAATAAGTATCGTAATGTAGGCCTCATATTACATTTTTTATACTATCTTAATGATGCATAATATGCTAATGTTGCATGAATAGTAGTCTTATTTACATTCTTTGTAATTGTTTTGTAATTAAGATTACACAATGTCCCTGGGTTTTTAGTCGATCAATTTAAATAGTAGTTACCCACTTGATATACCCCAGAATGCACAATAAAATATATTCGACAATGTGAACCGCTTATACACTTAATGTAACTGGGATTCGTGCAATCTTGCTATTACCAGATTCATTCTCGCGTGTACCACAATGCACATTATATCGTATTATCCTTAAGTGGCCAAAAATCAAGCGAGAAACTGAAGTTACTTTAGTCACAGCACACGTGACCAAAAGGATTCAGATATGACAATGTTTTCACGGTTTGACGTTTACCTTTTAACGTGAAAGACGCGCAAACTCTCATTAACTAACTTTCTACGTAATTTTTACATTACATTCATCCATTTGCTTATAATCATCATATCACAAACATTTCTGTATCCGACGAACGTCGTCTTTCTTTGATAACATTGAAGCATAAGAAATCCAAGGACACGCCATAGTCCTAATGCTCAAGATGTTCGACTGGAATGATTATAGCATGTCGCAGTGAACTTTAGTCTTCGCAAACCTCATGAGTATAAATGCTGAAGACGGAGCTAATTTAATTAGATTTGGTCAGTCATAAATAAATGCAAAGCAAATGTGTTGGCCTACACATGTCCAGAACAAATAGCCACAAAGTATCATTAATTGTACATTACAATTTTGAAGAAGAAATTAGCGTTGAAGTATAAACATAGTAATTAGTCATCAAACTATTGTCTCCACTACGCTTTAGTGAGCATGAATACTTGTACATCGCACGAGAAGTCAGTTCCCTTTGAAAGTCTTTTGTCATTTTCGTCAAATGTCTACTTGCTTTTCAACACAGTACAAACGAACGTTCAGTGCTCAATAAGATTCAGGGGAAAATGTTGTACGGCAGTAGTAGCATCACTAGTTTCTCGCTACCAGTCACGTTTTTTATCATCTCTCTCTTAGTAAATCATTTAAACACATTGCCTTCGACGATGGTACATCGGCACCGTAAAGACACGATAGATCAGGTATGTGTTGAAATTAAATATTTCTTGTGTTTTGAGTTAAATCACAAAATTCACTTAATTGTGATTAAAAAATTGAAGATATGAAGGTGTTATTTTATATGAATAATTTATTAAGAATGTTCTCCTTCCTAACGCGCAAATGCTGCAATGTGTTTCTTGATATATTAATGGTAAAAAATGTAACATTTTTATTAATAGTTTATTCGACTATTACTAAAACTGTGCTAAATGTATGAACTATATATGCTTTATTTAATACACAATTCAATTCACATAAATATAAACTATTTCCCGTCGCCATTTGCATTATACAACTATTAAGAAAATTTATTGTATGTGATCATTTCCCTTTTTTCTTGATTTCTAAAAATATTGTGAATTAGCTAAATTGGGTTTCTTTTTGCGTTATAGAAGACTGAAAAAAAATACCCTTTGAAATCATGTAATTTTGTAAAATTAAAACAATTGGTATAACTACACAAATAAGTATTTAGTGGCAAAAAACCTAGGTCAACAGCATTTTTGTAACGACGAATGTGAATGGTGATCTTAGGTCTTGAACACTGAATTCCAATATGAAATATGTTTTTCCTATCGAGCTTAATTTTATTGTGACACACCACTCTTCATCTATGGAAATGCTTGCAAACGTCGCATATGGGTTATTTTGCTGTGGCTTCATTTAATTATTCTGATGTAAATGTACAGGAACAATCGAAATGTGTATAGGCAATACATGTTACATGCATGACACTATACTTTACACTGAATTCAGAAAATTAACCTCTAGAAAATGAAAAAAAGATTTGACAACTTGCTGGTTAAAAGATTCACGATCTTACATTTGTGTTGTTCCCCAACGGGAAGGATTGAATCTTCCTTCCTTTCCCATGGTTTGGAGGGAACGAACGAACCAACATACGAATTTCTGTCGGACAAAACCATCAGGAATCACCTCAGAAACGAAAAAACTGCGTTATCATAATTTATCATCTGCTATAAGACCTGTGACACAATGAAGAATTGAGGGTACCGCAGCCTCATGAGAAAAGTTGACAATGAGTGATCGTCAAGGCTACAGTGACGAACATTCAGAAGGCAGATGTAATATTCATGCTAATCAAACATTTAAACCTTCCCATGATTCAAATGAACCTTATTTTTGTCCCAAGGAGAACTCATCAATTATTTTCGTGATTTAAATTTATCGAAGCAACAGACTGAGATTTTATGTTCTAGACTAAAAGGATGGCATTTTCTTTTCACTTACACGAAAGTGAGTGTTGTTAGTGGTCGCATCTAGTTTTTCAAAATATTTCTTCCAGAAAATTGACGTAGCATTTTGCAATGATATCGAATCCGTTATGAAGACTCGGCCACGATTTCAATGAAACGTAATGGCGCTAGTTCATAGATTCTAGCAAAATAAGTCTGGAAACATTACTTCTCTACAATGAGAAGAAATTTCCTTCTGTTCCGATTGTTTCAGTTTACATGAAGAAGATATATGAGAACGTTAACTTCTCACACGTATCAAATAATAGAAATACTCGAAGAAATAGAATATATGAGGAAATATTAAGGTAAATGTGATTTGTCTCGGCTTAACGTTCGGGTGCACAAAACACTGCAGCTTTCCATGTGAATGGGACAGCAGAGCCAGAAAAAAATCCCTATTGTGGAAAAAATAGCCAGCTCATATTGAACTACTGCCTGGACAGAGAAATGTTTACACTCCTCTTGTTGACCAAAAAAATATGTACCTGCTTCCGCTGCACATTAAATTGGGCTTCGCCAGAAACTTGGATTCGTGGTTTTGTGTATTTTCGAGACAAGTTGGATCTGTGAGACAAAAATAAAGGAAGAAATATATGTAGGATCGCAAATTTGAAAATGAATGTGTAATGTATGTTGAGTGATGTTGATAATTGATATGTTGAGTGATGTTGTAGAAACGTATGGTTGTTTTTCACAAGAGTTTTAAAAACGTTTTAGGAAACCATAAGGCTGAGATCGCGATATTGTACACGAACTAATGAGATGATATCACTATATGGGATGTAACATATTTCTTAAACTACTTTACTGAAAAGATCATGTGGACATCTTGACGCACAACCTCGACGCCTTTTGGGACGAACATGGTGAACTGTTCCACTTCTCAAGGGGAAAAGAGTTATGAAGGCAATGTTGTCCGACTTCTACTGGACGTTACGAAGACACATTCCTAAGGCAAAGTACCGCAAGAAATAGGCAAGGAAATCGTTTTAGGCATGTTTCTTTACTTTTCTTAATATAAACGTTGTTCTAATTTTCCTTTTGCTCTGGATTTGTTATTATTGGATCGTGTCATTTTGCCAGATACATATACTAATACATAGGGAGACATACCCACTTACAAAAACGATCGTTTAAAAACTGAGGGTGATAGATAAATTCCGAAATTAGATCTTGATTGAGAGGCAAATTATATTACAGAAATAATGTGTTTTGTTCTTGATACTGAAAAAAAGTTTTATTTTGTGAAACAGTGTAATGAATCTACATTTTTGCTAATTTATTAGCTTTGTAAGAATGTTTTTCAATATTTTCTCCTTTGAAAGTCAATAGTTACTTAATTACGCCAAAAGCAGTAAGATTGTGAATAGTATAATTAAATGATTACTTTTTCAAGGTATGGCAATCTGAATATATTTCTCGATTATTCTGTCATTAACCCTCGTAAAGAACTATGATTCTAGAATATTTATGACGATAAACATGTGATGTAAAGTAAGTACGCCCATAGTAAACTATTCCCACATTGCGTTCTTGACAGAAAAAAACATTGTAGCATCATTGAAAAGAAAACGCTGTTTTCGGGTTCACCTATGGCGGTTTTAGAAGCTTTATCACCAGTGAACGAAAATGTGCATAGTTAGAATATTTCTCAAATTAAATCACAGGTACACGCGATACGGAATGAATGTCCGCTAAAAACAGAGTCTACTAGAATGTGATTTGTGAACTACTTCAGTCCAGATGCAAAATATAAACAGTTTCTTGATTACACTAGAACACAAACTGTATCTTTTAGTTTGCGACATGAATTAAACCTATCTCTAATTACCATACGAAATGGACATTTCTGAACCCTACAATAGTAATCAAAATGTGTTTGACAATGGTTTAATGACTTCTGAAATAGTTACAATCATAACAAAATGTTATTTATCACACGTACTGTTGTAGTGCATGATACGTCTTAAATGCTTGTTTTTGTTTTTCCTTTTATTTTCTAGCTCAGGAGCACGTCTAGAAACCAACCAGAAACCTTCCTATATAGATATTTTTGAGACCCAAATTTTGGATGAACGTTTTATTCATATTTATCGTCCACATCTTCAACATGTTTTAAAAAAAGTTAAATTGGAAACAGAAAAATTTAATTTGAGAAACATTGTTGTTCAATTTTGTGGTAAGGACATTGCAAGATCGTCAGAATTGTCAGTCTTTATTTGTTATTCAATAAATTGCCTACGACTTTTCTACAAGGTTTCCATGCGTTTTTCTTAACACCATTCAATAGTCCTCAAAGCCTTTGTACTTCCTGAAAATTTTGGTGAATCTGTGGACTCACGAAACCCCTCCTTTGACTATCGCAACACCCACTCTGGGAAAATTTGTATACATATTTATATGCTGATCCATGTCAAGGACACTTTTTGTCAAAGCTTTTATGACATCAGGTTAGAAGCGGGAAGCAGAAAGTAAGGCTGTCTACGAATATTTCAGAGGTTGTGACTACGCATATTCAATTTCCCAAGTTCAATTCGCCAACTTAAAGGCCATTATTTTTGTGAAGTGTGATGTACTATCTATTACTGCCTCATTCACAGAAAAAACTACAGTGTTTAGTGCCTTACTGGGGCCCAGGTAATTAACCAGTTACTTTTAAGTCTCCTCATATTTTCCGTGTGCATTTCTTGTAGGTAATTGAAATAAGAAGTAGCTTTAATTTCGTATTTATATATTTGTGTTATATGATTCTTCCAAATGCTACGATTATCAAACGGGAATGAATGAAAAGTCGAGTTTGATTAAAACGCCTTTGGTGCTTAATTTAGAAGCATCAATGACTCAAAGACTATTCTTAAGATATTTGTATCAAATTACTCATTTTGAACAAGACAGGTATATCATTCCAAAACACAATACGTTCTTTCACGGAAAAATATATCTCAAACAGCTTCTGACGGTCCCGAAAAAATGACTTTCGTATCTTCTGCGAGATATTTCTACTGTTGGAACTGTAGATTATAGCAACATCGCCTTGACTTTCGAATCTCTATATGTTTCAGTACATCATTTAATTCATTGTGGGTGGTCTTGTATGGTTCATATTTAATGCTTGGCACAAATTCGTAACACGTACTTTTGGAGGATCGAGGGAGACAATATTCGCTTTCTAGGTTTAAGAAATATAATTCAGAGGGCGTATGGATGGAAAAATTATCACTGTGAGTCACTAGACATGAAGCAGATAGTAATTGAGGATAACAGAACGACTTTTTCATTTTTGACATTGTGGAATCATGAGAAGAAATGCATGGTTTGTTAGTGGAATTATGCAAAATAGCAATAAACTTATATACAAACAGATATATGCGTATTTGCGTTAAGTGACATCTTAAGAATTGCATACGACTCCGAAGATCTGTAACTCAATCAATCAAGAAGACCAGTATTTCATATAGTAGCAGAGACAAGTATATAGAGCCCAACTTTTATCTCAATTTTCTAATATGAAGAAACTTCAAACATAAAGATTAAACGCTGTTAACATTATTATTGGAGTTATTATTCTTTGTTGGTTGGCAACCCAAACTTGTTCACAAATGTAACCAAATATTCCGACTTTTAACATACTCGTATATTTGCGATGTTACTAATTTCCGTCCCACAGATTCTATGGACGTGTATTCTACTCGAGACAAAATAACGAATTCACAGTGATTAAAACCTACCGAAACGCACCGAAACGAACTACAAATCTGCACCAATTTACTTTTGGAACACAACTAGGTACTGAATCAAACACTTTGCGTAAATTCTCGATGGCTATCGTGTATATTCTTTGCTCACGCATAAGCTGATTTGGGGAATGCGAGATAAGAAATGTAAACAATTATTTACCAGAGTTATTTATATAGACAATTAACAAGATCGCTGTCCACAGGCGCCGTTGAACAGCACCGCCAAACGCAAGCCGCCAGCCGGCGACGCCCACTCCCGCGACCGGCGCGACATGAACGGGACGGTGCGGCGGTCAGAGGGCACGGCGGCGAAGGCCGCCGCCCACCCGCCTGTGGTCTCTATGGACATCTCAGCGCAGCGCCAGTCCCTCGACGCCGGGCCCGGCCTGCCGCCCAACCCCGACGCCCACGCCCAAGCCCAGGCCCAAGCCCAGGCCCACGCCCACGCCAACGCCAATAAGCTGCGCGTCGAAATCTTCGTCCTGGCGCTGCCCAACGACCAGTACCAACTGTGCCCGGCCAACGCCCAGCCGCTTGTGGTGCCCCTGCGGCGCTGGAGCGACCCGATGAAGGCGACCGCCGACCAGCCCGTCACGCTATGCGTGGTCGTGCTGGCGGACGACCAACCCACCAAGCAAAACGTCCAGCTGTTCGACACGATCCCGCCTGGAAACGGGCCCTTGCCGCCTCAAGCCAATCAGAGTCCGAATGGTTTGGATTTGATGTATCCCTACCAGAAGCAACAGCCTAACGCGTTCCAGCAACCCCCTACAATGCCTAATTTACCCAATGATAACAAGGCGCTGTTATCCCAGACAGCCGCCAATTTTCGGTCTGAAATACACTTATCTCAGCGGACACAAGTTGCAGACGGTCTTGCAAATACGAGGAAGCAGAAACAAATGGTCTACGACCAACATCGTAATTTGGTTCCTAGTGAAGATTGTTTTAAAAATCCGGTAAGTCACACTGCAGGAAATATTGATAACCGACGGTATTATTCCCAAATTGATTTGGACCCGTCAAGTACTCACTGTGGTCATGCCGGAGAACCGTGTCAATCCGTTGGCGATATCTATCATCACGATTTCGTAACTGGTCCCGAAAGATCTATGGGGCAATATTATGACTATCCCGACGGTCCGTCTTACGGTCCCTCGTACGGGAATCCTAATTATTCTCCGAATCTTCAATATAAACACCAACAACCGGCTCAAAACTATCACTCGATTCAGAAGTCATATCGCTCTCCAGACATGCCGATTGGTGAATCTTATGGCTACGATCAGTACCGTACTAACGGACGCGGCTCTTACGAAATGGAAAGTATAATCTGAGGCGGTCAAATGCGCAGAATATTCATGGATTGAACCCTACATATACCCATTTCTTCAGTGCAGATAATTCTGCGCGTTATATACCGAATTATTTTCAAAGATATTCCTAATTGTCTTGAAGGGAGGTCAATATTCAAAATCGACAAGACGAAATTTAAAAATGGTTGCCAGAGGGAACAGAGCTAGATAGATAAAAGCACATGTAAAAGTTGGATGTACTTTCATTGGTAATTGTCTCACAATCATTGGTTTGAAAATTTGTTGGAAGAGATATTTCATTTTTACCTTTTATTAAAGATTTGAGCAGACTAAGAGTTGATTAATGCAATACCAAAGGTGTTTTTTGTTCAATTACAGCAAGAATAGGTAGTAATTTATACTCCTGCATCGTTCTAGTGATCTTTCTTTAAATTGTACATCTTAGAAGAAGAAATTCAAATATAAACAGGAATAACCGGTTATCATTATGATGTCTCTGTAGTAACATAAAAATATAGAAAACCAATTCATAAATATCTCCTCAATATATCTTTAAATTAAACTAAAAAGAAATAAAGAAGTTCATATGAAATCAGAAAAAATGAACATAGGCTCGTCACATATTTGAATGATATGGAAAATAAAATGATCATATAACAGAATGTATGAACCCAAGATCTAACACGAAAATGAAAATATAATCACAATGAATATTGTTGCATGTTTTGTTTGTATAGAAAAAAATAGTGTTTAAATTTGAATGGCAATTAAATTGTAACTTAAATTATACCCAGAGCTTTATAAATTTTGTAATTCCTAATTCCTACAGAACCGTATAAATAATAGTTCATTTTATTCTTCAGAGATAATTCAGCTAAGCAATAAGAGACTGTGAACAAAGGTGTACGAACAGACTTTTAATTCAAAAAGCGTCAGAATCTTGTGTTACCAATGTTAGTAATTTGGTCATACTTCCAAATGTTTCGTTTTATTTTTAAAATCATTAAAAAATAGTGTTTAGTGAGAGAAATACTCTTCATGCAGTATTTTCAAAGGTAAATTTTAAGTCAAAGCTTATACCATTTCAGGAAGAGTTTCTTTCAAACAAAACTTGTAAAAATTTCAAAAACTTAAACAAAACTGGATGGTAATGATTAATTTTAAGATTTGTCTTTGTGACATCTTATACTAAAGAAGTGCAATGCTCTGTGAAACCATTTAAAAATAAAATACTAGATAAAAATATAAAAAGTGTTGTACAACGGTAAAAATGCCAATATATACTTCCAAATCAACCTTTTTGCAATGGCGTAAGTTGCACCTCGCTGTCATAAATGATTAAGCATAATGAATCTTGAAATCTGACGTGTGACAGCCACATTCATTATTTCCGCTCTTCGGATGGTTCGAATAAACATGACCACTGACCATCCACCGTATAAATCGGTCCGAGGTCCAATGTAAACGAAAGCCCTCGCGACTCGAATTCAAAACTTCTTGACTGTCAGGGTGACACCGCGTCGTTGGCTGAGAGGCCTAGGTTTGGCCTGTCATGTCACAGGCTTTCTCAAGACGGTGATGCCGCAGTGGTGCGTGTCCGGTATTAGTACATACTGTCCGGTCTGGACGCTCAAGCAGGGTTGCAGACGCTTCGTAAAAAGAAATCCGCCGTTCGATGGATTTAAATCCGTCCTATTCCGCCCAATAAGAAAAATTCAACATGCTAAGCGGTAAATTTGAGTTTGCATTAAAATATAAGAAGTCGAGTTTCAAAACGCGACTTTTTCGTCTTTGGTGAAAAATGAGATACTGGTTTCAATAAGTGTTCGTTGCAGTTATGCGTCGTTCAATTAAGTGATTTGTAACAAAACGGTGTTTTCTGTTCACTCAAAAGAGCATTATAATACTACTGTGTCACTATCAGAATGCGATATTTCCTTAATATTCATTTCGTTGCAAAGTATGATCTATCTAATCCAGCAATCAGAGATCCTTGTGTCACTATGTTTGGGCGTCATCATTCTACAGAAATCTAACTGCCAGCAGTTAGGGGTTGCTGATCTTCATATTTGATGAAAAATGCCACATGGAATAAAGAAATCAAAAAGCTGTAACACTAGCGTAAATATATTAAAGGAAAGCAAGTTTGTTTCTACAGAAAAATAAGTTTTCACCATAAAATAAAATATACCAATTACATTTCAAAATGTGACTTCCCCACATTTTTAGCTCAGCGTTCTTCGGTATTTCCTAGGTATTCTTGAATTATCTTATTATGACGTTTTTTTTCACTAGGCAAGGGCATTAATCCCAAACATTTAAAAGCAGAATGTTTTGAACAAATGATATGACATTATAGTGCTTGATTAGTTTTATCGTTTAGTTGGGACATTGTAATTAATTATAATATTTATGTATAACTTATAATTTTGTAATAATGAGTTATATTTTGATATTTAAAAATTAGTTACGACTATTCTTATGAGTAAAACTAATGGGAGGAATACTTTAAGTGATAAAATAATTTCCTCATTTTCCCACTTTTACTCTCCTTGCTCCTCTTAAATATCCACGTTTAAATAGATTACCATAGAAATACGTATACATGTATGCTTATTCTCGTTAACGGAAAATGCAGACCGTGAAACTGCACTTCCAAAAGACAACTAATATTAAAATGTTCTAAAATTGTTCTAAAATTAACTCCAAGAACTGCCAATATGATATATTATATAGTCATGTTGTGCACGACAAATGAGTATGAGTTTTAGAACACACCTTATACTAGAGTCCAAAAACTAACAATACTTCTCAAAGTGAATTTGAACGAATTAACAAATGTTTAATAAATATCATGTGCAATGTGAAAATCTAAAAAACCCAAACTCACTGTCAACGTAAATGTGGTTGTTTTTTGAAAATTTCGTTGTAATACTAATACCCGCCCAAAACCGCACATGTTTTGATGCATGTTCAACCTTGCGATCGCACCCAGGTAGCAGCACCTAAATATCTTGACCGGCAATCAGAAATTCTTTCGGAATTCATAGGCAATAAAATAATTTACACAGAGGCTATTTGCGCGAACCCCTCTAACGGCTCCGACACCCCCGACGAAGAATGTGCGAAGTGCTGGGAACACTCGAAATTAATAAAACAATTGAAAGGCTTTCATGCAAACTATTATCCGTTCACCCTAAGAAAAAAATGATGTAAACAAACCGCAGAAATCTTTGCGTCGCACTACGCTTCAGACTGGACAACTTCTAGCGCATTACTTTCGATTACGTGAGCGACATACCCCACCAATTTAAATTGAATAAGAACTGTCATGCAAATGTGATGTATAAATTGTTTCGCCTAAAATTCGGAAGTTCTTGATTACAATTCACAAGATGCAACAATTTCACAAGCGTTGGTGTTTAGTTGCTGCACTTTCGCCCGATTGATGCAAGGAATGTACTTTCGATCGAATTTCAATGAAACGCAACTGTCACCACTATGCATTAGACAACTGTAAAAATCACAACTGGAGAACTAATACACGACAATTTAGCTCACTTACGAACTTAGGCATCAGCCTACAACTGTACTCAATTAAGACGTAAAAGGATATTGGTGTCACCTGACAACTACAACAAACGAGTGTGACAACACTCACCCCACTAGGCAGACAGCTCGCGAACAAGTCGGCAGCTCCCATTTCACCTATCAAGGCTGTGGCCAAGAGACCGCTACCTCTAAATTCAGATCACTCACGGGCATCAGCCGTCATCTAGACGAATCCACGAGAAACTACACAATCGGGAAGCTCCAGCCCCTACCGAGTCCTTGCCTGTTGTGACATCCAGACCTCTAGCCCTCTAGCCCAACCTCAGCCCTGACGGCGTCCACATACTCAACCGTCTGATTAGGGGTTGTGGTTGCAGTACAAAAAACCGTAAGTAAAGTGAGCTTGAACTTCAAGAAAGAATAACAACCGAAGCTGTATAAACTTTCATTGGTCACTTGCCACATTAGTGGCTTGCCACAAACTCGTTTAATTCACTTGTATGTAGCAATATTAAACTTCAATTAATTTACAACAGTGTACTGCCTTTCTTTCACCAAAAACAACAACAACAACAACAAAAAACAATCGTCTGAAAACCGCTCTGATCCATGTACGTAGGCGCATTCGCTACACAGCATCTTCCGCCGTGCAGCATCTACAATTTACATCAAATGAACGTTTGAAAGCGTTTTTTAGTGTAATTGTGCATTCACTACCACAATTTTTCAATGACGTTCACCAAGTAACTGCAGTGCGTTAAGTAATTTTGTTAGAAGTTTGAGAAAATTCCCAAATATCATGATGTATTATAGTAACACTAATAATATCTTGTTTATCTTTATATGTACAAATGATTGAAAATATAATTGTGTATCGGGGAAGGAATCGATTTTAGTATTTGAAAATACGAAACACTTTCCAAATATTCACAGTTTTTTCTGTACTCTGCTTTACATCCTTTCGCATTTTTGCATTTTTTTGTATCACTTAAGGATTGAAAATATGGATTTGTCATACGTATTATCTATTGAGATAAGATTGTTATTTCAACTTCATTTAAAACGAGATATTATTGAGATCTTGATACTAATCACACTTCTAAAGTTTTGTGAACATTTGGAATATGTTTACACACACACTGTATATACACACTAGCAGACTTGTTCTGCTCTTCATCTCCCCCTTCCTTTCTCTCCGTCTCTCTTTCCGTCTCCCTCTCATTCGGTCACTCTGGGTATCTCCCTCCACCTGTCTGTCTCAGTCTGACTGCGCTGCTGTTTCTTTCTCTCTCTCTGCTTCTGTCCCTCTCTCTCTCTCTCTCTCTGTACTTATCCCTGTTTGTCTTTGTCTCTGTCCCTGTCCCTCCCTTTATCTGTTTCACTTAACAATGAATCCCAGGTGGAAAACAGTATTAATGGAAATTGATTAATGTATTCATGAGTATTAATTGAAATTAAAATGAAGCGCAATTTTGTTCTGCAGCGCCATCTAGAGGAGTTATAACAAAATTACCAGGACATAGAACTTCTGGGTTAAAAAAGACGTAATGTGCCACCTTTCATGGAGATCGGTGACACGGTGTCAGAATTTACCGCCAACATACATTTATATTATATTTATTTATATAATTTCTTGCGCGTTCCGGGCCCTAAAATTTTATAAATCAACCACTACATATATTATAGTTAGTAAAACTGTTATCTCGACTCCTCACAAATACAAACTCATACCACGACTTATTCTCATCTGGATGTATTTTACTACTTCTGGTCCATGACAATTTCTGCGCTCACATCACAAGCGTAGCCTTTTGCGAAGGTTTCTTTACGGTCGCAAGCGCTTCCCTGACGAAACCCGCGATTGCGAGAGCGGAGATGCCCCGCGCATCAGTCACGGCCGACTGTGCTCGCGCAGCCTTCCTGTTTTCGATTTGGTTCACGCGGAATACGCGCGGCCGGGGTGAAGTTCTGTAAACGACGGTCGCGACGGATATCAGCGTCAACGTACGTCTTGGCTCGGTACCAATATTTTCGATGGCGAACCCTAACAAACCAGTTATCCATAGTACATAAGGTAAACTGCACGCGAAGAGAATCCAGGAGACGTGCACCGCGCGTCGAGGCGGAGGTAAGTTGCTGTAGAAACGACGATTTCGGCAGTGGGAATGAAACATTGTTAGTGGAGCGTGCGAAAAGGAAGAATATAGGAGAGTGCAACCGGAGTAGAGTAGACTGTGGTGTGGCATCATGACGCAGAACGACATCTGGGTGTTGGCATGGTTACTGGCCGGTTTGTACCAAACGGTGGCGAGGACATTGGTCACTCGCACTGAAACTGGTCAAGATAAAAGCGAGTTACACATGACGGTAAGTTCTTTTTGAAATTTACATTAACAAAACATCGAATGTATACATGGTCTAATTAAGTTTTGGTACACACGACCATGACTTATGCACTGATTTTGTCAGTTCTGCATTCCAACTCAACAAATAAGTTTCAGTCACGGTTGTTGGATATATTGTTTCAAAAATCATTCTCGAAATGTTTTCGTTTTTTTATTTCAATAAATTTCAGAAATATAAATAGTTAATCATTGGTGCATACCATCTAATTAGAGAAATAGCTCACAAAATCTGCCATTCTTACACAAAATCTTTGGAAACTGTGTTATAAAGAATGCCGAACATCATACATTTTGGCATTGAACATTCAAGAGCTGGGAGCTACAAACCTTGAAAAAGAAAATTTGGTTTTTGGCAATGTGTGAAAAACTTGAGTGTACATTTTGTAGAAATTACGATAGCCAAAAACAACGAGTCTTCTCTTATGGATTACAATATTTAGTTAATTAAATATCGTATTTTTATAAAGTTTATAAAATACATTGTAAATTTATGTATTCTTCTTAAGTTGATGCTTTTTGTAATGGTATATGACCTAATATTTACAGGACTGCTTGCATTGGAAGTACAATAATTGATAATTTGTTTCTTTTCTGTTGAGAAAGCTTTCTGATACCAATATCGTCAAATCACAATTGAAAAAATTTCCCCAATTTTCCGTCAAATGGGATACATGTGTATTCTAATTACAGATAAAATGTTCCAATTATCCTCTGTTTTTTGTACGTCTTTCTTAATTAATTCAGAAGTAGTAATCTACTATGAAATATAGTTTTACCTACATTTATGTATAAAAGTGAACATGAAGTTCTATTTGCTTCTACCAGAACTCTCAGTAACGTAACCAAAAATCATGAAACGGACAGTTTTGTGAGAAAAGAGGGATAGAGCTGGCTATGGGTTTCTAACATGTGGAAAAGTTTTAGTGTTAAATGGTGTTTAAAAAAGTTTCTTGGTTAATGTTTATAATTTATTATAGAACAAAAGCACACAATTTGCAATGACGACTTCTTCAACTTAGAAACTATGCTTCTTCAATATAGGAAGGTACGTCAATACGAAGCACTTGTTTTCATAGTCTGCATGTTGACTTAATAGCTATGTGCATCGACCAGCCTTAAAATGACGTTCAATTTGGTAAGTTTTAGAGTTATCACCTAACGTCCGTTTGAGTTGTTGCGACATAAGGATATGCTACACTACTCTTTGTTTGCATAAATAAACAGGTTTTCGTGATCTGTTGTTGGAATCTTAATGCTGTAATTTTTAGAATATTCTCAGCACAATATGAATGCACTGGTTGTCTTTGTCGAAGTGCTTATCAGTAGCTTGAACGAATAAAAGATGAGACATCAGCAAGATATCCAGTCTCATTCATTACTGTGTTTATGTAGTACGTATGATGTACCGTGGCAAAACAGCTCTTTACGAGCTAAGACATACCAGCAGCGTTCCGGCCTTGCGAGCATAGCTTAAGGGATATGTATGTTTAGCACATAGCCATCGCTAAGCAGTATTCTGGCATTCCCAACCTGAGAAGTGAGCTTTCTCATCGTCACATAATCACAGGTAGTGGGACATTGCAAAGAAAGCGCACAATACATTTTTACCCCGACCGAAAATCGAATCCAAGGTTGCGCCGTCGAAAGCACTCAAACCAGTGGGCCTACAAGGGCTTCTCATCCATTACTGGACTTAATATTACGCCCTGTGCGATATTCGAATTCTGATTCTCAATAACCAATGATAATGACTATTGCTGGCGACAAACCATTCCATTGGCACCTTAGTCAGATCATAGCTTACTAGTATGCATGATACCTTCGGCTCTTCAACCTGCTTCTTGTTATAACGAAAGGTTCCGCTACTGACCGCTGGCGCGCTGCTTGCCGACCATTCCTTGAATGCCAATACTTGGAGATCCGCATTACAAACATAGAAGTTGTACATAAAACTCCATTACTTCATGAGTAACGGCAGCAATATTCTTCACAATCACCGGTTCGAAATGTTTACGAATTATGCCATCAATAGTTATTAAATGTACTGCGCACTCGTCCCACACAAGGAAACTGCTTCTTTGAAAATCTGTCTTAATATATTTTTGAACGTTTCTTTTCAAAGCTTGGAAGTTGTACAGCTTTTACAATAAATTGCTCTACATCCTTCATAGTTATTTAAAGATCATACTGTCCAAATAAAGACGCTTTATGGAGCCAACAATTTGTCTCCGACCTAAAGGAGAGAAAGCAGTGCATGGCTTGTTACTCAATCAAAAATCCTATTTTCTTGAGAATATCGGAAAACTCGTACTTGTTTCATAGTTGTACCAGCTTTCCGATGCCTCCAAAAGTAAGGATTTGTGATTGAGCAGCAAGCCATATATTCACTGCTTTCTCGTCTATAGATGTCATCTTCGGCCTCTTACAGCATCTTTAATCGAAACAGATAGTAATTAGAAGGGACAAAATTGTAAATGCACCCGTGATGCTGTGACATTTTGTATACATTTTGAGGAGCCTGGCAGTTTGTGGATAAGCTTTGTCTCTCAACCGCAAGCACAAACATTGCCTTTCTACACTCTAACTTGGCGTTCTCGTATGCGATATCTGAGTAACGTGAGTACTTCGTCAGCAGACACTCATTGGTAATTAGAATTACTGCACGGACTTGATCGAATTTCAAATAAGTAATGGATACATTTGGACTTCGTGATTTTTTACCCTTCTGATTGACTGTTTGACTTCTTTAGAAAAGTTCAAACCACTGATACACTTCTTGCAAAATAAAAACATTGCACTCGCATTGTGTTTCCAACCTTCGACGGATTTCAGCTTCAGGTACTCATTCAGATCCCAAAAAGCGAATTACAATTGCGTTTTTTCGGGTGCACACAGGAAGTGATCCAGCCACTATGCAACAACTCAAGCCAACGTTAGATGATGCTTAAACCTATCATAAGCAAAGTGAACAATGTCATCTTAAGGCTGGTTAATTCACAAAGCTATTCAGTCAACCTACTGATGATTGAAACGAATGGGCAGACACTTATAGACTCGTAGTAGTAGAAATGATATTAGGGCACTCAGTGTTATAATAAGAGAAAATCAGTAAGAACATTCAGAATGATAATACGCAGAGCATGAAAGTAGTCGGCGTAACATAGTAGTATATTCACATTTTGTTCTGAAAAACCAATTCCTTATTTTTGGATATATATATATATATATATATATATATATATATATATATATATATATATATATATATATATATATATATATATATCTGCATTTCTGGGTATTTAACAAAACCAAACACACCTCTCAGATGGCCGGAAGCTGCATAGTTTTCTTTCATTTTCGATTCTCTTTGGAAATCAGTAGCAGATAGCTATTTCAACCCCCCAGCAACGAGCGCTCTCTCTGGCTGCAGATCCCCTTCCACGACTACTACGACTACGAGAACGACTACGGCGGGCGGCGCGCGGGGCCGCTGCTGCCTCCGGAGCACGTAGACATCGTCGAGGTGAGACCTCCGCGCAGGAGGGAAAGTACGCGGAAAGGAAATTAGGTGCCGGTTCGTTTCGGCAAAGAGAGGCGGTGAGATAGCACCGGCCTCCGCACTGAAACAGAGTAATCAAGAGCTAAGAAGTTTGGCAAAACGCCGTTTTGTTAATGTTACTATTTCATGGCTTTTGACACTAAGGGTCACTTAATATAGAGCTTCTAGGGTTGTTTTAGTAGATTTTTTGTGACTATTTTTGCATCTGATGCCAATTTTTGTATTATTTTGGTACTTTTATGCCTTTTTCATTATTTTTATTGCGTTTCTCCTGACGCCGATCGCCATAAATCTGGATATTTAACTGAAAGCCTGGAAAACACGAAGAAACGATTGTGTTTCAACTATTTATAGTTAAAATGACGGGAAGGGATTCTGGAACTCAAAAAAACCTGCGCAGGTAATCTTCTCCACCACATACAGTTTTTAATGTGTTTTTTGTCCAAATAAATATAATATAAACTGTTTTGTTGTTATGAGGAACCAGGGACTCTATTAAAAATCTAAATGAAAAAGCAAGATATTAAGTTTTTTAAATTTTTTTTTCATTGATGCCGAAAGGCTTTGTTCGCTCACGAGAAATTTCTTCCTACATTTGAGTATGGACGACGATCATTTTGGAGGACAGCTCTCTGAATATGGTATAGCATTCTCAGTGCTGTCGTTTACACGAGAGCGAACAACGAAAAATATAACTTCTTTTCCACTGACGCCATTTAAGATTGAAACGCGAATCCACAACATCACTTCGAAGATACAGGGCTGCGAGTATAACAAATTTTTAACCATCATAAAGAATGGTCATGTGGGTTAAGATTACAAAGAAATGATGATCTTTTTTACACGATTTGTGATAATGTAGATGTTAGAACTAGAATAAAAGAGTGAATCGTTTTAATCATTACATTTTACACCAGTTTCTTTAAAATGTGATTTTTTACTGTTTTCATGCTTCTTTGCAACCATACTTTAGATATAATAAATCACATTTTGCCTGCCTATTTTAGGAAAAAATAAATGCCGAAACGTCGGAGCTCTAATAACAATATTTGCACATAGAAATTGATAGAGAATACTGAACTTCCATTAAACATGTTTTGCTCCTATAATTTTAATACCAAAAGCAATTAGTAAAAGAAAGCACAACAAATATATGTCAATAAAGAAAGTAGGTCAACCAATAGACCAGGAAATTATAATGAAACCAATGGAGAAGAAATAAATACATCATCGTACACCTTTGTTGTTACTAACACTCATTATTAACTACAAAATATAGATAAATTAATTATCCTCAACGAAACAAACTAAACCACGAACAACAAGCTGTTACACAAAATGCACGAACTAAAACTGCAAAAAACACGTTACAACAATCAGAAGACAGTGATGGAGGCACAGAAATAGGGGTGGCCAGTCATTGCCTCCTAAAGTACGGGTGACGCTAATGGTGTCAAGTCAGTGTATTCGGTTTGCTGCTCACAGCTGCTGTTTCCTGCAGCCTGCGAGGGCGCACTGCGCATGTCAGAGCGTAGGCTTCCGCGGCCGGAGTCAGTATTTAATTGGCTGTCCTGGTGACGTCGCATCCACGGCAAAGGTGCCGACGTTTCGGTCGCCATTCTGCGACCTTCCTGCGGTCGCCATTTACGCCCTGAGAAAGGTCGCAGAATGGCGATCGAAACGTCGGCACCTTCGCCATGGACGTGACGTCACCCGGACAGCCAATTAAATACTGACTTCGACCGCGGGAGCCTACGCTCTTCTAGGAAATGGTTCGGGCAGGAATTATTTACTACCTGAAAAACCACGCGTTGTCCGGGTATGAGGGACTTGAAAAAAAAAACACATTTAAATATTGATGTTATGATGCAAGGTTCCACGAAATGTATTCGTCACCCGGACAGCCAAATAAATAATGCTGTGCATGTGGCGCGCGCGTGGTAGGTCCAAACACGTGCAACCGTGTCCGTGCGCAGGTCCGCCGCGCGCACGACCCGTCCAAAGGCGCGGCGGGCCGGCGCGCCACGTTCAGTGACGAGTCGTGGGAAGCGACAACGCCCGTCCACTCCGCCCCGGACGAGAACCGCTCCCAGGCCTTCAGGAGCGGCATGCTCCTCTCCGACGACGCCGTGCCGGTCACGCCGCGCCCGCGCAATCGCCCGCGCTCGCGCCCGCGCGCGCGCCCGCGCCCGCACACGCACGCCCACTCGGCCGACGGCGAGCGGGAGCGCGAGCGCGAGTGGGAGTTAGAGCGCGAGCGCCAGGAGCAGCTGCAGCGGCGCCGCAGGCGCAGAGAGCGCCAGCGGGGCCACAGCCGCCGCCACCGCCTGGCCAAGGTGGGACTGCGCGGGCCTCAACGCTCCAAGAGGGCCAACGTCACCGCCGCCGCCGCCGGCGCCGGCGGGTCCAAGAGGCTGCGCGACGAGTTTCTCTCGCGCGTCGAGGCGTTCCGCAGGGACCTCTTCGACCAGGTCCCTCTTCTTCTCTGCTTTTGCTTCCGGACCTGCGTCGTCGCTTGCTTGCGTACCTCCCATTTGCTTTTCTGTCGTTCCTTCCGCTTCGTGTCCATCATTTACTTCTTCTTTTGCACGTTCTTCTGTTTCTTCTGCACCTTTCTTTTCCTTTACGATCGTACCTTCCTTTTCTTTTTTCCTGTACACTCCTTACACATCTCTAGTACAGGTTCCAATATACCTTTCGTTACGTTATTGTTTCCTAATTACATATTTTGCATTTTATTATTTATCATTATATTATTATATTATTATTATAGCTAGTATATTTATATATAGTTTTATTTATTACTATTCGTTATTACGTTACGTTTATTGTTTTTATTATTATATTATTAATTTATATATTAGTAAATTAAAAGTATTGATCTCTGCCGAAAAATAATTACTAATTATGCACGAAGCTAAAAGTGAACATTATGTGTCAGTTAAATAAATATTCATGAGCAAAGTATTGCAAGTGAATGATTGTTGAGAAGTGTACGTTTTACTTTCACGCGCTTATGAAGAAACTTTTTAAGAAGAGAAAGTTATGTAATGCGGCACAAAAAACGGCATTTTTTAGCAGAAATCTCTTATTACAGTGCCCTGGCAACAGAGCAGTAGTGATTAGATTTAGAAAAAAATACGTGGTGAAGCCTGTTTAGTGAGCCTTTGATATCGAAAAATCAATTGACAGCGAAACATCTGTCTGTGAACAACCCTATCTGATAAACCGTTCAGCGGAATTTCTCCAAAATTGATCATCACCGATCGATCTGGCTGATTTCACTGTTCCTGGAATTTAAAATTGATATTTTAATTGGGGGAGGGGGGGAGGTACTTTACTTGAAGCGCCTGAGACAATTTCAAAATTTAAAAAAATGGCTCCATCGATTTTGAATAAATTTTGTTGTTGGATAGTCTGAAGGACATTTGAGATAATGTCGCAGATCTCATACTCGTTAAATTCTTGATTTTTCAAAACTTGAAAAAATCAAATTTTTTCTGCGTCTTCCTACAACTAGAATATTAAAGATATTGATTTTTTCCATAATAGAATCTGTTCCTAAAAGATAGAGTTTCAAATAAGGTCATGTACACTTTTTTTGAAAATTTGAGTATTTTTCCCATTCTTTAGCGTAAAGTATAGGCCATTTTAAATTTTTGTTTAAACGTCTTTTTTAATACGGCTCGTTCGCTTTTGATGAAATTGTTTGGGTGGATTGTCTAAAGGGCGTTAAAGCGAGGTCTCATGTTATTTGAAAACATCAATATTTTGACAATTGAAAATATTCAAAATATTTTTCTGTGCCTTTTACAACTACAATTATGAAGATATATTTTTGTTCTTAGTGAAATGTGTTCATCAATTACCAATCTTGAAAGAAGATCATGTTGAATTGTTCGAAAAAACGAGTATATTTTGCGACATTTTTTGTCAAACAAGAAATTTGTATTTAATTTAAACCACTTCTTCTTAAAAATATAGTAGTAGGCTGTATAATTTGCGTAGCAGGCTTCATTTAAAAAGAGCGACAAGTTCTTAACTAGGTGTACAGGGAGTAATGAAAATATCCTCAAGTCTAGAAAACCTACCTTTAATATTAGCTGAAATTTGATGTATATAATAAAAATATAAATTTTGATGAATAGAAATTAGAGTGTCAAAAAAGTTTTAATTTTTTGCAACTTTCGAAAAATTAGGGCCAATAAAAATGAGATCTGCGCCTGGAATGAAAAATCAAAGAAAATGAGACCTGCGCCATAAAGTCCTTCATACTATCAAACAACAAAATTTAATAGAAAACGGAGCATTTTTTCTTGTTTTCCAAATATTCCAGGGGGTTAATATAAAGGAAAAAGAATAGCTAAAATTTCAAATGATTAACCATTTATTCATTTTTGCAACAATATAACATGTCTTACTTAACTATTACTAAAGGAGAGAAAGTAAGCGCTGTTTTAGCACCACTAAGTATCTTATGCCTTCGCTTTTGGGCATATTTTCTAGGTGAATGCCTTTAATATTAAATGGTATTACTTTGTTGGTAAGTTATTGTTATTAGTAATAGTATTAATATTTTGTTATTATTTTTATTATGATATTGCAAGTATGAAAAGGAATACGAGAAAATATGCAGGAAGGATTGATGATTATTTCATACAAAAAATGCTCCTTTATGGTTTTAAGGAGACTTTGGTCAAGTACACAAAGAAATGGATCAAGGAGACAAAGATTCAGATATATTCCTATATTCCATTAGAAAATAATTATTATATTGTCATGTACCACGAAATAAATTGTAGCTTACATTGTACGAGAATCGCAAAGTTTTTAACGCAAAAATATACTACATTTAGACAACTCAATTATACATCCTTAAATTATTTTACATAGCCGATTACGCATATATACTATCTCACAAGTTGAAAAATGTAATTTTTCATTCGCTAAAATTGCCATTATATATCATACCGTCAGCTAACATACACTGTTTTATTCGCTATTAAACCCTATTTACGATTCTTTATGAGCTTAATCTTATTCATTATTAGTTGTACAATTTTAGTTAACTCTCCACCAATCATTATTACTTATGACACAAATTTTATACTTATTATATACAAAATTACAACTTACAGTTGGTTATTTTTCATTTACAAATAGGTCATGAGGATGATAAGGCCAGCGTCATTTCCACAGGCCCGGCTCCTACCCGCGAGTCCACTAGACCTAGCCGCAAGGTCTGCCCAGACCTCCACTTCCACCTCCACCTCCAGCCCTCTGGAGGCAATGGAGGTGCGTCGCATGGCAGAGGATTCCGTGACGGACCTTCCGCTCAAAGCAGCTCCCCGAGCGCTCGGCCTCACGCACGCTCAGGCGCCGCCGAGACAAAACCCGCCTCCAACCACGCCGTCCGCGCCCAAGAACATCGACGACACGGCTGTGGGCGGAAGAAGCGGGCTCACGACCACGACGGCGGAAACGGTGACCATGGCGACGGCCAGACCGAGAAACGTCACGGTTCAGTTCCGCTCACAGGACCTACACGCGGCTGACGTTAAACGTAATACGACGTCGAGCGATCCGACGAAAAAGGAGCAGAACGCGCCACTACAACCTGCTAATCCAGATTCATCCAAGTCGCCCATCGAGGTTCGTTCGAGAGTCATTGGCGTAGAAGCAGCGAACGCATTTTCACCGCCCACGGAGACACCCCGGGCGTCAAACAACAAAATGCCCGAGTTGGCCGCCAGGTCTCAAGATCACGAAGCGCCGGACGGAGATGCGACAATTGCGCCTCGGGCTCAGAACTTACAGGTGCCCTTTCACAGAGGAAAACTTCGTGAGTATTGTCGTACTAGTTACATTTATTACGCTGGTATTTCTGCCATTTACCGACTATTTATCAATATTTTTTGTTTCAGAGAACGCAGCGTTGAATTTTACTGTTGACACTGCGCCACGACAAATGATGACGCCGTTCAATTGTCAACGCAAGTTAGCTTAAAACAACATTCACGAATCAATGAATAGATCTTGATATTCTAAATATTTATATAAGACATAATTTTTCTTCATGTGTAATGATTTAGGTAAATTCCTTGTTTATCTTAAAATTATAAGGTACGATTAAATAGTTGACATCAGTACATCTTCACTCCAAATTTGCACTACAAATAACAGTCATGGTGCTAATTTTCACTAGAAATCATTCCTAATATGGTTATTGTTGTCTTTGCTATTTGTTAGTACATGGTTTTAGAAAATAATATGTACGATTCACGATGAAACAGCTTTTTTAATTGTTAAAATTAAAATACAAATTGCATTCTTAACAAATATGTGACCATTTTTAATTATTGGCTTCAATAAGAAGTCATTTCATGTCAAATGAAAATTGATTGTAAGATGTT
The DNA here is from genome assembly GCA_017312745.1 of Gryllus bimaculatus. Taxonomy (NCBI): domain Eukaryota; kingdom Metazoa; phylum Arthropoda; class Insecta; order Orthoptera; family Gryllidae; genus Gryllus; species Gryllus bimaculatus. The sequence continues at coordinate 699,188 of BOPP01000046.1, forward strand.
ATTATATCATCGAATACATGAATAATATTAAGAAAAGCAGGGAAATTTTAAAAAAAAACACGATTGTCTATCACTCAAAGAAGAAACCAAATCCACTTTTTAATTGAACACAAGTGAATCGCAAATGGTACATCTGATTACCTACTTATGTAAACGTATATGTCAAGATTGCAAAACGACTACCGATGGGTGTGTGAAGTAAACAAAACCTAAAATTATTATTCAGTGAACATCTGATGTTTTGAATGCACCAGTCTGATAGATTTTCTTCTATCGTTTACTTATTCCAAGCATTAAAGTCGTAACAAGTTATTGTCGTATCGCAGCGAACAATGTTTTTCTTTAATAGCACCTATGTAAAATGTATACAATAGATTAGGTTTTGTATATTCAGTTTGTATCATTGAATATGTAACTGAAGATGGTATTAAGCACTACTGGAGAATCATGTTTCAATGCATTTGAGTCATTATGAGAAATGGAATGTATTACATTGGCATCTAATAAAAAAATCATACAATTATGATTAAAAAAATTGAAATAAATTTTAAGTAATGCTGCAACGATCGAAATTATTTTTGAATCTTGAATTTTTGAGGACAGATCATTCTGCGCCATTCGAACTCACTCTGATGCTGATGGTGTGCCTTTTGACAACGATGAGGCATACAGGCATTTGCTTGAACTTTTCCACGTCATTTGACGGCTCTACATTGACTATAGCATAACAGTGACCTGACCTGTCACATAAAGGAGGGAGCTACTAGACCAAGGTGCACGCCATCTTAATGCAAAGTGAGTCACTTCTAATGGACACAGTTTTTACACATCTACACATTCTTAGGTGATTCCCACCATTCCACGTGTGTGTTGCATTTTCACAAATAATAATAATAGCAATATTTACAACTAACCACATTTCTTATGTGAGCACCACCTGGCTGCCAGCAAACCTCCTTAATTGTAAAAGAATTATAAGGCCGCCCGGGCTTATGAGACAGGAGCAAGAGACAGGAGTAAGTTTTAGAACGAAATAGGCTCACTACCTACAGCGGAGTTAGGGAGTAGAGGCTAGAGTCAAGGGACTCTAGAATGTACGATATAAACTGATTGTAGGTTGCGTCAGCGGATACCCGAAAGGTTAAGTTGACGTATAACGCCTACAGATGATGATAATAATTATGAACTAATCAGATTTCCTATCCTTCATACTCAAATTATGTGGCATTTTTTAATATACTTTAGTTAAGCAGCATTCGCATATTGGCGTTATGAATATACCATCCATCAGTTCACCACGCACTTAAATTTCAAATAAATTAACAAAACAGATGTTCCTGCGAATACAATGTCAATGTTGTTTGCATTATTCTAAAACGTTTAACTTTTTAAACCAAAAATTCTAAAATTACTTAGTACTCACGACATATTTCTACTATCGTCGCACGCTCTCACCGGTCTGCTGCTTCTTCACACCAAAGATTTTATTTCCCCCATTGTTGTCCTTCTGCGCTTCATTTCCATCGCGGAGCTCTCGATTATCTTTAAATAAGTGATAAGCAGCACACATTTATACAAAACGGATCTTGGTTCGGCCGTGACGTGACGTCGACGTTTTCCACATATTTCTTATAATGCATCATTCTTATTAACCTGCTGTCATAAACGCTACAATTATTTCACATTTCATGATCTTTGACGACAGGTCAAGCCTTGCATATTAAGTTACTTCAGAAGAGATTAGTTTATTTGCGGAGATTTACCTAAACTACTACATCCACAGACACCGACTGAGACATATAGCTCAGTTTAAGCCTTGTATATCCGCTAGTTCTCGGCAGTGAATGTGGTTACATTTCGGTCTAAAGGTAGTTTTGACAACAATAATACATTTCCGTGATATCTTGTACACCTATAATGTCTAGCCTGTTGGCTACGACCATGCGATCTGTGATTTCAACATTCCATATGTTTGCAACATCGTGTACCAGACTAGGTGCGACTTGACCTGTACTATGGGAAGTCTTTCCATAGCATCACACTTTTTGTAGCCAGAGCCGGATGGACTACCATCACAACAATGTTGTTTTAACTCAGGTATTCTGTTTGTTTTTTCAAAGCAAAGCATCCACTTATTTATGTGTTGAAGGGTGTAGCCGAGTTGATTGTCACGGTGGTAAAAGTTTTCTACACTCTTGCTCTCAATAACATGTCTTTGGCTATTGCAAGAGGGGGTTATTTCGACCTGAATGGAAATGACGAAACCTTCTGTCTGAGCATAGAGGTCAGATTTGTTAGCCAGGGAATTGACGTTGCCTATGAACACCCAAAGACTTGCTTTTGAGCTCAGCTGAAAACCTGCTGTGAAAACGCTTGTGGGTCCCGTCACTGCATTTATTATTATCATTATTATTATTATTATTATTATTATTATTATTATTATTATTATTATTATTAGCATTATTATTATTATTATTATTATAGTTTTCTCTGGTGTGTTCCTGGGTCGGATTCCCCGACGCGACGAATATTGAACTGCAGCTTTCCATTACAATCTTCTCAGTTATCATAGCTTTTGGGCAAATTAAAAGATCAAGCACGGCAAGTATGTTAGAGATAATTAAAGGGGTACGTCATGCCCGACACAGGTCTGCCTTACCCCCAGGAATGGAAAATAAATTAAAGCAGGGTCTAGTGCTGGGCGAAATATAACTGATGGTAACACAGTTCTCGTGTTTAAACCAAAAGAACGCTGTTTGTACTACTCTCCTTTACCAAATTCTCTCGTCCTAGGTGACCTTCATGCCCTTCTATTTCCACTTTCTTCGTATTCATTTCGCACATTGAAAAAAAAGCCAACAATTGCGCTATTAGCGTAAGGACCGCCCCTTGCTGTCCTACCTTTTATTCGGTGAATTGACGAACACTGTCAAACTAAACTTTGCTGCCCATGAATTTAATGTTAGAGGTTACCAAATCAGCTTTGAAAACATGGATGTCGAAAAACTTGGATGTCGATAAACATGAATGTCGATAAACATGAATGTCGATAAACATGGATGTCGATAAACATGGATGTCGATAAACATGGATGTCGATAAACATGGATGTCGATAAACATGGATGTCGAAAAACATGGATGTCGAAAAACATGGATGTCGAAAAACATGGATGTCGAAAAACATGGAGGTCGAAAAATATGGAGGTCGAAAAACATGGAGGTCGAAAAACATGAATGTCGAAAAACATCGATGTCGAAAAATATCGATGTCGAAAAACATCGATGTCGAAAAACATCGTTGCTTAAAAACATCGATGTCGAAAAACATGGATGTTGAAAAACATCGACAGTTTTAGTCGATGTATTTTTAACATCGATGTTTGCTAAAACTGATGTTTTGTTATCTATATCGCATCACTACTGCCGAGTCGTATATCCGTCAAATCCTTCATGGCCTGGACCGGTTCACAGCGCTCGCCTTCCCTGACTCGTCAGTTCTTCCTGATTTTTGCGGGACGCGGGGAACTAGTCCGGGGACAGCGGTTGCGTGAGGCCGCGTGTTCGATGTGCGCGTGCGAGGAAGTAAAGCCTGACGGCGAGGGGAGCGAGCGTTCCGGACGTCGGACAGCGGGGACTGGGGCGAGGGCCGGCTAATGGTAATGCTCGGCAACGTGGCAGCTAATTGGCTCATTAGGCGTCGCCGTGACCGTCGCCGCGGCGGTCGAGTGGTGGAGGGACGCGACGCGATTGAATTAGGTGCTGCTCTCGCCGCCGCCGCCACCGCGCGCCGCTCGCTGCTGACACCTGCAGAATTGGCGTAGGCGTGCGGCAGCCGTCCACGTCGTTGTCTTCTCAATTTAGGCTATGCTGTGTAGGTCATTTCATGAGTAAATTTTGTTTGACCAATTGGAAATTGCAGAAGGATTTTAATATGATTATTTTATTATGACTGCTTTGCTGGTGTAGAGGCATGCAATAGCGTCCACGTTGGCAAAGGTGAAGAGTGTAGGTTCGACTCCAGTAAGAAATACCTGTTTTCACTATGATGGAAGCGTGGCTGAATTTAATTGATGCCTGTTTTTTTCATAGCGAGACTCAGGCTATCAAGCCCGCTCTTCTGTTTGACCACGCAAATTTCGCTAGGCTCCTTTTACCCACTAGGAAAAAGGAGGTATTACTTGGGAGCGACGAAACACGCAATTTGAATTTATCTCAGAGGCGTCATTTAGGCTTGAGGTTCTTTTACAAGGGGTAAATATACTAACATGGGACAGCCGGCTTTACTTCCCCTCCGAAGGAAGGCATACGAAGGATTTTTTACAAATCCACGATCTTCGATAAAATCACCGTCGAATGTATAATTATTATTAATGTCTCATCAATAAACCTTCGTGATCACCAACAATGGAAACAATGGTACTAATCCATCACTACGTACATCCTGTGAAAGACAATTTCAATCGACGATCGTACTTATAGATTCTTATCTTTTTAACATCGTGTTTAGGTTTCTTTGCACCAGTATCTTAATTTTGTAAAGTACTCAGATGTGTACGTATAATAACACAAAAATAACTATAAATTACGTTCAACACCTGAAATATGTGAAGTAAAGTTTCCTCTGTTATGTGTTTATCTGCTTATTTAATTTTGTCAATCACACTTCAAATCCCTTCCGTATTCAGTGTACAATATACTCGTACACATATTTTTCTGTAGTGTACGACATTAATTTATAATTCCGCAGTAAATATTTGTTGTGAATAGTTGATAGGAATCGATATTTGTTCGAAGATTCAACACCATTGTAAAGTCAGGTCCAACTAACGAATGCTATTAACAACTTCTTTTTGAAAGATATAATTTCGTATTTTTAGAACATAATCAATATGACTAATGAACAAATCAACTTATGTCTTAGAAAATGTCTTAGAAATGACTGGTTCAGTTCTACACAGAATAACAAAGTATTCTCTGGGGATATTCAACTTCTTAGTAATTGTGTATAATAAGTGACATTCTCATTTCTAAGAGAAGGAAACCTATGTCCTTATACTCTTCTTTTGGGGCATTGGATTTCAGTAGTTATTTGTCATTCTCTTCCAATTAATAGTGATAGTAGAGGTGATCATAATAATTCAATGATGGTGAGAGAGTAACACGAGATGATGGTAAGGTTGCTGATAAAACCGGTTTAAATGTGATTCATGATGATAAGAAAAGCAATCTACATCACAACCTCACAATAAAAGCACCAACGTACGCCTTACAAGCGCTTCTAATTCTTTCCACCACCAAGATCGGCGCCGGCAACTTCTCGCTAGCCAAACACACTTGGCGACTTCCACAAATTGTGCTGAATGTTTCACAAGCAGTAGCCGCTCCCCCTCTTTCCCGAACTGCTTTCTAGGTGGTGCGTCTTGGAGTTGGGCGCGGCGGTGGGGGGGTGGCAGAGGGCGAAGGGAGGGGCGGGGCGGGGCGTGGGGGTGGGGCGTGGAGAGACCTGACACATCAGGGACACGTTCGAGAGCTCTGGAGCGGCGTGTACGTTTAGGCTGCTGCAGCGATCCTCAGAGGGGTGCGAAACAGCATTTGGAAATGCGAAGCCAGATCAAATGCTGACATTAACATAAGGTAGTGTATCC
>BOPP01000046.1:712415-735514 GCA_017312745.1 Gryllus bimaculatus
TCCCCATCGCCCTCCCACGCTCGCCTCGCCCTCGCGCCGCCTCGCCCTCTGCCTCGGGGTCGCCTTCGCCCTCGCCCTCGCCCTCGCCCTCCCCTCGCCCTGCCCGCCTCGCCCGTCCCGCTCGCCCTCTGCCCTCGCCCTCGCCCTCGCCCTCGCCCTCGCCCTCGCCCTCGCCTCGCCCTCGCCCTCGCCCTCGCCCTCGCCCTCGCCCTTCGCCTCTTCTCGGCCCTCGGCCCTCGCTCGCCCCTGCCCTCTTGGTCCCCGCCCTCGCCCCTCGCCTCCCCTGCCGGCCGCCGCCGCCCACGCCCCGCCCTCGCGGGGGCCGCGTCAAGATCCCTGTTCGCTCGTCCCCCTCGCCTCCCCTCCCCTCGCCCTCGCCCTCGCCCTCGCCTCCTCGCCCTCGCCCTCGCCTCCCCTCCCCTCGCCTCCGCCTCGCCCTCGCCCTCGCCCTCGCCCTCCTCGCCCTCCCCTCGCCCTCGCCTCGCCCTCGCCCTCGCGCCTCCCCTCGCCCTCGCCTCGCCTCGCCCTCGCCTCCCCTCGCCCTCGCCCTCGCCCTTCGCCCTCGCCCTCGCCCTCGCCCTCGCCCTCGCTCTCCTCGCAGCGCCGCCGCAACGACCGGCGGAGGCCCTGCGCCCAGAGCCCGAGCGCGCGCTAATTAGTGTGTACCTTCTCGTATTTCATGTAAGTGCCCTCATTCAGAGCGGCCGCGCCCCACCCAGCTCCCCTCCGAAGCCACACAGTCGCCTCCACCTCCTTGCCCCGCCCCAACTTTTCCTCATCCTTCCACCCCGCGCTCTACTTTCTTCTCTTCCAGCCCAAGCGCCAACGCCTCGTCCTGCCCTCGCCTCGCCTCGCCTCGCCTCGCCTCGCCTCACCCGCCCACGCCTCGGCCGCCGCCACTCATCGCCGCTCACACATCGTCCCGCCCGCTCGCCACTCTCCACACTCTCGCCACTCTCCACACTCTCGCCACTCTCCACACTCTCGCCACTCTCCACACACTCGCTCTTTCACTGCTGCCGACGACCTGTCCTGTAGCTCTTCCCACCCTTCCCGTTCCTGTTCCCCTCACCCCCTCTTTCCCCGTATCATCCCTGACCCTTTCCCTTCAAGTGGTCTCTCTCCAGCTCCTTTGTTTCCATGTGTACTTCATTACCATTTCAAATATCGTTCAATCTGGTTCCCAGCCGACAAACAAATGCCGGCTAGGGGTTATAATGGAGTTAATTTTCTAACTCGTGGGAGGGGATTGCGATATATCTCGCATTAACTCTACGCAGATATCGGAGAGCACAACTCGGAAATGGAACTGATACATTATAAATATAATCGTACCCAATATTCACCCCTCTGTTGGACGTTGCTACGACTGCATGAAAACTCTTCATTGCGGGTTTCGCATTACTAATTCAGCATGTAATAAAGAATGTATATCATCTACTACACTTTCAGCATCACACCAAACACGGAATATTTTAAAGTAATTTTTAAAATATACCGGAATCAAATAAATAACAAAGAACATTTCGAATGAAAGAAAAAAAGTACGTTTTTATAAAATCCGTAACTACGCTGAAAATTATCAAGCACTTTAGAAAATGTGTAAATAGTGTCAATTTTGGTGTAAATAGTATCTACCTGAACTTTATGGTACAAACAGTTTGATAACGAATAAAATTTACAAAATTGATATTAGTGGAGGGTTGAAAATGCAATGCGAATTTGGTGCGCAAACTACTCTTTGGTGCCACTGTGTAAGCTGTAATAAATATAAATGGGCTGCGTAAATTCAGCTTGATGAGACAAGTAAAAGATGAGCATTAATAATGAAAAATTACAGTTCTTGTCGTGGCTTGTGACCTAACGCGCAGACCGCCAACTTGATGGCGTCCTCTGAGTTTAACCTCTGAGACACAAAATTTTGTCTACCCTTTCATCTGCTGTGCTGGGCAAAAGACTAGCTAACATGAAAACGTTTCAAAAATATCACTGTCGTCTGAGCACGTATTCCTACTCGATTTGAGGTAGTTTCGTTTTGTTTTGTGTTAGTTGTGCTACCCTTCACACAATTACGCTGCATACATTGCTATTCCGAAAATAATGCATTTATTAATTTATGTTTGCAACGAAAAATTGACTACTTCGTAGATTATACTAATATTCAAGCATTAATTTGCATGTTACAGAGCAAGCATGCATTTGATGTGATAGTTTGCCAATGTTGTTAACGATCTGCCTACTTCATTTTTTAAATTAGCATTCAGTTATTCAATTTAAGTTCTTAATTATGTAAAGTAAACATAAAAAGTAACTAAATATTTGATTTATTTTCGTCAAAAATAATAGTCGAAACTGTAGTATGTGACTATTGTGAGAGAAGAACGTACACTACGTTTTCTTGAGCTCCAGAATATCATCCCCGCTCTTCTACTACACAAAATTGAATGATGAATAAAAGTACCAACCAAGCGAGAGTAACTTGTAAAAATTGTCACTCCCGATTTATAGAAAAAACATTTACATCAATAAATGAGTAGATTTAATTTGGTAGCATTGCTAACAACGAAATAACCCGGCTTTACTTCTTTCACGATTAGCTAAATGTGAGTTGAATAAAACACTTAATTAAGTTTATTGCCTTAGTGTCTTACAAGGCACAATATGGAACCATATCACAGTTGTGTCATAGGATCAGGAAAAGTTAACAAAAGCCTGGTTGAAATGGGTGAAATTGGAATATTGGATGAAAGAAGTTAATTACTTTCCCGAAGAATCAAAATCGTGATAAAAGAAGATAATTCTGGAGAAGAGAACGACAATGACAAAGAGGGAGAATAACAATTGTAAGACATTTATTTCAACAGGAAACATTTTATTGTGGTTATAATTAATCTTTAACAAAAACCAATGAATAGGTTACATTTGCAGATACGTAAGATTGCACTATGAACTACGCCATTTAGTCTGCCATGCTTAGTCTGATTCTGATAATGAGTTTAGTGTGACTATCCTGCTACATTTTCAAATACTTTAGTAATGAGACTGGAAATGTAACCTATAGTTTCATTCCTTGAAGTAAATGAACGATTGATTTTATCATTTTTTAAATTACCAGTCCACAAAAGGTGACTGAACATTCGTTTGTTAATATTTATATTAGAGCACGTTTTGTTGTCACATTAAATGACATTGTTTTTCATTCACAAATACATTTATGTACATAGTAATTGACCCAAAAGGTAATTAATTTGTTGATTTTCTTTACTGCGAACATGTGTAACCCTTCCTATGTCCTACCCATTAGGTGACTCATGGACAAAGTACTAGCTTTCGGAGGTATGGTCCAGGGTACGATTTCTGATCTTGGCAAAAATTGAGTTGAAGCTTTCCTTTAAAATCATTTTTGATTCCGTAGATGTGTAAAGAAATGGCAAGCAGAGTTTTCGACTTTCGGTGAAGAAAATATGACATGTTTTAACCTCCACCCCCCGGCAGCATAATTGACACGAAAGGGCAATAAAATCATTTTAATTTCTTTCAAATTAATTTACAAATCCTTTTTATGTTTCCTAATTTTTACATGACATTTGTACTTGTCACGTCACATACACATGTTTATGTAAATGGTCTTTTTAATATTGATTCAATATTTTTTCTACCTTTGGTAACCTTATTTTTGTCTTTCCTATTGGTTTTACGAAAGCGGTATCATATCTATCTGCGTAAATTCTTCATGCGTTTAAAATTACTCTTTGACTCATTTGTCTAATTTTAACGCAAACCTACATTAAATTAGCTTATTTAGTCAATCAGTTAAGAGTATAATAACATGCAATATTTGCAATTACCAAGGTTGTAATGTAGCCATAATCACTGGTAGAATACTAATTGTGCAACTGCATTTATCAACATGTAAATTGTATTCGTGTGCATCCTGTTCCAGGAAAAAAGTATTATTCACTATCGTATGTGTCCCTAACACATCTATTATACCACATTCATAATTCTTCTTCTTTTAAAAGCAGAAGAAATAATGGATAATTAAAGAGCTTTAGAAAAAGGTTATATTTGCATTCATACGGTTATTACTAAACTCTTTACAACAATTCATTAGTACATATAATAATTACCGAAAAATAATTTAATAGATTTTTGTAATTGTAGCATAATTTATTGAGTTTATAAAGCAATCACGAAAGTATAGTTATCACAGAGGTCTTACCAAATAGTATTTTAGGGATGTGTTTAATTTACATTTCATACTCAACAATATTTCTCTCACACGTTCATACCACCAGTACCATACGACCAGTTTCGTATTTAGTTCCATTACTCACCTAGTATCGTTACCAGATAAATTTTGTGAAATTTTAAACGAGACACGTCATTGTGTTAGGAACAGTTTTCCTACCCGGGGTGAGCTCGCAAGAAGCGAAACGCAACAAACCAAACGATCTCTCTCTCTCTCTCTTTCTCTCTCTCTCTCTCGGTTGGTTTGTTGTGCCTCGTTTGTCGAGAGAGAGAGAGAGAGAGAGAGAGAGAGAGAGAGAGAGAGAGAGAGAGAGTGTATGAGAGAAAGAGGGAGTTCATCGGAATGATGGTTTCATTCCATGAGGTTGGTGAGGAGGAAATACGATAATTTAAGCCGCCATATTGCAGATACGACTCGTTGAAATACGCGCTTTACAGCATAAGATGTTTTTTCAATCAACTGGTTTCCTTTTACAAAAAATGATGTTTTCATTTCGCACAGCAGAAACCATATTTTCCAAAAAATCTGCTGATGAGTAGACAGAATGTTTCATAACCAAGCAATAACCTCAAACAATCAACAAAAGAGTGTCTGAAATATTAATATGATATCGAAGATTAGTAATGGGTTTTCGGAAATCAATTACATGATCTACGGAACACTGTTAATGACAATAGTAATTAACATCTTTTGTTGAGTTTTCCCTTCATTTCTCTTCCCGGACAGGAAGGTAATGATTCTTCCCGAAAAAAAAAAAAAAACTTTCGGCAGCGTTTCACGCTACTGATGTTAAATATAAAACTCATTTGGAGAAATTGTTTCGCTATAAATTGCAGTCCATTATTCTGCAAACCCAATTATCTCGACTGAAAAGCCACTAGGTAAGGAATAACTAACAAACTCCTACCGCGTCGGTAACTCCCGTGACGAGGGGCGAAGTTGGGGGAGGGGGGGAATCCTTCGAACGAGAATAGAAACAAGGATTGTTCTCGATGTGCAGTGGAGGGGAAATTTTCTTTCTGGGGAAAACTAAGTTAATGCGTTCCTGTCACCCTCTTTTCTCTCTCATTCTCACCCGTCTTTTTTTCTTCTTCGTCTGCTTTTTTTTGTCTTTTGGAGAGCCTCTCGCAGCGCCACGTACTTTCAATTAAGAGTAATGCAATGAAAAGTGTTAGTAGGAGGAGCGCCCGCATTAGCAGCCAGTAACTGCGTTACGGCACTTGTCACGGCGGGAATGCAGTTAGCACGACGTGGTACGGTTTGCCTAGGGCGCGCGCTCCGGGCAGTCAACGGCCCACATGTCCGGGGTTTCGGGCGGGGGTGGAAGCGTCCACGAGCCCGGAGCAGCTCAAAACGAATAGTGGGCTCCGGGTCAGCGACAATGCGAGGGGAGACGCGAAACCAGGTCAACGGCGGGGGCTAGAGACGTGGCAAGAGGAGAAGCGAATTCATCCGCGAAGAGTTGTAGGAGAGACACAACTTCAGAAAATATTTCAAGGACGAACGTCATTCAAACTTAAAGGGAAAACATATTTTGGACCTTAATATTTAACAATATCTATTTTTTATGTAATTTTATTAATCGTTAAAGAGTATTAAAATAGAATATTCGCACCGGAAGAGATGTTTCAGGGTATCAATTGATGTCACTGCAGTTTCCCTGATTGGCAGGTGCTAAGTTCCAGACACGATAGTGGCAGAACTTCCGACACTGGCTTATCAGCTAGGTTGAATTCAGTCGCTGTCTGGAGGGAATTCTGGCGGCCGGCTGCTCTGATCGGTAGTTTTCGTTGGTTTCTCCACACAATAGCAAGCGAACGCCAGAGCAGTACCAAACAGGCCAAGGACCGCGCGCGATCTTTCCTACCTCTTCGTTGTCCTATCCCCTCCCCTTACACACACACACACACACACACATACATACTTGCACTAACACTGACACGCACTAAACAAGCAAAAACGCCGGAATACTGGTCAGGAACTTAGAGTTTGTCTCGGTTGAGGCGGTGCCCCGCTAGTGGGAGATACCTGGTTGAGGAAAAACCTCGCTAGCAGATGGTAGGTATACGCCGGATCTCGCCATACAGCGAGGGAACGATCACCGCCGCCAATTATGCAAAAACATGCGTTACACTTAAGGGACTAATGACCCTGGTAGTGGACGTGAACGGAATCACTAAAATCAGTCAGTCAATAGAATATTCACAACTGGCCACAGTTCAACGAATTTTTTAAATTTTTTACTAATTCTGTTCACACAAAATCAGTCGTGTAATCCTTTGTGAAGCCTCCATTTAAATGCATTGGGAAGGGAGATTACACAGTGTAGTTAAAAAGGGTGTGTGATGGAAAGCGTGAAAGATGTGAACTTCTTAGAGAATTGGAGAGCAATAAGGCAAAGTCTCCGCTAGTGTTTAAAAGTCCCAGGATGAACATCCGAGTTCAGTGTTGACGTAAATAATGATTGTAAATACTTTTACAAGGAGTAAAATACAATGAACTGGATGAAATAAAACTCCACTAGTGAAGGACCTGGTAGAGAGAGATGATAATAAATATTTTTACAGCTAAGAATTTCAAAAAAAAACTTTTCTCACTTTAACGGAAATTCTCTTATATCAATTTCCACTCGAAATCAAGTTTTACTTAAATTCTTAGTTATCACAGTACATTATACGTATTTTTTTCCTAAAAGATTATGTCACACTAGTGATAATATGCAAGTTCAATTTGATTTTAACACAGTTTTTTTGCTGTTGAGTAGTCTACAATATAAATGAACCCACATCGACGTCTAACATATTTATTTAAAGAAACAATGGTATATTAAATGAATTATTTTATTAATATTGAATTACATTAAGTTTTAAAATCTACAAAATGAACGAGAATTAAAAATCTCGCACATGCACATACTGAGATAAACAGCGAAAAATAATATATTTTAGGCAAACACAGTTGCAGACTGAACTAAAATTTCATTGTAATGAGAAATATCTCCTGTCAAGACATTATTCTTTAAGATGCGTTGAAGTTCAATAATACACTTACTACCCTCGCCTGAGACATAGCTCAAACTTTTGATAAAGTGTGGCATACTGGTTTATATTATATAAATTATATTACACTATTATACTCCTTATTACTTATTTGAAATTTTAAAAATGTTCTCTTTGATAGGCATTTTGCTGTAAAAATTTAAATCTCTCTCTAACCCTATTATATTTGGAATTCCTTAAGGTAAACACTTTCTTCTATACTATTTAACCTTTTATATCACATATTCCTCCTTTATCTTTTGTTACTTTGGCCCTTTATGCAGATGATACTGCTTTATTCTCCTCTCATCCAAAATTGCACGTAAAATAATCAGAAAGTAATTCAAAAATAAGAGATTAGACTCGTTTCTGGAAAATCCAATATATTATCACCCTATATTAATATTTAATATTAAACGGTATCAAACGAGAAGATGCGGACGACTTCTAAGGAATCATCGTAGCTCGTGAAGATCACAGGAATCCAATAAACTGTAATCGGAACCGGACGGAACTATAATGATTGTACGTAGAAAAATTAGATCACATCAGTGTTGAGCTCAGAATAAATTGTAACAGTACATAATAATATTAAAATCTTATTATTGAAAAAGAAAAGGCTGCTAATTCATAGCCAGTTGCCATCAATTTAATAATTGGTTGCAATTAACAGAACTTTCAGGAATCGCAATTCTGTACAAAATTGCACGTCCACATACGACTGGTAAATGGGTAACAGGTTATACATCGAGACCCGTGATCAAAATTAAAAGTATGATCATGATAATAACGATTAAATATTGTGAAAATATACGAGCATATCAGGGCTAGATAAAATAAAATAAATTATAGCATTGATAAATTAATACCAGTCGTACAACAAAATTAATTAAGTAAATAAATGAAAGTAAATAGATATTTTACAAATAGCTTGTCCACGTCGGGTAACAAAGATAATTAAGTATTAAAATAGGAGAATTTTTACAACTGTTTAAAAATAATTTACCATTTAACATGCAATTTTGGAACTATAAGTTCTCAACGGGCTTCATGATATTCAACTATTTTTCTTGCTAACGCTGCACATCCATTTGTCACGATCATCATAAACATAAATTATACAGCTAATTCAGACGGTGAAAGCGTACTCTACGGCTGGCTGAGCTAAAATTATTCTGCATTCACCAAATTAACAAATATTAGCTTTAAATCTAAAAACATTACGCAATAAGCGTATAACACAAAATGTGTGAACGTCCGCTTTGGACAGCGCAAACTTCGCAGCCGCGGGCAGCCGCAGCTGTAGATTGCTTTAGACGAGCCACGGGACTGAACGCATGCCGGGAAAACCTCCACCACACATTCCACTGATTGAGAGGACAGTTCTCGTAGCCCATAGCGAGGTTCCCGGACCGGTTCCCGGTTCCCGGATAGGTTCCCGGACCGGATATCCATACCGTGGTATGCTACAGAGGCACGCAATTATGATTCCTCGAATACTTAAAGCTATGAACCGGCGAGTTTAGTGAAAATGGTCATAACCAGTGAGATGGTTTGAATTTTCGATATTTTGTCTGGTACGTTTGCCATTTGGAGATTTTTGAATTGTTATTCTCGCAAGTTACCATCTAAACTTCACATCAGACTCTTGACAATAAGTGTCGTCCATATTGATTTTGTTTGTTTGAAGTTTTTGAGAAATGTATCGTTTAAAAAAATTAAAATTGTCATATTTTGGAAAAATTGAACACAATACTTCGAGATCTGGCATTACAGAATAGATTTCACTCAAGAGAAATATATTTAACTTTAATATTGTGGTTGTATGAAGACGTCTATAAAATCGCATTAATGCAAGATTTGAATCATCAGGGATTTTAAGAAACATGAGACCCCCACCATTCCTTTAAGCGTCCTTTACGCTATCTGAGGTCAAAGTCTAATCAAACAATTTGTTGCAATTTTTGAGAAAATTTTAAAAATATTTTTGAGGCTTCCTATAACGTTCTTCCAGAAATCAAAACATCCGTTTCAAATTCTCAATCGCTGTAATTTGTTTAAATCGATCGGGGAATATCTTTTTTGAAAAAAAAACGGCTGTACGGTTAGGCGCTACCCTTGACCACATAGATGAACAGACGGACGGAAAGTATTTTTGCCGTCAATCGATTGTTCGGTATCGTGGACACACAAAACATGGATTCTGGCTACTCCACTTATTAGAGAAAGTAATTTGCTATATGTAGCAACAAAATTTAACCACTTTTTTGTTACCAGGGCATGGCAATGGAAATTTTCTGCCGAAAATATGCAGTTTTTCGGTGCACGAATACATATCTTTCATCAGTATGCCTTATTATGTGGTTTTGAAAATAATTATTTTCTTTCAACAATACGTGTTTTACATTAGTATACATTTTCATACAAAAATAAAATATCAACCACGAAAAAGCATCGAGCACAAAACATTAATTCGTCTACAATAAATCTTACTACTACTTAAAAACATACTTAAAACTACTTAAAAACATCGTCTTCAATAAATCTATGATGTATACATCGCCGCTTCCAAAACATGGATGTTTTGAAAACGTCGCCAGCGATGTCGCATGGCTGTCGATAGGGGCGGCAACGAGGCAGCGGCCGAGGGCGACTGACGGCCGTGTCGGGGCCAGCGGGCGACGGACTGTCGGGGCCGCGGCCAATCAGGCAGCATGCCAGGCCCGGCTGCGGCCGCGGCCGACGGCGGTTCGAAAGGCGGGGGCGGAACGGAGAGCGAGAGGGGATCTGTCCACCCATTCGAGAAGGAAACGCAGATACGCGCAAATTAATAAAAAAATATTACCATGTGAGCACTATGCAATCATTGTCGCTGGCAAGATTGTGCTAGGAGAGGAAGAGGATAATTTTTACTTTCTCACTCTTGCGAATCTAAGAAAAAACATTTTAATCGTGCAAAGAAAAACAAAGCAATTTCGACAGAAAAAACCCTTATTGTCAGGACCCGGTATTGAAAAAGTGGAATCAGCTTTCATAAAGTCGCAAAAACAATTTTAACATGTTTTAAAAATGGCTCAAAATGTTTTTATTTAATCTCCCTTTTGTATAATGTTGAGGACTCTTGAGAGAATTGTGCAAATCTCATGTTAGTTGGAGTTGCTGATTTTTTATGTATTATGGGACGGTAAAAAATATTATGCTAGACCAATTTTCGGCCAACTTCCAGTATTATCAAAAGTTGAAAAATGTTGATATTTGAAAAATACAAAATTGAAAATAGAGTGTTTTGCTTTAAGCATCGTCTGTTGAAAAAACAGTTTCTAAAGAGTTCATGTTCAGTTTTTGGAAAAAAGAGTAATTTTGGCTTACTTTTAGTTGAAAGTAAATGCAATTTATGATAAAAAGCAAATAGTTAAAATATTTCACAAAAACTGACCCAAAGTGTTTCTTCAATTTTTCTCACAGATAGAAGACAGGGCAATTAAAATAATTACTTGGTCTGATTTTAGTTTACTAAATTTGCGAAAATTGCAAGTATGGAAATAATGCTAGAAAGTTTGTGCTGTTTTTGCTCTAGTAGTTTTTGAGAAATAACCTAATTTTCATAGTCGGGGAGTATTAAAATATTTTATACAGATTAGCAATTATTTGATATTTTATAAAATTATGTGGTAAAAAACCCTTTAAGGTATTTTGCATTAAAAATTGATGAATATTTATTTAATGTTTCATCTAAATATTCCGATTATAAGATATATGTATATATCTATATATATCTATATATATGTATATATATATATATATATATATATATATATATATACATATATATGATGACTTAAATACAGGTTTCTGATTGGTATTACATGTGTTGCAGTTAAGGACGTACGGGGTCTTTACGTAATAATGATTTAAGGAGAAATTTGATGATTTTATAAACTCTCATATTTTAAACGAAGTATTCGTTACCGATTATATATGTCGGGTGGACAAATATCTAAAATATATATTTCCATCCGACAAATATATTTTTAAGCGATTCTAGTTTTTTAAACTGTTTAATTAAATTTATTTACAATCGCATCTACATCTTGGGTATTAGGGATTATTACTGGTATTACAGTATTGTATCACATTAAGATATGGTTAAAAACATATGATATTTGTCAAAAACATTGCAATTTAACATTAAAATATACTTTAAATTGTTTTAAATCATACTTGGGAGGAATAAATCTATATAAAACAATGGGAATAATTTTCAGTAAATATATTGACAGCTTTACAAATGTTGATTATTTTATCTTAATATTTTGAAGAATGTAGAATGGCTTCGAGTTTGAATTCAAATTATTGTCTCTGATGATGGTGTCTGGAGCATACTTTAAAGATTTCATCAAGTTTGTCAAAGTTCACATTTTTCAAAATGCAAAGTTTTTGAGGGGGGTTATTATTATTGTAATTTTTAAAGGTGATTTAATATGCAATGCCCTGATGTGTAGCTTGAAACATTTTATTGATATCTAATGAGAACATTGTGCTTGATGGATGCTGCATGTTTCATATACTTTTAATTCAATGTATTTCAGTACAATTCAATCAAGCGCAATACATTTCAGTGTATTGAAATACATTTCAGCATATTGAAATAAAATGAAACGTACTGAAATAAAATTCCATGCATTGCAATCCTAGATAGTGTTGTTGCAATCCAATCGAATGCATTGCAATTAAATTTAATACATTTCAATACAAATAAACTTACTGCAAACCGAATTAAATTCAGTTCAATCAGATTCAATATAGCTTAATATTTTTAGATATAACTCGTTTCTATAAAATTGCACTGAAATCAACTCCATTATTTACATATCCTATGAGTTCAACTGTGGTTAGTTCGATCTCATCTTCTTTTGTTCATTTCTGTTCGGTTCGGTTTACACCGCTCTCTTCGAACCGGTAGCCTCCACCCCGAGCAGGCATCGTTGGACGCGCCCGCGCGCGGGCAGTGGTGGCCGAGCTGCTGAAACGAACGGCCCGCTGCGCTCGCTTCTCTCCGCGCGGGGGCCGTGCCAAAGGGCGAATTTGCTGATGAAGCCAGCCTCCTCCTACTCCTCCTCCTCCCCCATTCATCGCACAGAATGAAATTAGGATATTTTGGCTAGGAGACGTTTTACGAATAGGCTGCTTTTACTTGATTATGCGCCCACAAAAAAAAATCTTTGTTCGGGTTGGAATCGTAGGAATAACTTTTTTTTTTCGGGAACAAACCACAAAATCAATTACTAGGGAAATGCTCCCCAGGATTACAGTTTAAGATTTTACTTTAATTTATATTACAATTGTAGTTCATGTTTTACTAAAATACAACGCACATTATTTCCAAAACAGTTCTGTTAAACCCGATTAATCGTTCCGGATATGATAGTTCAGTACTGTAAAAGAAACATAAACTTCGACATATATAAGGTCAGCTCTTTCCTAAGATCCACACCTATAAAAATAAAGTATATTTGTAGAAAGTGCCTATAGTTGGTTTGGTTGATTGATTATTTAGTGTTTTCAGAAGCGTCAACAGCTAGCGTCATATTTTCCTTAGGGCACGTTTATTAAAACGAGATTCGGTAAGGATCTTTCCCGCTGGATGGGAAGATTCAGGTCGGACGTCGACTTGAGGGGTTTCTCTCATCCGTGTATCTCCCACCAGCGGGGCACCGCCAATCGGGGCAACTCGAGATGTGTAGTGTAGTGCAAGCAAGTGTATTTAAGTGAAGGGTGAGGATAGGACAACGAAGAGGATGTAAGATCGCGCGCGGTCCGTGGCCCGTTTGTTAGGGTACTGCTCCGGCATTCGCCCAACATTGGTCTAATAAACCTGGTAAACTTACCGATCAGAGCAGCCGGCCACTAGAATTCTCCTTCAGGCAAGGGTGGTTCTGACCTAGTTCTCTAGCCAATGTCAAAATCCTGCCACCGACTCAAACCCAAGGACCTCCAGGTCAGAGGCATTGTGTGACATCGGTTCGCCGGTCATTTTTCAGCTTTCATTTCAAGTTTCTAGTTGGGCTTCAAAATGATTTGAGATGTTTCAATATAGCACTATCTCTTAATTGCATTTACGAAAATCTGAAATTTTGCTAGTATACTAGTATTATACAGATGAGACATTTCAAGTGGAAAATACCACATCGCCATGCTTTCTTCATTTAGACAAACTAATGTGTCTTTAGTCATTTTGTTGAGAAATACTTAGTTTCTGCACAAGTTTCTAGTCATTTCCTTTACTTATATGTTCAGAACATTGTTTATAAAGTGAGTCGAAGCTCTGAGAAATTCTAATTACTAGAAAAGAAACAATCTACTCTTGTCGGATTCAAACGATAACTATTAATTTGTGAATGGGAATTGGGGTATATATCAGGACAGCCTTACCGCGCAGAAGACATTAGGGCGTCAGAGCTCTAGGTTCGGTTTTGCATAAACTTCAGGAGACATGGTGGTTGCGACGAAATTGGAAAAGTGCCAAGAACACTTTCTACGGGAATTTAGTTTTTGACGTAAAAACGATATAGGAATAATTTGTTGATTACATTAGAAGGAACTTTACTATCCGGTGTAACTTTACTATCTGAGAAAAGTCCCTATTTACACTGTAAAGAGAAGATTATTTCTGGTTTCTGAAGTATGCACATCGAGATTAGGCAATTTTGAAAGGTACAAGTGTAAAGAAATTTTATTTTCCCCTCTTAAAGAGTAATAAAGAGGTAAGCTTTAATATATTTTATAAAAATAGGAAAAGAAAAAAGAAATAGATAATTGATGTTTTTTGTTTTATCATGGTACTGCTGAGTATTAATACAATATCTAAAGAGAAATTCTAATTGGGAATCATGGAGACATAACCAAATGGTTTAACTAGGTGGCTTCCACAACATCCCGAGTGACCTAATCCATTGAAGGTCGACTTAATGGCGTTAAACACCTCAAAAGAGAGCATTCATTTGCGCATGGTTTAATCAATGCAATGCTGCTTAGGTTTATTACGAATAAATTATGCACTTAAATGAATATATTTTATGCAGTTGTCAAAACAAAACAAAAATTTGTAAAATCAAAATTGCCACACGCAGCTCCAACGCCACACATCCTTCAACTATCAGAAAGCCATCGCCAGTCACTTCCAAAAACCATACGCCAAGTCCATAAAAAGTCAACGCAGATGGCCCCTCGTTTACTCTCCTCGACAAAGCAGTCTATTAACACAATACTCCACCAATTTCCAGCACCCCCCCCACCGAGCTGAATTGCCAGATCTTAACGAGCAACACAGCCGTGCAAACGCCACGAAGATTTGAATAGCCGCCAATTCGCCGCTTTCATCCGGGAGCTCCAGTCACAACAAAAATATCAGCGTGTTTGGTCAAGTACGGCCTGTCACGCGAATAAATGAATCAATATTCGCTTGTTTTTATAAACGAGTGTGCACGGGCAACGGACGACCGTGCAATCGAAATGCTTTTATAAGCCTTTCGGGCTCCGCGGAAAACAATTGAAGCTAGAGCTCTTTAGGAATCACCGTCGCGTGGGACTTCCAGAGGCGAACGCGCGAACGACAACAACAAAAAAAAGCAGCATTTTGCGCTAAAACGCGGGCCACGGGATCCCAATGAATTATGTACTTCGTTTGTTAGTCAATTGAATGGTCGGCAGGGAGCGGTGCCATCGTTACGTACGACGCACCCGGCGCGAATTGACCGCGCGTGCGGCCAGGAATGTCCAGCCCGGGACTCTGTTATTGTTTCTGCTACCCTATTAGCGAAAATTGATGCCAAAATGGCGATTACCGCAATGGAAGCCTGGGCCCACGCGGCGGCCGCGGCGGATAGGGCGAGGCATTAGTGTTATCGGCTCCGTTTACGTGGGTTAAATACATGTGTTCTCTCACAGGCCGGCCCTTCACGCAAACGTGGCGGAGTGCGGAAGGCCGCGTCTACCAGAGGCCGATTCGCCGCAACAGCCGATGCTACGAGGAGATGAATGATCCCCTCCTATATTATTTCAGTGGGATAGGTGGGTTTTGCGGCTTTCACACCTATCCAATCTTCATTAATTAGTTTCTAGAGAAAGATAATTTATATAAGAGCGGATACAGAGAGGAATTTCACTTTAAGTTTAAAAAAAATATGAAGGATGTATTTAAAAAAACGCGTGCAGACATTTTGTCAAATGCAACCCGCAACACTTGAGCAGCGTTTTTTTTTCTTTTCATTATATAATTATATCCAAAATGAAAATTTCTAGGGGCTTCAATTCTGGTGTATTAGAGCTAAAGATCTAAAGAAACGTTTCTGCTACCACAACCTACAGGATAAAACCTTTTTGGACATTGTATTACATTTTTCGTGGTTCGGCGCTTTTTGATACTTTATAGCATTGCAATTTCAATCTCAAACATTGCAAAGAGTAGTGTTGTACTTGCTAGAACTCGTCTGTTCGCATTGAGAATATAACGTAGCTTTTTCAATAGTAAAAATGTTTTAAAACATCTATGTAACATCTAACGACTATCGAGGAAAGTGAAAAGCAATATGTCAAGGAAGATTATAACTACAAATTTTTGTTTTTTTTTAGGAAGTTTTGAGATTTATTTCCAGAACATCTGTCTATAATACTCAATGACGATTTATTGAAAATTGGATTAAAATATCAATCGCATTTTTATGTTCTGGAATGCACAGGAATTTACCTTCAAAATGTTTAAACAAATAAACACGTTTCATTAACAATATTCTCTTTAATATGGAAATGGAAGGATAGAACGGTATGGTTTACCATGAGAGTTCGACTTAACTGTATGTACTGAACGTACTTTTTATACGACCACGCGGGGCTATATAAAACGCACATAACAAGAACCGGTGATGACACAGTTTATGGTTACGTTGTCTAATTCTTCGTTGAAATGTTTATTACTATAGAAAGTTCCGTTATTGAACAAACTCTAAATAGAGTTAACAAATGAATCATCATATATCAGTCGGCTTGTGTATTCAGGGTTCTTTGAAAACTATCAAAATTCGCAGAAAATCATGCAGATTTAAAATAAATTTGCTTAAATTCGTATTGTTTATTTTTAATCTTAAATACTAGTAAATAAAAATATCTTATTTTATTTCACAATATATTGCTGCATTCCATGAAATGTAAAAACAATAATAAAAATGAATATAATCATTGAAAGTAGATAAAATTATTTTCGTAATTTTGAAACAAAATGTGTCGTATAGTGCAAACGGTGCTATTAGCGTTCATTGGCTATATTTACAACGCGTGTGTTTGATACTGTCATGTAAATGATATAAAATTACACGAATGCAACGGAAGATCCTAGAACATAGCACATGCTTTCTCGCAAAATCTGTAAAAAAAATGTTTTTTTATGAATTCTCCTTGCACCTAAAAATGTTTCCTCCCACAACCTTAAGTTCTAAGTAAATAATCGACTATGTAGCATTATTAGTTGAGGACTAGATGCATGAGAAAAGGTATGAATGTTCCGTACAACACCCCGATATGGCAGTGAATGGGAAGTTACAGGCATCAGTGATACATAAAGAATTTAATTCCTTATCGGACAACGTAATATTCGGAAAGGTAAGTATACTTTCGATGAGTTACGTGGGTTTCACCTAAGTCTATTAAAGAAAGTTGATACGGATCCGCGCGTGACGTCAGCAACGACCGTTCAAAACGTCAACCCCGAGAGCGTTGGGCGCATTCAGGGAGAGCGTGGGGGTTGGCCTGGGGTGAGGGGAGGGGGCAAGTGGGGCGGGGGGCGGGGCGGAAGGGAGCGTAATAATATGATTCCGCATCGGCAAGCGAAGTCAGCGGGAACTTTTAAATTACACGCCGTCGGCCCGCGCGTGCGCGCGTGTACGGCGGCAGTGGGAGCGTGTGGAGCGGGGTGGCAAATGAGTAGGGACGAATGTTGTGGGCGATGGAGGCGGTGAGGTGGCAGGGTTGTTGGAAGAAATCGGGTACGGACAGGAGCGGCGGCGACGTGAGGTGGTGGGGGTAACGGGGGAATGATAAGTGCGGTGTAAGTCCCGTTGAGAGACGGGGGCGGTATGCGTCAGTGAGGGCGGCGGAGCGCGGGGCGGCCGGGGCGGCGGGGGCGGCGGGGGTGCGGCCGGCCGGGGTGGTGTCTGGGCGGCGGGGTCGGCGGGGGCGGCGGGGCGGAGGGGCGTGGGAGGGTCGGGGTGGGCCCCCGGGGTGGGTGCGGGGGCGAGGTGGGCGGGCGGGCGCAGGCGGCATCGGGGCAGAGGGATGGTAAGTACTGGTCGGGCGGGTGGGGTGTGCGGGCGACAGCGGGTGGGGCTGGTGGAGGCGTTGGGGCATGATGGGGCCGGTTGGGGCGTCGTGGACGGCCGGGTCGGCGGCAGTGAGGGTGGGGGCAGCGGGAGACAGCGGGGCCTGCGGGGCGTGGGCCGCTCACACACCGCCACTATTGTGCCGCATATTTTCTATGCGTGGGAGGTCTTGTGTGCCGTATCCTTACGATCCACATGCCGAACCGTTGGCACTGTCCAGAGACCCCCCCCCTCTTGCATACCCGACTTTTTCTTCGCCGACGTTTCACAGCCCCTCCCTCTACAACCCCAAGGGAGAGCTTTCACGACTCCCCTCTCACAAGGATTTTAAGCCTCCATGTAGCAATAATGCCACTTCTTACTTGTATGTTTCAATTGATGGTATTTGGCCATAGCCATGGGCATTGTTTTGCTAAAATTTTCATTACAAAATAAATCCACTGGTACGTAATTCAGAATAAAAAATTCAACAAATCAATGGATTGCAAATATACGAGTTTAATAAATGATGAAACGAGTACCGGAAATATACCTAATAAACTGACGGCAAATATGTATTGGATATCAGAACAGTAACAAAATAGAAACGACCAGTAAAGTATTATAACTAACAGTTAGTTAACTATTCTCGAAGTTAGAATTGCACAGTGTGAAAGAGCCTGCTTTGGGCAAGAAAGGTGGGCGAAACGATTGGATATGAGTGAAATGCATGAAGCATTCTGAAGCCGATTTGAAGTGCAAATGAGTTGTGAGAATAAGTAAGATACTAGGGAAAGGGCTATGAAACGTGTGTAGTGTACTCAAGATGGAGCGTCGAGAAGCGTGGATGCATTTTCGATGGCAAGTATGCATGATATTGAGAGAATTATGTCCAATGTGGTTGGCATGATTAAAGTGATTTCAAGCTAGGTGATTGCCTGCACACAATGACAGAAACACGTGCAGTGTTTCACTGCAATAAGTGTAGACAAGCATTTGATTTGAAGGAACACATGTAACATATAGCATTCGTAGGAATTAAAAAGATTGAACCGAAAGTTACAGTAAGGTAGAGGGTGGGGAAGAATAGGTAGTAGGGAAGGGGGCAACGAAACGACGGTGTTGACCGCGGATTCGGAGTCGCTCGGGCGAGAGTGTAGGGGTGAAAAGGGACGCGAGCGGGAGGGACGTGCTGGGGGGTGCTCGCGGGGGGCGTGGCGTGGCGTGGCGGGCTAGAGAGAAGGGGAAGACTGCGAGTGCATAGGGTCGAGGTGGAGGGACAGACCAGAGCCGGCGGGCGGTGGGAGGCAAGTACGCGGCGAAGATAGGGTGCATTATAGCGCTTGGTAGGAGTCAGAGATAAGAGGTGTCTCGGGAGCGAGAGCGATTACAGGAAGATGGTAGGTGAGAGGTTCAGGTTGGATGGTTATGCGGCGCGGCGCCGGGGGGGCCGGAGGACGAAGAAGTGCATCGGCGGCGGGGATGACGGGGAAGGGAGCTGGGGGACGGTGGAGGGCCCCGTGCGGCGAGGGACATCGAGAGAGGAGCGGCCGGGCCGCGACGCTGACGGCGCGAGGCCGCGGCGGAGGGGCGCAACTTGCGCGCGGGGCGGGCCGCGGGGCTTCGGGCCGGGGCGGGGGGGCGGGCGGAGGCCCCAGCGGCGGGGCAGGGCGGAGCCACGGGCTGGCGGCTGCGGAGGGCCGGGCGGCGTCGGGCGGGCAGCGTGGTGGGGAAGCGAGGGGCCTCGCGCACGGCGGGGCGGGGGGGGAGGGCGCGGGTGCGCGAGGGGTGCGTAGCGGTTGCGTGTGGGCCCGGGGTCGGTGCGAGTTACATTGTGTAGGGTCTCAACTGGGGGCTGGTGACTGGCTTGGTGTCCTTGGGGGTACCGCATTCGCTGCGGGGCCGGGCGGGGCGGGAATGGCCTTCATTTTTTTCTGGTTTTTCACTCATCCTCTTTCCATCACATTTGGGGCTGATTTTAAATATTGTTTTTTCAGTTAAGCAGAAATTAATTCTGTTGTGTCATTTGAGATTTATGACACTGATTTTATGGGGCTATGTCTTGTTACTAAAGGAATTACATGAGGTTTAGTGTTTATTAATTAATGTGATTTTTCTGGGTAATGTCTTGTGCTTGTGTTTTAAATGTCAAAATAATGCAATAGTTCACTTTGTTGGTCATTCTAAGGTTTCTCAAATTTGTATACATGTATATATAATTGAAGCTTATTTCGGTTAACGTGAACTTCCTTATCGAGTTTTTTGATCTTTCGTTGATTTATTCTTTCATCTTGACACTACTTTTAAAGTAGTTAATCCATTAAACTGACAATTTCTTTATATCTAATGATTTGACAATATCAAAGACTCCACGTTTGCCTCTGAGTTTCCGTATTTTTCTATCACGTTGTTCTCTGACATCTCATTATCGTTAAGATAATGTTATTCATAAATTCTTTACATCTTTTGGGTTCAAATTATCTTTGCTTTAATATGACTTTAACAAAACATGTAATTATAGTTAACATTTCTTTATCTCTATTAATCGGGTTATTCTCAATTTTCTACGTGTACATTCTCTTGTCTTCTTGTTTTAGTTTGTTCTCCCTAACCTGTCGTTTTTGGTTCATTTCAAAGTTTATTTCTTGAAAATCTCTTGTATGTATATGAAATCTCATCAGATAATACTTTCAAACTACTTTTAGTCTTTCACCATTTTCACACACGTAAGTTTTGATTTTCCATTGTTTTTTTACGTTTCTCGTAGACGAAGATCGTCTATCACTTCACCTGTGCGTACAATAAGCCCATACTTTTATTTTTGATGCACTCGCAGACCTCTTGTTAAAGTAAGAGCAACTATAAGCGGTAGCTTTTTTTTGAATTATTCGACTCTATGATGGTGAGTCTCTTTATGCACTCGCAATCAGAAAAGAGATCATCAAACGGGCGGTACAATTAAATGGTAATTTTTCTTTTCCATACTACACGTTAGTCACCTTGGGGTTTAGCGGGGTCTCTTCTACGGTTGTTCATCCTCTACGTTATTTTCGTTTTCCGCACTTCTAATGATTTTTATCAGGCTACCTTTTCGGTGTTCCCTTCTTCCTAAAGCATTCACCACAAGCAACCTTCTCAGTTACAAAAAATTAATTCATGTCATTTCTAACGTCGCGTAAATATATCTCATCTAGAATTCTTCTATTTTTGAGCAAAGGTAGGATACATGTGATATATAATTTCACGATCTGAAAATTTGCTCGCTCTTTTCTGTTTAAGGCAGGAATATAGATATTTCTCTCATAACTATGCTCGCCAAGATGGATGTGGGTGAAGAGACGTTTAAAGACGTTCGAGGGTAGAGAATAGAGCGATGCATGAGAAGTACCAATACTGTTCATGTACCGCTATTTCTTCGTCTAAATAGAGTCTATCCGATAGGCAATGAGAAATACATGTAATGTTGAATAAATTCGTATTACCTTAATCAACACAATAAAACTATGTGGGAAGGTTTTTTTTCTTGATACCGTTTGACCAAAAATTGTGGTAGTTTTCTATATCTATAACCTCGGTTTTATTGAGACTTTATTCAATGTACTTTACGGATGAATCGTTTACAAAGTTGGAAAGACATTCAAGATCTCAACAAAACACGTGGCAGATGAGAGTTCCTCCTCTACATTATACGTTTTTTACTGTTCTTTGACTAAATAGAATCAAAATATCAGTCTTTTTCTATATTTCACCAAACCATTCCTTCTTTTTAGGCTTCTTCGCTTTCTCGGGACATTTCTCGTCTGTCTTGTCCTCTGTTCTATATGGGCTCGGGTAAGCTGGCTGAGTCTGGTGCCGGTCTACGGCAGTAGAAAGGGGGGGGGTCGCAGGGTGGGGAGGGGGCAGGCGCTTTGGCAGTCGCGGAAGTTATCCGGAGGGCGCGCAAACCGCATAACCGAATTATTGTTTCCTCCCGCGGGCTGTAGTAACAGCTCTTGAATTATGCGAAAATAACGGCCGCGGCTTGTGTTTCTGAAATCCTGGCATCGAAACTGCAAGGTTGGCGATGGCTGTATCGGATTCACAAGTCGGCGGGCGCGTGGAATTCAGCTTATTCTCGCTGCTAGTGGTCATTCGTAGGAAGATTTGTCGTGTGTAGCGCGGAATACGTCTTTTTTCAGTCGTCGCGCTCAGCAAACTTTCAGCTCATAATAGAGACTTAATTGGTAGGTATATTTATTGTTCGCCTCGGGGTTATTTTTCCATTTTTTTTTGTTTAAAATATCTAATTAGAAAATCTATCAATATGAATTACCTTTACTTACTTTTCTTTTAACCGCTGCATAAATCTTCCTGTAGTAATTAATTTTGTTGCTCATTTTTGCTCCAAGTGTACTAAAACTTGAACAAGAAAAATAATCACTGCTTTTTTGATGTTTAAACACAATTTGTGTCTTGCTATGTAGAAATTAAATTAAATTGAAATGGTAATATATATATTATATAATATAATATATATATATATATAATATATATATAATATATATATAATATTTATATATATATAATATTAGATGCAGTATTTTCCCATTAGAAAACCTTAAAAGATTTATGAAAAAAATGGTGATAATAATGGAAATACTGATACGCTCGGATCAATGTTGCCTACTTTCTTGATGCCCGACCTACATTAGTGTTTCAAGCTGGGAATGATTCTAACAGACTTGCTAGTAATTCGATCTTGCATATAATGATTTTAATTTTCGGCCCATGTTTAGTTTTTAAATATATTTTACACGCTATATTAGTGCTTATAATGATCGCAATGGTAGATTTAATCAGGATATTAATAGCAAGCAAATCAATGTAATTCATTTAAAAAATGTAAAAGTACATATTTTCTCTCACGTATTGCTTGAATTAACTCAATCTTTTATGTTCATTCCTGTATATTCTTTTCTTTCAATCTATCGAAATACTGTTGATAATTATCTAAAGAATGTATTCATTTTAGGTTGTAAAGTATTTAATGTCTAATTTCTTGCAGGATCCTATTCATGTATGATCATGAACAGTCTGTACGATTAAAGGTGAAAAAATATGTTTCTTCAAACATTGGTGCATTTGATTACAAACACTTGGGAAGTGGGGCAAAAAAAGCCATTTAGCTCGAACGTAAAAGCAAAAAACTACTTTTTGCGCTTGATGTGCAAGCATATTAAAAGAGATCATCAAAGGCACCAATAATTTCAACAACCCCTATTGCCACAGAAAATTATTTGTTCAGACAGCAACGTGTTCTCAGAATCGTCATTAACCCACAAGTAGGTAGGGGACAGCCGGTCATACAAAGAGGAAAACACCGCCAGAATAACACAGCTGAAAGGTACACTGTTCATGACGTTCTTCCTAAATATCGAGGAGTCGTAATAACAAACATCCTTTGGCGGGGTTTCTTGAAGC
>BOPP01000046.1:735539-800497 GCA_017312745.1 Gryllus bimaculatus
CGGGGGCGACAGGGGCGTCTGGGGCAGCAACAGATGCCGAGGCGGCTAAGGCGCGGCGGCAGGGTGAGGCGTCCGCAGGGGTGGAAAGAGAGGGGGAGGGGCGGAAGGAGGCGGCCAGGCGCGGTCTGTCCGAAATTATTCCTAACGACATCGTTTTGTGCAGGCTGCCGCAGCCGCTGGCTAACCCCCCCCCCTCCTGGCCGACACTCGGCTTCTGCTGCTCTACAAACGAAACATCGTCATTACCGCGGCCTTTGACCCGCACTGACCGCGCGCGAGCCCTGTCGCGCGGGACGACGCGCGCTAGCCTGGGTAGAGCTCGTGGGCGTGTCATCATTGTTGGCATCGGTTGTGTGTAATACGCTTTTGCTTTTTGCAAATGGAAGGTAACGACTGTGTAAATACTAAATATTGTGCTTATAATCAAGATTTCCACGAAAAAACGAGATAAATGAGAAAACGGAGGATTTCTACAGTGTAAATTGTATAAATATACCTGTAAGTGCAAATATGAAGAAATAAGTGAATAGTGTGTCTTTACGGAAAAGTTCACAATTAAATTAATTATTCGTTAATATTTTGCTAACCTGATTGATATACTACATTTAGGATTGTTTTTACATTTTTCTGTTAGTACCACATATCTACAGACGCACGTACAGGACTATCGAAATAAAGAAGACGTATCTGGTACAAACGATATTGTAACGAATTATTGGATCTTTCAATTTTGCTATCAATAATGTCGAAAGGTTTTTTAAAATATTTATTTAACTCTGTAAACATACTATATTCATGTTTACTAAAATTAATTAAGTTACAATTGTTTCGTTACATGGTTCTTGAATATTTATTTAAAATAATATTATTTTAAAAATTGGTATACCATAAATAGATTTAAACTTAGTAGTTTGTTTGATACACGGTGAGCCGAAATTATCTTTTCTCACATATACATTTGTGAGAAAAACTTTATGATGATTTGTCATCAATGACTTAGCAAACAATAAAAAAAATCCCATTGCTAATTAATACTAACTTTCTATAAGTATTATTACTGATGTGAAAATTAAAAGATTGAGGTAAAAGAAAATATTTTATTTAAGTGAAAAATAAAATATTAAATGTAAAAAATTGCCACACACCTAGATCTTTACATTTTCAGCGAATGTAAATTCTTGTCACTCTGTGATAGTTTACTTGATACAGTCTAAAATACTTCGTTTTATTTAGTGAAATAAAGTCGACACGTTTTGAGATAATAATGTAAAGGGATTCAAAATTGCAAAGGTGTGCGCAGTCTAGCCAAACAGAGGGAGGGGCAACTACATTTTGGGTCCTCCATTTCATGAAACTTCATTTATGTGTAACAGACATATCGTAAGAAAATAAGTAAAACATATCCTCGAATTGGTAGTTTAAAAAAAGAGGAAGTTAAAGATTGAACATACTTGCAGAAATAAAATATTTTATGACGTAGAGCGAGAGGGCCCTCTTTCGAAAATTTTAGAGGGTCTATTGCCATGTACACACATCTATGTATATTTAAGTGTCTTCAAGTTTGCGACAATCAGTGGAATAACAATAGAAACGTCACCAGTCAATTAAATTACATATAGTTTTAATGTTAACAATATAAAATAAAAATATAAAAACACTTTTAACATTAAAAACATAAGTAATTTAATTGATTGGTTCCATTTCGATTGTTATTCCAATGATTGTCTCAAATTTGAAGACACTGAAGAACTAATGAATTCTCTGTACGGCATAGTAGAAAGAGACCAATCATATTGATCCCTTAATTTGATCAAACAGGTACCATTTAATTGCAAGGTTTACCTCGTTACCAACACGCTGTCATTTTAATCAGCTCCAAAGGCCAAGATCAATGAATTCGTTCTCCAGTCAACCGTTATACATCAAGGACACCCTAAAACTTCTTTCGTTCCGTGCCTCTGTGGCAGATTTTACATGTGTAAAGAAGAAATAAATATGTACATATGTATTACCCATAAAGATACAATCTTCATGTATTACTACCATAATTGAAAATAGTGACATTTATCTTGCATTATTGTCATGTGCTTCATTGTGAATCCATGTGGTGATTAATATGTGGTTACGTTAAACCACAAAACGTTGTGTTATATCTTTCTTCTTCTTTCTATGGCATGTATTCACCCTACAACCGGTTACATTTACGTCCTGATGGGACGCATGCTCGACTATACACACAAAGTTGCGGGCTCCTTTGATCTGAGGTCAGCTGCGCGCCAGGCTCTTCGCGAAAACACATACTTAAGACACAAGGCACGAACAACCAAGCCCAAGGTGAGACTCGAATATGCGACCCTTTAGACCAAAACTCTAACTCGTTACAGGCTCTTACCCACCTCGCCCATCCAGGTCGGTCTTTTTAAAGGTGATTGTCTATAATTGATTGCAGAAATTTATTTTCCTTTACATTTCATTCCTCAGCTTTGCAACGTACTGTCTTAAATTAAAATGACTAACTATTGTTAATCTTTACTTATGAAGCAATAAATAACATTTTCAGGATCAGGCAGGATGATTGAACTGTTTTAATACAAAATGTCTTTATATCAATTAGTTTTTTTCCCGAAATCTGTAAGTCCTAACCTCATTCACGCACTCGCTAGCAGCCTAGATTCCGCGGAGACAACGCAAGATGGCGCCGTGGCAAAAGTCACGCGGCTGTGGGGCAACGCGCCTGCGCTGGTCCGAACGCTTTTTCATTTTAAAATGTCACGGGAAATGGCTCCATTAAGCCGAGTGAACATTTCCTTCACTTTAATGTGCCTGCGGAGACCTAAATTAAAATTTGGGAGGTTTCACGCCTGCGTCGCCGCTCGGCGCCACTCGCCGGCAGCGCGGATTCGAGCAGGCTGCGGCTCACTGGCGGCGCCCGGGGACACGCGAGAGGCGGAGATATTACGCGAAATTAGAGGACGATTTTTTAAAGAAAATTCGCGCGTGTGGGAGCTTCGCGTGCGATTCCACTTCTGCGGGTGTTAATCATACTTTCGATGCGAAAATAAATGTCGATTTTTTTTTCATGCTCATACAGTTTTCTTGAATATCACCGCAGCGGGCTTGACAATTGTTCTTACAGTGACGTGGGTCAGGGGAGTAATAGTCAAACATTCGGTTGGTTATTTGTGAACGCTATAACCTATATGATATCTTGAATAATGCATGAAATTTGAAGCATAATGGTCGGGAGAGGTGGCTCAGGGCTTCATCTGATGTCACTGCAGTCCTCCTAACGGAGAGGTTCGAGGCTTGAGTCCCGATAGTGGCAATATTATCGATACTAGCTTCTCAGCTAGGTCGAATTCAGTCACTGTCTGGAGGGGAATTCTAGCTGCTCTGATTGGTAGGTTTCAGTGGTTTCTTCGATTAACCGAAGGCGAATGCTGGAGCAGTACCCTAACCAACGAGCCATTCATCGCGTGCGATTTTTCCTACTTATTCCTTGGGCTATCCTCGCCCATTTATTACATGCGCGCGCACACACACATCCGCCCTTTTATTACACGCGCGCGCGCGCGCACACACACACACACACACACACAAACTAACATGCAGTAACCTAGCATACATGCCGGGAGACTGATCAGGAAATTGGAGCTCGTCCCGGAGACTGTGCCCGGCTGATGGGAGATATCTAGTTAGGGAAAGCTAGTTGGCGGTAGGTTGGCGCTGGACCTCACCATAAAGCAGGGTAAGACCACCGTTACCTCCAGAAGAAAAGCATGCCCTACACTTACGGGACTAATGACCTTAGTGTAAATCATAAAAGCTCATCATAAGAACTCTAGTAACGTCACATAATTTGTGGACAACAAAATACGTGTCAGAACACTCCAGCAATAAAAATTCACGTAAACTGGGAAAAGTAGGAATCAAATATTCTCACAGCTTCATTCCAAAATATAAAATTAAGAATCAGGAAAATTCAAGAAAACAAGAGGAATGTTAAAATAAAACAGAGTGGCGGTACCGCACTGGCCAACTTAAATTGAAAATAATTTCACACGTTAAACTCTACCAAACAATATTAATTCAAATGTTTGGGTGATGTAGTGGTTCACGTTTTAGTGAGAAATATTATATCTTCCCCTAGACACCACCTACTGAAGTCAAAAGTTAATTAAAATTTACTCAACAAAAAGAGTACACAAAATATATTTAAAGAATACTTGTAAATGCAAATGCTATTAATAGAAGGGAAGAGTTCGGGGAAAACATTTCAAACGACCATAAAACCATCAAGTAAAAAAGGTTAAGTGACGTATCAATAACTTTCATATCCAAATTGTGATTTCATTGTATGTAATTTGGGAATTTGTGTACATTAAGCTTTTGTTTCTGAAAAGGTCTCTCTAAGAAAAGGTCTAAATGTGTATCGGAAAAACTAGTTACTGCAAAACATATTTTACGTAATGGAAGTGAGTTTATTTTATTCGATGATTATAAACTAGGACGCAATAGGTCTAGAAGGCATGCCGCAAATAATGTAGAGGTTGCCTGTGCAAATAAAAGCGTTTACCAAAAATATCACGTCAAAATATAATAGAAAAGAGTGGTCGATGCCTTCTATTTAATTTAATATTTTTTTGTCAAAAAACAGTAAAAACTATCTGAGACGTATGGAGGAGAATATATTATTATTATTATTATTATTATTATTATTATTATTATTATTATTATTATTATTATTATAATTAATATTATTATAATTATTAGTATTAATTTAATTAATGTAAGTGTAATTTTTTCAATTATTGTCACTTAACTGCCACCGGGTCATACCCAATTGCAGTTCTAATAAATGTATGTAAGTATGTATAACGTGCTCATGTTTTGTTGAGTTTCACAATCTCTTCCCTTCCTTTTTACTATACATAGTTGAATGTTCAATGAAAGTAGCGACGCAGATAAATGAGCTACATTTGAAAGACTAGAAGAAGTTATCCCTCTCAAGATATAGAAAACTTACTTTCATTGGATATCTAACTACAGATTTGATTTTATAGTATTCTAAGGAAAGAGCAACTTACATTCCCGCCTCTACTACTATCATAACTATCAGAAGAGAGCTTACCAAAAAATGAGCATAATGAAGGTACATTTACGTCCAAAATAAATACAAAAGAAATATATAAAAAATATACAATGGAAACATGCGTTTCTTTCGCATTTGCATTTAAAATCAAAAAAACATTTAAATCAGTACTTTAAATATACTTTCAAAGAGTATTCTAGTTATTTTTTGTACCGATGATCTCATATTTGCAAGAAAATAACAAACGCGTATGTCAGTACTCGCTTTGTAATTTGAAACAAATTTGACCCCTTACCGATACACGAAAGAATGCTTGACATTGCTTCGCCGTAAGCAAGAAAGGAGAGAATAAGGTTTCGCAGGGTCCCCCACCCAAGTCAACAGTGGAGAATCCATCCCAAAATATTTACGCACGCTGGTCCTAAAAAAATCAAGTTCGGCACAAGAATTTTCCAACAGCAAATGAAAACAGTTTTTGTCCGTCTTCCTTTTCGAAATCCAACGTATTATAATATGTTTACTAATGTAAATAACATAATATAACAATATTAATGTGTGATAATAATGTAAATAATATACACGCTGCGTCTTTCGAAAGGAGCATCTTTCGCAGTTATGAAAAAGGGAGTTCGGATATCAGCCAATAACTTAGCAATTGAAGTTCTTCCGGAAAAATCTTTTGTAAGATTCTCTTCCAAATACGAGTATGTTGTCGGTTTTTTACATTTGACCGTTACATACCTGTTAGAATTACCATGCATAGTATGAACACATTAACAATTTTTTGTGGAAAATACAATTACTTAGATTAATGATTATACTTTACAAAGTTGAAAGTTGATGAAAGTATCAAATAATAATAAACAAGAGCAAAACAATTTAAAAATATTTATCAAATTATCCATTAATAATAAATGTATCAGTATTTTTCCTGCTTTCAAAAAAGTACTCAATAATTTGGTAAACAATACAGATAACTGGTTTCTTATTTGAGAGGTCCTAGAGGGAAATAATGCAAAAAGAAATCTAAAGAAACGAAAAGCCCCCTATGGACACGGGGCGGGGTCCGTGGCACGTGCTTAAAATGCCACAATGTGGGAGCGCTCCTGAGACGCAAGGCGTGGCCTGGCGCACGTGTGTGACCGCGGGCGGGTGGTCGGCGCCGCTGCGTAAGAGGCGATCTCGCGGCGACGTTTCGGGCGCTCCGAGGCGCTCGTTTTTACGTCAGCGGGCGGCGGCCGCCGAGGTGACACTCACGCGCTCTTCGGGGACCCTCTCCTCGCCGCCTCGCCCGCGCCTCCTCCCCGGCACGGCATGCCCCACCTGGTCCGTCACGCTCCGACTCGCCGCGTCACGTTCCGTCCCGGCCTGTCCCGGCCCGTCCTGGCCCGTCCCGGCCTGTCCGGCCCCACCCTGCCCTCTCGCCCCTACACACCCCGCCCCTCCTCGCCCCCACACCCCGCGCCCCTCGCCCCTACCACCCCGCCCCTCGCCCCGCATGCCCCGACCCGTCACGCCACGACACACTACGCCATGCCCTCACCGTCGCTCCACAACTCCCCCCGAACTCGCAGTCACCTCATCCTCATTCGTCACGCACCACGACCCACCGCCGTCTCATTCCGTCGCAACCATGCTCCGCACTTCCTCTCCCCGACCACGCACGCGTCCCGCTCCGTCCCAGCAACCACCCTCGGTCCCGTTATTCCGTCCTGCTGCTAGTCTGTCCAATATACGCCCGTCCCACTTCCCCGCGACCGGCCACACCAAAACGCACGTCTCGCCACGCGCCAATACACAACACTACGCCACGCCCGCCTCTCACTCGCTCCATCCCCGCCCCATCTCCGTCCTCTCCTCATTCGTCACGCACTAGAGTCACGCTCGCGCTCTTCCCATCCCCGCCACGCTCCGTCTGATGTCTGCCACAACATCACGCTCGCACGAGACCTGCCCACACTCCCTCCAATCTGGCCCTACGCCCCGCGCCAGACCATGGTCCATCGGTCTATACTGATAAACCACGTTTCGTCTCACACCACGCTACGCTAGTGCCACTCCCGCCCCGCTGCCGTCCCTTGGCCGCCCTGGCCACTCCTCCACACCCCCTCCTGCGCTGCCCCGTGTCGTGCTGCCTTGCCCCGCACCGCCTCTCCTCAACCCAGCTGCACCCGCTCCGCCCGCCTCATCTCAGCCCCGCCCGCCCAGACCGCACCACCGGAACCGCACCACCGGAACCGCCCCCTCTACCCCCCTCTGCCCGTCCCGACCCGCGCCGCCCACTCCGTGGGCGCCTGCTCCCACGCCGTCCCTTGCCCCGCCAGATGCGGGTGCCACAGCCGCACAGTGGGACAAAATGTGACCAAAGGCGTCAAACAGGAAAAAGTCGAAAACGTAGCTCGCGAGAACTCCGTCAATAGCAATCATTACATTAAAATTACATTAAAGTGTAATTGTTTCTATGATTAATTACCTAAAACGAATCCGAATAGAAATGTTTGTTTTGATATCTGTTTCTAAAAGATCTTTCAAATTTCGTGTAAATTGTTACGATTGGTTGATGTTTTGACAAGTGACTCAGTTCAAACATTAGTGACTTGACATTTTCAGAGCATACATGCACATATTTCATTATGATTTCTTTATTTGTAATTACTGAGAATGTAATTTGCCCTGTGCTGGACTGAAATAGACTAAGACTAATTAGTTTATGAATTGTAGATATAAAGCATAAATTTCAAAATGACGATATAAACACAGAAAAAAATAGAAAAGTAAAACATTTTATCAAAAATCGAAAAAATCGTTACTAAAAGTACCGATAACTAATATTTTAATTACCGAAACCAGAAATTTATTTGAAATTGTTTGGTAATTTGATTGAAAGTTATACCTGTGGTCTCAAAGGGAGTATTTAAGTATGCAAAAAAATAATTAAATGTATAAAATGAAGAAAAATGAACAAGGGTTTGTCTTTTTCAGAAAAAGAATGTGTTCTTCTATTTATTGTGTTTCACGGGGATTTTTAGTTATTTTTCGTGTTCTAAAAGAAAAGTTTATTTAATATATGGGAATGTTTTCAAAAGCAATATTTCTCCTTTATTTTCACATCCAAGTGCAAGAGCATTCTACTACTATGAATTTGTGTGAACTATTCTACTACTATGAATTTGTGTGAACAATATTAATTTCCCTTCTACGAATTTATCGATGTTTTTGAATCATGATTCCGAGACCTCAGAATGATTTCACAATTTAATCACACCACTTACTAAAAATGTTATTCATGTCAATAATTCTATTTCAAGGGCTACTTAAAATCTAAGTTTTAATTCAAAAATTGAGTGCGGTTTGAAGAGAGAGAATCTGTGTCACATAATCAGTAGGCTCTATTGGTTCAGATGTAATTTTGTGTTGTTGGAAGTCTCTGAGGAGGAAGTTAAAATCAATTTATCAAAAGCATTTTGATACTTCCAAAAATTTACAGGAAAATGTTTTCAGACAGTCGAAATATTATATTTCAAACTTTTGTTACTTTTGAAAAAAATTAATATTTGAGACTGTTAACTTAAACGTACGTCACAGTCTTGAAAATGAAAAGTATTGTTATCAAGAAATTTCCTCACATTCTCTTAAGATATTCTGTTAGTAATTGAATGAATTCTAATTAAAATATATTTAATAAAATGTGCTTGTGTCAATAACTAAAATATGAAGTATAACGATTTTGAATCAAAAGCTATTACATTATATAAAAATAAGATCAGATGTATAAATTCAAACTACAAAATATTGTTGTTGTAATTGTTGATATTTAATTAATAGTTGGGTCGTGGGTCATTTGTCCCTTACTCACAAAAAAACAGAAACGTAACATTCAAATTAAACCAATACTTACACGCTTGAGATCTCAAACAAACCTTCAATATACTACTACACCAAATCAGAACCGCAAACGTTAGTGCATGGTGGACTTGCGGATTTTGTCAAGGTTCTTTCTGCTTCTTTTTATACCATCTTCCTCTCAGAAACTTTTCTTATTTCACATCCATTACACAAAAGTTCACAGATCATTCAAAATTATAGTTTTTCATATTAAAATTCACAAAAACAAAACGAATATTTACCGGCAACGTAACTCAAAGAACCTACTGTCACACCACTGCCTCTGACCGGGACGTTCTAGGGTTCGAGTTCCGTCGGTAGCAGGATTTTGCGCCACTAGGTAGATAGATAGGTTGCGTTAATGTTAACTGGAGAATTCTAGCAAACGACTTCACTGATCGGAAATTTTTGGTGGTTAATATAATTCGGTGAATATAACCTAAATACAATATATCGAGACCAGGTGGATCCGTGCTCGGCGCAACCCCAGGTTCAATTTCCTGTCGGATCAAAAATTAACTGTGTGCTTTCCATTCAATGTCTCAGTGCCTGTTGCTGTGAAACGATGAAGAAGCCCACTTCTCAAGCTGAGAAGAGCAGGATACGGGGTAGGGATGGCTATGTGCTAACCGCACGTACCCCTTAACCCATGGCCGCAAAGCCGAGTCACCGCTGGTATGCCTTAGCACGTGAAGAGCTGTTGTGTCAAAGTAATGATTGAATTGAATTGAATTGAATTTGCCTTATTTTACGTGGCGAGACTCGGGCCATCAGGCCCGCTCTTCCGTCTGACCACGCAAATTTCGCTACGCTCTTTTCACCAACTAGGAGAGAAAGGAGGTATTTCTTGGGCGAGAAACAGGCGATTTGAATTTAGCTCAGAGGCGTCATTTAGGCTTGAGGATCTTTTACATGCTAGTAAATTTACGAACATGGGACAGCCGGCTTCACTTCCCCTCCGAAGGAAGGCGCATGAAGGATTTTTTCGCCCTTAAAAATCCACCGGCTTCGATCGGGTTTGAAACCACCAACTTAGGTACAACAGTCCAGTACGCTAACCGTTACACCACCGCCGCCGCGTTAAAATGATTCTCATTCCTACTACGTTTATTCATTCCATTTTATTTAATTCTTGTGATAATCTGCGTTATTTTGAACTACATTTCTACTCAATAAATTATTTTCGAAATATTCGCATTAATCCAACCCCGCATCTACAGAGGCAGCGATCTCAAAACACCCCCCCGAATATTCCCCACCATATTCCTATTCTCACAACAGACCTCTCATTCCTTCCTTTGTTTTGACATTCAATATGTATTCACGTCAGCTCTTATATCTACTATTCAAATTTCTATACAGACTAAAATTGTATCCCCTATCTTCGTCCTAAAAAAATGTTAATTATATTATTGATTTGCGTTATTTCAACCAACACATATTTTTCACTATTTCAGATGTGCGCGAGTCAGTGACGCAGATGTACGTGCGACCTTCCGAATTCACAAATATTAAAACAACGGTTGCTTCCTACTTCAATAAGAGTTTAATTGCACGTGAAAAAGTAATACACTTGAATCGCAACACACACTCTTAGTCTATTAGATCATTCCGAAGATACGTCACCGGAGTATTTTAGAAATCTTGAACTTTGAGGCTTTCCTAATCCAGCTAGATTTCAATTCCACGTCTTCATAGTATTATATGTACTATTTTTTATTATGCATTTATGCATGTGCGTATTTTTTATTTATTGAATAATAATATCAGCAACTAGCTGTAATACTCCTATATCATAATGGTGTAAACATAGTTACCATATGTTTCCTAGCATAATGCTCATTATTCAGATCTCATGTTACATCTCTTTATTATTATTATTATTATTATTATTATTATTATTATTATTATTATTATTATTATTATTATTAATATTATTATTATTAATATTATGATTACTAATATTACTATTATTATTGTTATTATTATATAATTATTATTAATATCATTATAGGTGTGGTTGTTTATATACTTATTGTATACCTATGCCCTTAACGTATGTACCGCGCCTGCAATTGGCTCGTTCCGACCCAGTGTGCGCCGCTCCTTGCACTCGGAATTGGTCACGTGCCGCAACCGCGAAATCGAGCGCCCGAGCGGCCGCGACCGCGCCGCGCCGCGCCGCGCCGGAAATGACGTCCTTCATTTTTAAAACAGTTGCGGGCGTCGCGTCGCGCCTCGGCTCCCCTTCGCTTTCGAGCCATCGCTCGGAGGCAGCGCGCGACTCCGCACTTCCGCCGGCGCAGCGCGAATCGACGCTCGACGAGGCGAGAGGCACGCGGTTAAGATTGACGGGTTTCGCCGGCGATTCGGTATTTATTGTAATGAAATTTGCTCGATGCGGAATCTCAAGGGACCAGTAGTTTGTTTTTTTTCGCATGAGATAAGATTTTGCATGATGCAATGTGACACTGGAAAATTTACGCTCGCCAGGATCGCGACCTATATTCACATTGCACAGATATACGCGTCATAAATGAGAAATACCTACTGTATTATTATTAAATTCCATATTACACTATTAACTGTAGTGCAATAACAATAATAATAATAATAATAGTAATATTATTATTATTATTATTATTATTATTATTATTATTAATAATAATAATAATAATAATAATAATAATAATAATATAATGAGTGCAATCTCCTTACCTGTTTTACTGACTATAAGAAGGCATTCGTCATGGTCCTACATGACGGGCTGCTGTATGTTTTAAAAATGTATGGTATTAACCACGTAATCGTAATACACGTGTTAACAGTAATAAATAACTGGCAAAGAACAATACATGTGCCTCAAACAATACGAAATTGAACTCCGGCAACTATCCTTCGTGCGATAGATGGAACTATGAAAGCAGGAGGCAATCCATGGTAGGTATTTGTATAAAATCGCCATTTTCAGTGTCAACGCTGATATGTCGTACAAATAGCTCAGTATTGGATATCCATACCCCGAAACTGAGTTGTTCGAGATTGCAATCCATGTCCTAGAAATCGCGAGAAAGAATTATCTACAAAGTAAAATTAAAGATCCAGATGTGCCCCCTGATGATTATCTGGCACGTGATCAATGCAGAGAGAATATTCACCATTTGCATATTATCTAGAGCTGAAGTGTACTAGGTCCTTCTCACTATAATAACAGACACGGTATGACGGGGCGGATCATCCTTGCCCAACTGATCAAGATATGTAGTTTATTACTCTCCAAAATTTGTCCTTGAAAACAACAGTTAGAAACCATACTGCGACCGAAGTGTACTGACAGAATAAACAATGCACCACAACAAACCTGACAAAACAGTCTGAGATAAAAACAAGAGGATATGGTTTGTGGATAAAGCAATCGTCGACTCTAGCAACATTACGACAGTGGAGGGAGATCCTGAAGTACAAATAATTGGCCTATATCGTAAAGGAACTACGGAGCATCCTAGTCAGAGACTGCCCCTATCGTTCTTTCAACAAAGGGCATCATTCCGAAGATATAAAAGTACTATAGAATTACCCTAGTACTACCCAAGTACTCCGAATTAGAGAGCCGTCATCAGTCTCCATAAATCTGTTTTAATGAGTGTATGCTTATTGGATAGGGAACTTCTGTGAAGTAATGAAAGATATTAGATCCTACAATAATGTAAATTTGTCTCTCATTTGTACTCATGAAAAGGTTTTTGATTTTCGAAATTATTTTACATCAACCTTCAAAAACATGTTATCAATTTTCCCAAAAATGGCACCAAATTTTTTTTATCAAATTTTGCCATCGGATAAAGTTTTAAGTTAAAGGGCGTTTAAGAGATTGCTACAAGTTTCGTGTTGATTGAAATTCCAAATGTTTTGGAAATTATAAAATAAATTGGGAGGCGGTGTTCCTACAGCTACAATATTGAACATAAGGATTATTTCCTTAATGAAATCTGTTCCGTACAGACGGATCATTAAATAAGTTCAAGTTTAATTATTCGAAAATACGAGTAATTTTCGTGTGTTTTGGCCCACAATATAGACATTTTTACATTTTTTCTCAAAAGACGCAAAAATCTCTTAAACATTTTCCCCCCGCAGATAGAAGAAGAGGAGCTTAAAAAAATAGCTCTCATTTTCGTTGAAATTCTTGAATTTTCAAAAATGGCAAATTTTAGAATAATGTAAGAAAATAGTTGCAATTCTAGCAGCACTATTTTTTTTTTCTCGGGTAGACCAAAGTTTGCTCAAAAATGCCCGGGTCTCATATTCGTTGTATTCTTTGAGTTTTTGGAAAATTGTCTATATTAAAAATAATGCGAGGAAGTATATGTTTTTGTAGTGACACTAGGTTTTGTGTTAATGAAGTTGCTTACTTGTCGAATTTGTATATCCTTCACGAACCCCTTTGAGGCTGACATTTTTAATCTGTTACACCGATTGAAAAATAAATTGTATCAGTTATTATTAATTTTTTGATTCCTCCTCCTAGCTTTGCTTACTTGCATCTCGACACGTTTTCCATTTCTGAAAAGTACATCCTTTACCTCAGTCACTCTTTTAACGACGAAATCCTAATTTCCTGAACTGTTTCCATTTCTTTTTATCACATTTCCTATCAGTGTCTTAACTATTTCTGCACATCATACTAAAATTGAAACTTGCAACATTTTGTAGTTCATCAATATCACTACTTCCCTAAGCCTAAATTCAAACTCCTCCTACTTCTTTTATTCCATATCCTCTTTCCCTCCCAGTTCTAATCGCGTCCGATTCTACACACCGAAGTCGTAATTTCCTAGTTGTAGTCTCTTTCCCGTCGCAAGTTCCTGTTCGTTCTGCATCTTTGTTCCCTTCCGTCGTCTTTCTCCTCCATCTCCTGCTTTCTATCTCTCCACAGTCCCCATCACCTCCAGACATTCCTTCTCTTCCTTCACCTCTCCGCCTCCATTAAACACAACTGCAGCCCCTTCCCTCCTCCTATCACCGCCTCTGCCATGGCAGCGCGGCGCCTTGCCGTCAACCTCAGCTGTCGCCGCCGCCTGCGCCGCACAGCCCGCTGCTCTCTTATTGCACCTATAATCACGTGCACCCCCCCCCGCCGCCTCCTCCGCTCCCGCCTCCTCCGCTCCCGCCTCTCCGGCTCCCGCCCTCCCTCACTC
Source organism: Gryllus bimaculatus (assembly GCA_017312745.1). NCBI lineage: Eukaryota > Metazoa > Arthropoda > Insecta > Orthoptera > Gryllidae > Gryllus > Gryllus bimaculatus. The sequence continues at coordinate 749,715 of BOPP01000046.1, forward strand.
CGCCGCCCGCCGCCCGCGCGCCGCCGCCGCCGCCGCCTCCGCCTCCGCCGCCGCCACCGCCCGCCGCCGCCGCCGCGCCTTCGTCCGTCCTCTTCCTCCTCTCCTCCTCCCCCGCCGCCGCTGCCCCCTCCTCCTCCACCCCCGCCGCGCCCTCGCCGCGCCATCCTCCTGCGCCGGGGCGTCTTCTCCTCCACCTCCGCCGCCGCCGCCTTTTCCTCCGCCGCCGTCTTCTTCGCCGCCACCGTTTTCCCCACCGCTGCCGCCTCCTCCTCCGACGCCGCATTCTCCTCCGCCGCCACTGCCTTCTTCTCCTCTTCCGCCACCACCGCCTTCTCCGCCGCCACCGCCTTCTCCGCCTCCACTGTCGCCACCACCGCCACCCCGCGCCAGCGCGACTGCGGCGCCGCGCGCCAAGTGCAGTAACGTGAATCATCATTACACATATACTTTGGCCTGCGCGCCCCGCACCCGCCGAGCCGTGGCGGACATTTCGTGGTTCTTTTGCGCAATCCTTTTCTTCTCTCCCCATCTGCAGATTTTTCTTTTCTCTTTTTTTTTACTTCGTCTTTATAACTGAACGTTTTCGGCTGATTTGCGGAGCACTATAAACAAGGAACTATTCGTTGTGTTCCGTTAAATTCCAGAAATGGTGAAAAAATACCATTTAACTCAGTTATTTTATACTTTCCCCCATTTAAAAATATCCTTTTCATTTCGAATATCTCATCCACGAATTGCTCATCCACGCAACATTCCTTCTTCTTCATTCATGGTCTCTTGAAACTAGAGTACTTGAAACAATAAATTAAACACTCTCGAGCCGGAGCAATTTTTTTGAAATTAATATTTACAGTTGGAGTATTTTTAATTCATTCCGGGGCAAAAAGGAATAACCCTCCTAACCAGGTCTACCGACCACCCCGCAGCAGCTGCATTGCGTGCCGGCTGCACGGCGGAGGACCGCCATTTGCAGGTCTGTCTCGGAGGAAATTAAGTCCACAAAGCACTGCTCCGCACGGGATATTTGCGGATGGAACTGCGAGAACTGGGACGAAACAAGCGAATACGGTAGCAGTGGAGTAGGAGGGGTGGCCGTGAGGTTCATGTGAAGAACGTACAGCGAAAAGGGAAGAAGGGAAATGTGATGTGTGCTGGAGGTTAATAGGAACTACTGCACAACTTGAGAGAGAGAGAGAGAGAGAGAGAGAGAGAGAGAGAGAGACAGACAGACAGACAGACAAAGACAGACAGGGAGAGAAACAGGGAGAAACAGAGGGAGACATAGAGAGAGACATAGAAGGACACATAGAGAGACTAGAGAGACAGATAGAGGGCCAGAGAGACAGTGAGAGCCAGAGAGAGGGTCAGAGAGACAGAGAGAGGGACAGAAAGAGACAGACAGAGAGAGACTGAAAGACAGAGAGAGACAGAGAGACAGATAGAAAGATACAGAGAGAGATAGAAAGAGACAGAGAGAAAGAGACACAGAAAGAGATACAGAAAGAGACAACTGGTTACAAAAATGTATCGCTGCATAAGAAATGATGAAAGATTATGATTGATTGTGCTTGGTGCACAGAATACGCAAGGTGGGGCACAAAAATAAATACAAAAAAAGTGAATAAGTGTTAGTGAAAAGTACGTCAATAGGAGTGCGCAAATATCACGGAGGTGCTTAAAATGGCGCTAGATAGAAGAAAAACACAAAAATCTCAAATATAACCGTTAGAAAATAATTATTTTACAATTATGAAGACAAAGAAAAGCTGGGTTGTAAAAGAATAACACTGTGGATGAATTGATAGATAAAAGAAGTTGTTACAAAGGTCATACCTAAAGTTTGTTCTGAGCGAATGAGATAATTATGAGGATAACAAGTTTCGTGGCAATGAAACCAATTGAAACTCTTAATGCAGACTGAAGTGCAAATATAAACTATTTGTAGAATACTTTGTAACCATTAAACGAACTTGAGCTTAAAACAGTGGAAAGGGAACTTCGTACAAATCAAGATTAAAAAAAATAAGTTACAAAATGAGCCAATAAGATATTTGAGAAGAATGAATGCAAAACCCTTGGATACATTAGTGAATGTCTAGGGATAACGTAGTACGAAAGAATCTTGGACAACTTGAAATGAAGCGAAAGGTTCACACGTAACAATGGGTCAATGGAATGAGAGGGAATGAACGAGAGAGAGAGGAGCATGCGACATAAAGAAGTGTAGAACAAGCGTTGCGCCCAACATCCTAATGCCTCAGGAGAAAAGCACGAAGACGGAAACTAAATACAATTCAAAATATTGTCAAAGAAAGCAAGAGATATTGTCACAAACACTGTAAATGAATAGTGTAATCTCAGAGATCACCTGTCGGTCATTCATTTACTATTTGAGCTCATAATTCAGCCATGCATTGCCGACACCTTCACCCGGACATTATGTTACGAAGATTACAGAAAATACAACATTGTCCCTCTTGTAAATCTCTTGTCTTGTAAATTTTTGGTTTGATTAATTTTCGTCAAAGAATAGGCACAAACGTATGAGTCTTGGTGTGTGAGAAGTATAATCTTCGCACGTTTTCATGAACTGTAGAATATCATTTCTCTTTCTATTCATGAATGATGAATGAAAGGATAAAAAAAGTGAGGTAAACAATCTTTAAAAACCAGACATTTTCACTACAGATTTAAAGAAAACATGTGCATCAGTAAAGGAACAACTGATATTTTTAGTACTACTAACAAATTATTAACCTATACCCCACGGCATTACTCTTATGACAATCAGAAGTGTTAAATAACTAATAGCTAAGACTATTTCATTCATATCGGCCTGTACGGTAAGTAACTAATGGTAAGCAAGAATATATTCTAATTCAAGAAATGACAGATGTCTATCACTATACGAGTATAATTATCAATTTTGGACTCAGCTGTAATCACTCTATCTTTTTGTTGTTATCAATAGAATTTGTTTAATGTCCACAATAGGTTGTATTAATATAATATTAAAATGAGTCGTTTTGGTAATCTTTAAAACTCTCAAATTTAATGTAATATTAGAGCTTCAATGTTGAATAACAGCAAAAGAAATAGAAGAAGTGAGTAAAAGCAGTTTCTAGAGTTTTGTGAAGAAAAAATACAAATTAAGAGTGCAAACTGCAAATGAAGAAAATACAATTGTTTTGAAAAAATTGGCTATTACATTCAATGGTAAAAATACAAAGAGTATAAAATAGCCAAAACTATACAGTAAAAATACTTTAATGAGCAGACACGTGTATGAGATCTATTCAAAGTAGTGTAATACCGGTGCTAATTCAGCTTTGCGTCTTTGATTTGAAATACTTTCATTTAACCCCGACATGGAAAACACAACTTCCTACAACTTCAATAATTGTATTTTCAATAAATATTCTTTAAAGTAGTTTTGTTATAATTATGTTTTGACAGTTTTCTTACCAAAAATTGAAACCTAATTGGAATCATTTTCGGCATATCAATGACCTGGTGAAAAATTTAAATACTAAAAGCATTCTATGCGGTAAAAAGAATAAAAGAAGAAGAAAATAATAAGAAAGTAATAGAAGAGCTAGAAGCAACGACTGTGTACGTCGATAGAATGTTGAAATGATAAGGTCGTCAACCGTCGTGAGATCCAGAAGGCTTTTAATGAAAGAGCGAGCGTCGTACAAGAAATGGAGAGTATCGCAGTCAAGGGGTACCACAACGACAACGTACCATTTCAGTGAAGAAAGATCATTTAGACCAAGGAGACCTTTGTGATTGAAAATAGCACTATAGGAATGACACAGGTAAAGAGGGCAGTAAAGGCGAGCCTGGAAGGCTACCTGGACGTGAACAATCAAATTGGTCTAGGAGGTTTCATCAAATAAAGGGAGCGTCTGAGAGGAGAAAATAACCACAGTAGAAAAGTAGAGCGGCGCGGGTAGAAGGGCGATTAGAGTGGCTGATGCAGGCAGGGCATCTGCTGCTCTTGAATTGAATTTAATTGAATTGAATTGATGCCTTATTTTACGTGGCAAGACTCGGGCCTTCAGTCCCGCTCTTCCGTCTGACCACACAAATTTTGCTACGCTCCTTTCACCAACTAGCAGAGAAAGGACGAATTCCTTGGGCGAAAAACAGGCGATGCGAATTTAGCTCAGAGGCGTCATTTAGGATTGAGGATCTTATACATGCAAGTATGGGACATCCGGCTTTACTTTCCCTCCGAAGGAAGGTGTACGAATGATTTTTTCGCCCTTAAAAATTCACGGCTTCGATCGGGTTTGAACCCGCCAACTTGGGTATAACTGTTCGATACGCTAACAGTTACACCATCGCCGCGCTCTTGCGGTAAATGCTGCTTGCTACTGGATGCAGCTGGGGCCGCTGGGCAAAGCACGATGGATAGTGAGACGTGAATGAGAAAGACAAGACCGGATGCAAAAGTTCAATTTGTAGTATGGTTCCGAGAGAGCGATAAATGAAGAAAGAGAGAGAGAGAGAAGTAAGGAAAATGTCACAAAAGCTACAGATAAGCGACAATTGTACGTCGACAGAAGATTAGAGCGGGAAGGTCAGCTTCATAAAAAAAAACATGAGCTCAAAAGATGAAGAGAGTTTTAAAAAGAGGCAAATAACGTATTAGAAAGGGAAAAGGATTATATTGGGGTGAAAATCATGCTATGGGTGAATGAAATCCTTAAGCCATCGTAATGTAGAAAAATAATTTAGTTGTTTTCATTGGCTGAAGGTCACAGTATAGATGAGACATCAGATGGTGAATAGGACTGAAAAGAACATCAGCTCTTACGAGTAATCTATCTTACGAGTAAACAGGGCATCAAAGATGTGAAGGCAGAACATGGGGGAAAATCACACTGGTGTAGGTGGGGCCATGTGGGTGAAGGGGTAGCCAAAATCCAAATGATCACCGGTGTAATTCTAGGGTAGAACAACAGCATTAGAGTATGAGAGCGTGGCGGGTGAGAGAGCAAAATGTGAAGAAATCTGCAGATGAGCGATGAGCAACGATTGTATCTCGTCAGAAGATTGCAGCGATAGGGCTCAAAAGAACATCAGCGTTATCGCACGAGTAAACAGGGCATCGACGGTGCAAAGGCGGAACTGGGGGGGAAACCAGATTGGTGTAGGAGTGCGGGTGAAGACGCAGCCGAAAGCAAAACGAGCGGCGGTGTAATTCCAGAGGAAAGAACAGCATTAGAGTAGGAGAGCGAGGCGGGAGAGAGCGCAAAATGTCGAGAAAACTGCAGATGAGCAATGAGCGACGATTGAACGTCGACAGAAGATTAGAGCGGGAAGGTCAGCTTCCTAAAAGGAAAATGAGCGCAAGAGATGAAGAGAGTTTAAAAAAGAGGAAGGTGACGTCTTAGGAAGGGAAGAGAAATATATTGCGCTGAAAATCATGCTAAGGATGAAAGAGATCCATAAACCATCGAAGTGAACAAAGATAATTTAGTTGTATCCTGTTGCCAAAGGTCACAGTGTGATCAGATGGTGAATGGGTCTCAAACGAACATCAGCGCCATCGCACGAGTAAAAACTGCATCAAAGGTGTAAAGGCGGAACTAGGGGGAAAATCAGATTGGTGCAGATGTGCGGGTGAAGGGGCAGCCGAAAGCAAAACGAGCGCCGGTGTAATTCCAGAGGAAAGAACAGCATTAGAGTAGGAGAGCGCGTCAGGTGAGAGAGCAAAATATCGAGAAAACTGCAGATGAGCAATGAGCGACGATTGAACGTCGACAGAAGATTAGAGCGGAAGGTCAGCTTCAGAAAAGGAACATGAGCGCAAGAGATGGAGAGAGTTTTAAAAAAGAATGATGTCTTAGAAAAGGAAGAGGATTATATTGCAGTGAAAACCATGCTAAGGATGAAAGAGATCTACAAACATCCGAAGCAAAGAAAGATAAATTAGTTGTTTTCTGTTGCCAAAAGTCACAGTGTGATCAGATGGTGAATAGGGCTGAAAAGAACACCAGCGCTATCGCACGGGTAAAAACTGCATCGAAGGTGTAAAAGCGGAACTGGGGGGAAAATCAGATTGGTGCAGGTGTGCGGGTGAAGGGGCAGCCGAAAGCAAAACGAGCGCCGGTGTAATTCCAGAGGAAAGAACAGCATTAGAGTAGGAGAGCGGGTCGGGTGAGAGAGGGGTTAGAGGTATTCGCCTCCTGCGAATCTCGTTGCGGTAATGCTGGATGCCGTCGGAGCGTGGGGAGGGCGAAGGGGTGGAGGTGTGAATGGGGACTGAAGGTTGCCCGCCCGGGTTTCCAGGAAATATTCAATTTTCAAATTATACCGCTGGGGCTGCGCTCGCGCTGTCCGGAGTAATCCGCTCGCTGACTGCCCGAGAAGATCGGGCAACATGACGAGCAACGTCAGCGAGGAAGAGTCGTAATGAAAATGAGAGTTAACGCAGCGTCTGCAGCAATTTAGAAAGAAAGGGTGCGGCTGGGATGACAATTTCGCAAACAAGCGGAAGTCAATTACGAAAGTGGTATAGCGTCTCATCTAATATATAATACACACAATTTGGGAAACAGTTTCGTCAAAAATTATGCTTTGAATAAAAAATATACAAAAGATAATTTCATACGCCTCTCAAAACTTCATTTTATCCAACCACGTTGTTTGTCTCAGTATACCATACAATTTAAAGTACAAAAACGATTCACACGTTTTGTTTCAGTACATTATATTAATATTATAAGAATTCTAAAATTATTCGTAGAGTGATATAAAATAGAATATTTTTTTTATGAATTTCAATGATTTTACACAAGACAATGACCACGATTCCTGCAGTCTTTATCCACCTCTAATTCCGTACGCACAGTCCCTCCAATACAGTCCCATTTAAGCCAACAAGCCCAGAGTGCTTGTTGGCTACTGGTTGATTTCATTCAATATTTTATCTTCAAAAATATTTTAGATTCTCTCGAGCTTCGTCAATATTTATATGGTTGTTCAGGGCAATAGACGAATTCTTTTCACACATTCGAAAATTGTTGCGCATTACCCAAGACCACATCACTTTGCGAAAATGTATTCTTCAGCTGACAAGTTCCAGCTGTTAATGTCTCAAGGTGGGTCAGTGGGTAATATTAGAAGTTAGGAATAGTTCTTATGTGTGATTTACATTGCCCTGTTATCATTAATACGATTAATGTCAAAAGAACTGAAACAAAAGTGAATACGAATACGTAAGTCCACATATGAAAGTAAACTTTTGGCCATAAGCATCGAATAGAGCCTGCTATTTTAACATTCTTCTTTTTTACTTTCCCGTCCGACCGTCCGCCTACCCTTCCGTGTGTTTTAACCGACCATGACCAACCGTCCGTTTGTTCATCTATCAGTCCTAGTTCGTTTATTCGTCCGAATGTTCGTCTATCCGTCTGAATGTTCGACTGGGTTAGCAAAGAAACCTTCGAATAAGGCGATCAAATGCGTATAGATGTTTAGGATTGATCTTCACTATTAATTGGGAAGCTCTAATGTATTCTAGTAGATTTCTAATTAAGTTGTTTGCAGTCTTAATATTCTTCTTCGGTTTGTAAGACAACGTTTACTTTGCGTCTGTTTTAATGGAGTGGAAGTTTTGAATACATTCCAAATACACATTTTCCAATCATTGTTAATTATTAAAAATAGAAACTGATTTAATCATTAAAAAGTGAAAAAATCTGAAGTAGTGGTCTTAGTGATGTTTCGAAAATGATGCGAGAAAATTGTTTCTGAAAAATATTTATTTATGAGGGTCCTATAATCGAATTACTTATTTCAAAGTTACGTAACAAATAAACTCACTCTACAATGACACACGCATCTTCACATCCTACCACGTTTGTACTTCGTGAAGTACTACATCTTAAAATTGATCATTTAAGAAAACATTCAAGGCATATTAATGAATGCGAACATGAAATCTAACCAATAAACTAAACATGAAACAAAATTAAAATATCTGGAACAAATGATGAAAATATATAATTCTGGCGAGCCGGATAAGCAAAAGTCTCCAACATCTGATCAATACAAACTATCTAAGAGCTCACAGGGAATGATCAATTGTCCTAAAGAACTGAACAATGCTTACTATCACATTTACATTTAATGGATGAGAATTCCCCTCCTAAATGTGATCATGATTGTTTCTCTTAATGTACTACATGACTTAATTCACTGCGCGGTATAAAAAATTGCCAGACAAAATTACCAAATAGAAGAAAGAAACAAAACATTCTGAAAGCTAAGGACTTGGTTCCAAAGGAAAATGATATGTTTCGTTAAAGAATACAACGTAATGATTTCAGTATATTTCAGTAAATTCAGTGACATTTAGAGACAATACTTTATTAATTAGTTTTTTGTTGTTGTTTTATTGTTCTTCAATATTGCTTTTCCTTTAATTGATACCCCTATTAATATGAAATGCTCGGATCTGTATATAGTTCAATGCCACATTTTCGTCAAAATCAAGATAATCCTTCTAACTTTATCGCCATATCAATTATTACATTTTATGTAAACATTGAGACAGTGGTATAAAAACGTCACCAAAAAATCATTTTTTCTTTCTTTTATGACGAGGAGCGTTGGAATGAAACTTTTATCTTTCTGTTCCTTAGAATGATCTGGAAGTGGTATAAAACGTTTTAGAAACAAATCAGTGATATGTATCTACGGGTATTGGTGCAGTTACTGTTATCGTTAATAACATGGAAGTTGATTAATTTTAAATCAATTATAAAGCAACAAAGTTCCAACTCCCTGTTTTTCAAATGCTGACAGTGAACATTCCGATTAAATGTACTTAACTATATATAAGTTTATATTATGTGCGTATATTAATATACTTGTATACTAGTATTATATTAACTACTATATTTTAGAAGAATAATATTAATTTTATTCAGAATTCAGTGTAAATAAACTCTTTTTGAATTTATTAAAATTCAAGTCAACTGAAGTTCGTTGTATTGTTTTCCGTATTTATTGGTGTGCTTTCCAAACTTTTCTAAAATATCTTTTGTGGCTAAGAGAAACGGCACTCCAATGGTTAATTACAAGCATGCAGCAGTATTTTCCGACCTCCAGAAAAAACAATCTATTCCAATATTTTATTTTCTGCGAATCGAGTTATTATTTAACGCTGGAACAAAAGTAATTGCTCAATAAAAATATATTGAATGCAGAAAAAATGCAAAGGGTAATAAACTGCAACTTTTTTATGTGTGAAACGCAAACAATATATTGGATTACACTAATAATATATTTCTTACATTCCTTTGAAAACTAATGTTACACATTAACGATTATACACTTAACAGTAATATTGTTAATGTATTGTTATTCTTAATAAGAATACACGAATATTATTTTGTTATTGTCTACATAACTTCACATATAAATAGTAAGATCGTGAAATCCTGAATATATATTATATAATCGATATAATATAAATAATAATTACAATGATTGTGATGAAAATGAATGATTAATTGCTAAGAATTACGTGAATATTCACTGCATTAAAAGATGCTTAAAAACGTATTTAGAGAACGCCATATGTAAAAGTCGACCAGAACTGTGAATCCACACATGATGTATTCAGCTTTCTTTATGTGGAGACTAATGCTTTAAATACTCAAGTCATACAGTATATACTCAATACTGATATCTCTCTGATATTTTTGAATTCTGATAAATTTTGACTCTTTGAAAATTTCGTTTTAAAAACTTGAATATACTGAAACTAAATTGTTTGTCATGTAGCTATCAGTAATATTTTCTAATGGCGATCATGAAATTGCGTGGTGGCACTTTAATAATCACTCTCCGTTCGCAATGGATTATTCAACACCAGAGCCGTAGGTAAGACAGATAATGAGACTGCCATCTAGTGCGTGCATCAATGGCAGTAGCGGCTTTCGACCGATGCCAGCGAACGCGTAACAGCCTTAAATGGGTCACAGTGCAATCGAACTCCGCCCACCCCGCGACATTGGGATCGACCCAGGGCCACAAATTAAAAATACACCGCTTGACTGCCTAGAACGCTTCGGTTACCCATTATGTATGTTGAATACCGCTATAAATAACGAGCCTCAGGACTCGTCGAAGATATCACAATACGGCATTTTTGGTATACGAACGTCAATTTGAAGATAAATCACGTAAGAAGTATTAGAGAAAAATTCGATATATCAGATCTCTGTCCGAATTTAAGACTCTCTTTCATGTCATTATTCTAAAAAAATTAAGAACGTTTTCTTTTAGCATGGAGAAACTACACTATTTTGTTCATTGACACACCAAGCAAAAATCCACAGTTAAAAGAATGTAATTCAGCAAATATTATTCAATACACCTAACCCTACTTAAGGAGTGAGAGCTTTTTTATTTTCATTTAGTTTCTCGATTGTGTAAACAAAAGGCTATTAAAACTATTTTCATGTTACTTCATTTAATTTCCACCAAAGAGTTAATACACATTATTTACTGTTGGTTGAAGAAGTTGCCATCTCACATTTTGAATCTTGCAGGAAAAATGGAGTACACTGGTCATTCGTATACAATGCAAAGGTCAGTTTAGAAGTGTCAAAATACATTTTTTGTATGCCAGTATTTTAAATAACCTTTTCTGTTGAAAGAAATCGTTCATAATTCAGTATTTTACGGCACAAATGATAACGTATTATATTTTATAGCACGAATGATTGCATTATCACACATTCAGTCAATTGCAGCGAGACAACTGTGGGAATGTAGAGGTAAGCGGAACAGCCATCATTTTTTTGCGCAGATGTCAATTACCCGACACATCACAAGAAAGTTGTTTTATAAATTTGTCTTATAAATTTATAATGCTTTATTACAAAACAAAAAAAATAGAGTATGGAACACGTTTATAATATTGTTCTATTGCATTTGTACAAATTTGAAAACTTGCTCCTAACGTCAATAGTTTTTAAAACGTGTACTCATGCAATAAAATTTAATATTATAAACTAATTGCATAAACTACTATTACGGATTAGTGATTCAAAATTTGAGCATTAATGTTTCAAACGTTTATCCTTAACTGGTACATCTCATCAAAAGTTGCAAGAAAATAATGAGCTCAAGGGATTCACCGTAATGTGTGAATCATTAGGTTTGTCGAATATAAGTCATCATTCTCCAGCAAAGTCTGCGAATGCTCTTGCTTCTATTCCTTTATCATTATTTAACTTAGGTGCCAACTTTGAAAACCAAGAAAACCCTAATGAACTTCTTAATTATTCATCACGGTGTTTTAAAAATTAGAATGCACTTTATCTAAATTAGTTGCATTAAGACCTTATACTATCTAAGAAAATCATTTATTACATTTTTCAAAAGCTCTCTGTTAAAGTTTATTATATCGTTAAACTCTACGTGTTTAAATGATAGAAATTCATACATTTTTGAAAAAGTATAACGACAGTAAATTGTGAGAATCAGGGCTCAAATTCTGATGATCTAAATTTTTTTTGAAAATGACCACTACATTGTCATTTAGAATTGGTGGAATATAACATATAAAATGACTTAAAAATTAGGAAAAATTACCTAATTATTATAAAAATATTTAAAAAGTTGTATAAAAATGTTTATTTATTCAATGAATTTTAGAGTTTTAAATACTAATTATTTATATGAAATTATACTTCATAAAAAAGTCTTTATTTTAGGAGGAAATTTAATGTTTAGTTGCGATCGTTTAGCCATCAGTTTCGAAAAGTCGAGAGAGTTACGGATGAGCAGAGTAATTTTGAGAGTTTGATAAACAGTCCACTGCAGTAGTGAATTTCTGATGATACAATAAAACTTTGTTATACTGTGACATAACAATTTATGAAATATTCTCTAACAAAAAACACAAAACGGTAACCAAATTCATAAAAGTGACAAAAATTACGTAAATATCCAAAAAAGACCTACAAATTGAAAATGTAAAAAAATACAAAAAAGTCACAATAACTATACATCTATATCACTTATACATCGTGATTATATTTGATTGGCAAATTAGCTACGTCTAGAATGCGCCAATGAAAAGATAGCACGTCAACAGAATCCGTATCCTGATGATATTACAGAAAATTACAAGACACTACTTGAGTACAGGCACTGACATGTCAACACGTTATTTTGCGAGGAAATTTAGGTAGAATTACTAAAACAAACTTAACTGTTTATAAGAATTCATGAAATTTGCCCAAGTCTGACATTAAAGAAACATCTTTAAGGAAAAGATCTTGGAAAAGCAGTCAAAGTAGAAATAACCTGCGCTTTCCTTCTTCAATTTTAACTAGGGGTCATCATTCTATATTCTATTACAAAGCATGAGTCACAGTGATAACGAATTTGAACTTAATAAGTTAAATAGATTTCCGATAAAATATGTATTCACATAATGAAATTAAGATATTATGGTATATTTCGCACAGTCTCTGATAATAGTATCAAAATTAGCCCTTTGACATCCACTAGTAATAAGCGATTCTTTCAAGATACGTATAGGATGCTAAAAGTTCAATTTTTAACATTAGTAATAAATGTGGGAAGGTGCTGAAGTGTTCGTATAAATATCTGAATGCAACAAATACAACTAAATACTTTCGTCTGACCGCATTAGTTTCTAATGACAATAATGTATCATTAATGTGTAATAAGTGACGTGAACCAAAATAAAGTGAATGTTAGTAAGGCTGTCTAAAAAATAATGTACGATACGTGGTGAAAGTGTTTTTCGTGAGTTCGTGGGATTACTCCATATGTTCATTCGGCCCTTCGGCTATGTATTCCAACCTTCACTATTAGCAAAATAAAATATCACTTTTACCACTGGTGCTATAAACAACTATTTAGAGTGTTTGGAAAATGATTAATTCATGCTTTCGAATACTCTTCTGTGTAGGGAACAATACATTACCTAGTAAAACAGAAAAAGCAATAACATCGCATGCAAACTAGCCATGAAGATGCAGGCTACTTACGTATTGCTTTGGGTGCGACTTGCCATTATCTGGGGTGTAAAATAGATCAGATGGAAATGCTTCTCTCTTTCACCTCGTGTACCTAAATAATCAAATAAAATGGAACATACTTAGAAAATGGAACAATAGGCAACATTAAATACATTATAGAGTAATCACTTCAAACAGACAGTAATATTATATTAAATATGATTTAGTTTAGAGATCTTTAACATCTCTTATGAAAAAAAATGTGATTAAACAATGTATTATAAATAACTGTACTTTTAAAAATAAAAAATGTGTAAATACGCTCGTTTTTACTTATCTGAGCCCAAATAAAATAAGTCACACAATTTTTTCAATACAAAAATCAAGGATATTCAGGCAACAAGACATTCAAGCAACAATATGTTCCTTACAAAGTGGAAAACCGAATTTCAACTCCCAAATTCCAGTCATTTAGTTTAACTCTATAATTATTTTATTTCGTTGTGCAGTAAGAAATACAGTGCTGCAGACAATATTTCACGAACGTTATATAGACTTGAAGAATTACATCGCACGGCGCGTTAAAAATAAACAATATCATCGCAAAAGAGTTTTTAAATTCCATAAACAATTTATTATACTGTCCACAAGTCGGAAAGCCTTTACTATATCGATCAGTACTGCAGATAATATTTTACAAATGTTATATTGACTTGAAGAATTACATCACACGGCACATGTAAAATAACGAAAATTAACAATATAATTAAAAAATTATTTTTAAATTCCATAAACAATGTCTTATACTTCTCTCAGGTCGGACCGCCTACGAACAGTATCCAACACAACGTAAAGACAGCCACACAAATTAACTTTAGTATTTATTACATTAAATAAATACGTCTGCAGTTTCCTATATCAGTCAGGACGACATATAATATTTCACAAATGTTCTATAGACTTGAAGAATTAAATCGCTCGGCGCATCAAAAATAAACAATATCATCTCAAAACAGTTTTGAAACCCCATAAACAATTCCTTATACTTCCCACAGGTCGGAAACCCTACGAACCGTATCCAACATAACGTAAAGACCGCCGCACAAATTAAAGAAACGCGACGTCTAACAAAAACAAGCGAAGGGGGTGGCGCGGTGGCGGTGGCGGGGGGCTCCCCCCCCTCCGGCGCCGCCGCCGCCGCCGCCGCCACCGCCGTCCGGCCTCGCCCCAGTACGCCACGGGGCGCCGTGCACGCCGGGTCTCCGTTGCCGCCGCGCGCCACCGCGCCGCGCCGCCACCGTCGCCGTCCCCTGCCGCCGCCGCGACGCCGCCCGCACTCGCCCGCGACGCCCAGTACTCCACGCGCGCATCGGGATCCAAGCGGCCCTCGCGCGATCGCCCGCCCGCCCGCGTCGCCTCGATGTGAACCGCTCCGTCCCCCTGCGCTCCTCCAGTGATTTTTTTTATATTTCTTCCCAATTTCTTTACGTACTCCCCCCTTCCGAAAAGTTTTGAAGCTCTTCCGTCAACGTGTAGTCCAGCGACTCACCGACCGCTGTTCTGACCACGTTCTGCTGTGGGCTGGTTCCCCTCTATTGTGAAGAAGTGCGAGTTGTTGGTTGTTTTTTTTTCCTGCGAATTTCCTCGAAAGTTCGGTTACTACACCCATTCTCTCTCGAAAAAAAAGTACGTAGTTGCTGCCTGACTTCTCCGCCGTCGATCTCACTCCCTGTGGACAACTGCCCGAAACTGTGAGCGAGTGTTATTTGACTTTTTGCATTTTCGAAAAGTCAACCTTTTAACTACTGGTTGCTCAACGGAGGAAGTTTAGTGCTGAACACCTCTATAAAAGTTGGTGAACTTTCTCCCATTGTACAATAGAGCTAACGTACTTCAGTTTAACAAACTTTACAAATATTTCAAAACCTTCAAACAAATTGTGGTGTGCTTATGACGAATAAGAGGTCGCCTTTTTAGACTTGTATTAATGTCGCAATAGAAAGTGGAAAATATTGTAAACACTATTAATGAAAACGAGCACGATAGAATAACTTTCCTAATTCCTACGCTGAACTGCATAATTTCCTGCGTTAAACAAACATTTGTCAGTATAAACTTGTGTGGCCACCAGAGAGATACTATTGTTGACAAATAATCAAAGTGATATATATATTTCACTGGCAATAACTCTTCTGAATCACAACAGCCCATCCGTCTCTGTTAGAGTAATGCCGTGGCAGTTCAACAATGTTTATATTAGGGACTTTTAATTGAAAAACACAGTTTCTCCATTCCGTAAAGCTCAAAGGAAAAATATTGTGGCTTATCAAAAGGAGTTTCGGTACTTATTCTTGCAAGCTTGTTCACCGGAATTGGCAAAAATTCAGAAAAAAATAAATAAAAATCTTCATCTTTGAAGACCTCACATCGGCCCTTGAGGTACTCCGCGAAAAAAGTGCTCCACACGAAGGGCCCCGTGGTGCGGGATCAGGCCTCGTCGCCAGCGCGCTCAACCCGGCCAGCGCGCACCGTCGGCGGGCGAGTCCTCGACGCACCATGCGCTATGGTGCCGCAGGATGAGGAGGAGGACGGCTGCCGGAGGCGTCGTCCTCGCCACCCTCGCCACGGCCCGCGGCGCCGCCGCGCCCCGCAGCTGCCGGCGTCCGTCACTCGCCTTTAGACACCGCTCGGGCGCTCTCCCCGCCAACGCCGCCGCTGACGCCGTCCCCTCCTTCACCGCCGCCGCCCCCGCCCCCGCCTACGCCGCCGTCGAGGGCTTCGTCAACGGCGAGCGTGCGCTTCTCCTGGAGTGCGGGTGGTCCCGCTTTGCGGCGCCCGTCTGTCGCCGCCCCCGCGCCGCCCGCCGCCCGCCGCTCGCCGCCGACGTCGTTAAACGAATGACGAGCTCGGCGGAAAGGACTTGCTGGAAGTCGCCTAACAGTGACGCTCTCGTTAATTGAAGTCCTCGGAACCGCCCGCCAGTCGCCGCCCGGTCACCGCCACCGCGCCGCGGATCTATCGAGTCGCCCGTGCGTCGTGTGGCCCCCGATTCCTTCCGGTTGCTGTCCTTCAAGTAACCTACTTCGTGCGCACGTTTGCTTTGTGGCGTTCTGCTGACTTCGTCTCGTGTGGTTACGATAAGGTATGTCGTTCAAACTATATGCTATCGTCCTACTTCTTTAGGAAGTAGTATGTTTTTCACATCGGATTTAATCCCCAAATCGCTCTCCCAAATATATTTCACTTTCCCCTACACGCAACCAGGAAACGTACATTTAAAAAAAGAAACTATTTCAATACCTTTTGCTTTTAACTTTTTTTTTCGTTTACTTACTGCCATTCAAGTGTGGATCTCGTGATGCTGTGCATCAATGGTTACTCAAAATCAAAAATGTATTCACAGAAAAGTTCGATAGTGAAAGGTTTTGTATGGACCTGTCTATTTTGGCAACTACGCCGCTGAAACTCCGAAGTGTATGTTCAATAGTGTGTGAATACGCGATAACTAAGAGAGGTGAAAACAAAGTAGAAAAGTGAAACTCAAAGTCATTAACCTCTGTTCCGTTTAAAACATCGAGTTCCGGTCTTCGCCGTTTTCTACTCTGTAGTTACGCTTTACGTTTTATGTTTTCTACTTTCTCTCATTTTTTCTCTTTTTGAATGCTTATGGAACAAAATTACTTACGGGAACTTTTCAATTCCTTTGCACTCAATCCGAGAAATAAACGGTACGTTTGAGCACATTTTTTATCCATAGTAGAGACAAATTGAAGGTGTGTTCTTCCACTAATGTTCTGCAATTACAATTTGATAAATATTTATAATATATATTAAGAAGATACAAGTAAATACCATTTAGCACATTAAATTTGAGTATATTTCATTTATTCTCCGCTGCTTTGAAAAACACATTATGCATTTAAATAATGTTAAATGAATATTAAATTAAGTCAAGATTTCATTATTATTAGTCTTCTGTAACATTAAACGGCAAAAAAAACAAAATTTAAAATTTAATTATAACCCTGTTTAGCAGGTGCAAACACCTTTGTTGGGGGAGGGGGGCGGGAATCAGCATTTTAGCTGAATCCCGATTTTGGTCCCCCAAGTTTGTTAGCTTTGGGAGTATGGATGATGTGATGATGATAGTGATAATGAAGGATAAAAAATCTCACATATAGAAATACACAAAATTACCCAGGCCCGAGGCGAGACTCGAACCCGTAGTCTTCTGGTCCGAGACACTATCAGTACTACTGCCCTAACGATCTCCGCCATCTGACCGACCTAATCTTTATTTACAATACGCTTCTTCAAATTACGTAGGGCATTAGGTAATTCGAGTTAGTGTACAGCCGTGACGCGACTGAACGTGGTGTTGTTTTCTATACAAATCAAAACGCGTTCAAACTCCGCCAGTTTATTTCCCTTTGACCGCAAGCGCCGCGCCGTATACCGATGTCCAAGTGCCTCGCAAATCCCCGCTTCTTCTGCCGCCACTGTTCCGCGCTAGTGATGTGACATCGATGACAAAACATCCATGTTATCAAACATCAATGTTCAAAATTAAAACATCGACTTTAAAAACACTGACGAAAAACCATCAATGTTTTCAACATTGATATTTGTAGACTCGATTAGTATATTTTAACACTACATACGTGTGTAATAAAATTTAATTTTGACAGTTTTCGTGTTAATAATAATAAGGGTATGATAAGAAGATGTCGACCTTACGCCCACAGCGTACTTGTTGGCTATGCGAGTATCCCAATGTGCAAAATGAATATGAAGAGGAATTACAATAGCATGGAGGTCATCTCTGGTTAGAGAATTTGGAGGTAGTGCAACCAGCATTCCTTTGATATCCAAATTTCCAAATTTGTGCCACTGTTTTTTCAATGTGAATATCAGTTATTTCATATTTTCACTTTTACAGTATTGTGTTCATGGGGATTTTTCATTCAGAAAACAAAACATCGGAAACGAAGAAAAACATCTATCACAAAACATCGATGTTAATAAATCACCCATGCTTAAAACATCCTTCTAGCTTCTTCATACAGAGTACCACACTCTATGGGGCAGAAGTCTAGACACTTACAAAAAATTTGAAAGACAAACTTCAATCAACAGAAATGATGTTCTGGCTAAGATGTAAACTTTCTCTGTTAGATAAAATAAGAAATGATGAAATAAGAAATAAAATGAAAGTGCAAACAACCTTGAACGAGACGATCGAAATGAAACAACTAAAATAGTATGAATATATGAAAAGGTTGAAATCGGATAGACTTCCACAAAAAATGGGAGTGGATACCAAATCAAAGAAGATACAGGGGAAGAACATGGGGCATAGCAATAGATGAAGCCATGGAAAAAAGAGAAATGGAGGAAAACGATATATGGAATAAAGAAGCTGGAAATTGTGATGCGGAAAACGGCCAAGGCTTTAAAAACCGCTAAATTGATAGATAGATGTTTGAAACATCGATGTTTCTACACAACATCAATGTTTCGAAAACTATCAACATCGATGTCGCATCCCTGGTCGCGGCGCGGGCGCGGACGCGGGCGACTCGCGGCCTCCGCGCGGCGCCGATGTGCGCTCAGTGGGCATCACTCCAAGTTGCGTTTAATTAAGGCGGTTCGCACGTGTTTAACCTGAGAACCAAATGGACGATATGTTTTTTTAATTGCAAAATATTACTGATGGTACCATTTCCATGTTTAATTGCGTTCATTTCGTGCGGTTTGACGGGAGTCTGGGTAAATCTGTCTCGGTCTCTGTTGTAAATTTTCTATTTATTGCTATTCTATTTCTATCTAAAATTATTTATATACATAACTTGCAAGAATTATATTTATTTTATAATTATATTTGTATAACTATCTATCTGAAAATCATAAAATATATGTTAATCTATTCTTCAGCAATGGCTTAAAACTAACGGTAACATTTAAAATATTTGACCAGTAGTACAAATATGGCAATATTTACTGAATTACAATTGAGTAAAAACGATGGTTTCTGGCGTGTTTTAAACAGTTTTCTGTTGAACTATAATTTTCACGGTCGTACGTCTTTGACGCGGCGTGTAAGCTTAAAATGTTGCGCTTTAAATCAACAGTTTCTTTAATATTGTAGTTAAGTTTTCCAATAAGCAATAAAGGTGTCACACCATTTTTAAGTAAGGTCTAATCACACGAACATATTTGCTCACTAATGCTGCGATCGGTGAAGATGTTTCCTGTAAAACGCGTGATCGAAAATCGTGTGAAGTCATCAAGTTGGTTGAGGTAACTTTTAGAAATGACTTATATTCTCATGAATCGTCATAACCACGAATTCTGTTTTCTTTTCCGATGGTTTACTGCTCGTTGGAGCCCAGTGTACGGTACCGCACGAGAGAATCGCGTGTCAGTCGTCGTCGCTATCTACCACTCACGGGCGTTCGGAAACTTTTCGAAAAGTCGCCGGCGCTATCGCCCGTCAGCGCACGCTCGCGCGAAGTACATTCGGTGGCCGGCGGTGCGGCCCGCCGCCCTTTTCTCCGAATTTGGCCCTCCCCCACGAAAAGGGTTCTGGCGCGTTTATGCATTTGCTGCCGTCTTCCGTTCTGTGGACGAAAAGTGTCTGGTTGAGGTGCTGAGGTCTTTGTGGCTAACGATTATGTGTTTCCCATTTGATTTTCATGAAACGGTATGATGTTTGTAGGATTTATATGAATCGTTAAAGAAAGAATTGTCGTTTTATTATTATGATTTATATGATACGTCGTAAACATCATACCGCAAATGTTCATTATGTAATATGATATACGAGACGTCGTATATGTCATATCACAAATGTTCGTGATGTAATGTGATATATGATACGTATTCATCCGACAAAGTCTTCGCACAATTTGTCCTTTTATTGAGAATTTCGTTCTGTCAGGAGCGGTTCTCGCACGGTCCGACACTTCCTCTTATTCACACAAAGTTACTATTTCCGCTCTTGTCCTGTTAGTGAGAGGTGGCTTTGGTTGGTGCATGTGCCTCACTAATTTGACGTTCATTTGTCTAACTCATATTATACCAATGCAGATTAAGTATGTTCACGATTTTATGTCTGTAAATACAGAAGCAAGGAAGTGAAATCGGTATTATATTGATGACATAAAATATTTAATGTATGATATGCTGTGCTATGACTTATGAAACGGCAATGACGTTTAGTAAGATTGATACGAATACCAAAAACACCATCAAACTTGATTCGCTGCTATGCATTGAACCACCGCTCTTTCTCAAAGCCATTTTATATAATTAAAACGTAGAATATATAAATACTAATAATTTCAGATATTATTTATTCATATTATTTGTGTAGAAGTTTCTGCAATTTTCTGCATTAAAAGACACAAGAGTATGACTGCAAATGTACTCTTTTAGAACACTACACGCGCTCAATAATCACTTTCCGGTTTCAGCTTCTCTGGTTGAAATAATTCGTATATTCAATGCAGTAGCGATTCGTTCGCTGGCGGCCATTGCGGAGTCGTTGGTTTTTCCCTCAGCCCTTCCTTCCTCCGGGAGCGTATTCACAAAAACTAATATTAATATTTCCTGGCGAATAAAATATCAATTCGCCCTCTAGTAATTTCGATGCAAATTCCGTCCGTATTTGTGTGGCTTTATGGTGTTAAAAATAACTGCATGTATGCGTTCTTGCCCTGCTAAAACCAGAGGCGGATTAACGACACAAATGCACTTTAAAAATTAAGCAACTTTTTGTTTCTGTTCCAGAGAGACGACATTTCACGTATATCCCCAATTTTTTTGGTGCCGTCACTGGTGAAAAAAGAAGATATACCTCCGCCATTTTCTGACGCTGCTGTGTTTTGCGACAATAGTCCAGCGTATTCACATTTTATTTCTTACATTTGTAAAGGAGAAGTGAAGTTTAATCTGTCCTCTTTTTCTCTTTAACTGCTTTTTGTGGTCGAAGTTAAGAGAATAAATATATAGTTACTACTTGTGGTGTTCGTCAATGGATATGTATATAAGTTTGGTGAAAATTGTTCTGTGTTAAAGAAATTATTTTGCCATTTTTGAAAGAAAAAAACAACAAAAAATTTAAAATTAATTAGAATATTTCTGAAGCATTGTCACACCGTACTTCACAAAGTGACGCAAAACCCCAATATTCCAACAATCATCAGAAAGAAGAAAATAACAAAACCCCGAAAAGCAGTGAGAACAAAGAATATTTTTCGGAAACACCTCTATGTTTTGAAACTTTCTGAAGTATCCTACTCTGGCACGTCATTGGGGAAATTGTCAGTGTATCTTCATCGGTGAAAACAGTAGAAAATTCTTCGGTTCTTTTCATACTTGGAAATTTTTATGGAAACCAATCTGTGAAGTAGGAGACACGCGAGTGTCACGTGAAACCCATAGTACCCTCTACGGCAATCTGCGAGGTAGCAGAGACGTGAGTGAAACGCATAGTGCGCGGAAAGCGTTCGACGGGGGCGCGAGGAGAGTGCGTCGAGTGAGAGTGGTGTAGTGCACCAACGGCCGCCGACCGGGGGCGGTCGCTCCGATGTGCCAGGGGCCCCGACCGGGCGCGCCCGCTCCCGCCTCCGCCGCCGCCGGCCACGCCCTGCCTCCAGCGGCCCGCGCGCTGCCGCCGCCACCGCCGCGCGCCGCCGCCGCCCTCGGCTGCTGCGCGCCGCCGCCTGTGGTGCCGGCGCTGCACTAAGTCGCCCGGGCGCCCGGCCGCCCTCCGCGCCCTCCGCCGCTCGAGTCGCCGTCCGTCGCCGCCGCCGCCCGTCTGTCGTCGCCGCGCGGCAGCACATGGTTGCAGTGGGCGCTGTCGAGGGCGCTGTCGTTGCTGGGAGTGGCCCGTGCTGGTGCACCTAGCTGTCATTTGCGTCGTCGCTGAGCAAGGTAGGGACACGCCCCCTCTTGCACTCTTGTGCTTAGTCGTCTTTCCCTCTCTTTCTCTCTCTCCCCTCCCTCTCTCTGTCTTTCCCCTCTCTTTCTCTCTCTCCCTCCCTCTCTCTGTCTCTCCCCTCTCTCTCTGTATCTCCCCTCTCTCTGTATCTCCCTCTCTCTGTTCTCCCTCCTCTCTCTGTCTCTCCCCTCTCTCTGTCTTATCTTCTCTCCCCCTCTCTCATGTCTCTCCCCCTCTCTCTGTTCTCTCCCCTCTCTGTCTCTCCCCCTCTCTCTGTCTCTCGCCCTCTCTCCTCTCTGTCTCTCCCCCTCTCCCTCCCTCTCTGTCTCTCCCCCTCTCCCTCCCTCTCTGTCTCCTCCTCTCTCCCTCCATCTCTGTCTCTCCCTTCTCTCCTCCCTCTCTCTGTCTCTCTCCCTCTCTCCTCCCTCTCTCGCCTTGCTCTCCCTCTGTCTCTCCCTCTCTCCCTCTGTTCTCCCTCTCTCGCTCTCTCTCCCTCCTGTCTCTCCCTCTCTCCCTCTGTCTCTCCCTCTCTCCCTCTGTCTCTCCCTCTCTCCCTCTGTCCTCTCCCTCTCTCCCTCTGTCTCTCCCTCTCTCACTCTGTCTCTCCCTCTCTCACTCTGTCTCTCCCTCTCTCACTCTGTCTCTCTCCTCTGCTCCACTCTGTCTCTCCCTCTCTCACTCTGTCTCTCCCTCTCTCACTCTGTCTCTCGTCCCTCTCTCATCTGTCTCTCCCTCTCTCACTCTGTCTCTCCCTCTCTCACTCTGTCTCTCCCTCTCTCACTCCGTCTCTCCCTCTCTCACTCTGTCTCTCCCTCTCTCTCTCCCTCTCTCTGTCTTTCTCTCTCTCTGTCTTTCTCTTCTCTTTCCATTCTCTTTAACACGTACTTTTACCATTTCTCTTTCCATTTTTTTCATTTTATTTACCTCTTCTATTCCTTTTTCCTACCATTGCCCCCTCTCGACTTCCACTTACTCTCATCGCCTATTCACCTATATGTACAGTACTGTTTCCTTCAATTTAATATTTTAACTTCTTTCCTGATCTTCCTTCTACTGATTTCCATTTGCATTACTCTCTTTTTCAAATTTTGGCTTTAACTCTTCGCTGCTTATCTCATGTGTTATTCCCTCTCTTTTCGTCCATGTCACTCAAATAGTCTTCTCCTTTCCTTTGCTTTTATTTCATTGAACATGCCTTCTCTATAGTTAAGCTTGTTCCTCTATTTTTCTGATACATATAGAACCTGCAGTTATGCTTTGTATTTTCAATGTATAGAGATGGTTATTGTTAAAACCACCCTTTCAGTAACGTTTTGTTTCAGGAAAACATAAAACTTTTAAACAATTAATAAATCCAGTTCGAAATGAATTACAATGTTTCATATTACGTAGAAATTACGAGCTATCCGAAGTTTCCAGAAAAACGAGAATAATATATTGTTACATTTTTACTTTTTACTATTAAAATTTCTATATTGTACTGAAAAGTCACGTTTCTGTTTTGTTGTATATTAAAATAATCTAACTTCCGCAACAGTAATACAATCTGACATACGAAAACAACTTTTTTTTCTGAAAATCGGTTTTATTTTTTGGTGCATTTTTATAGTCACAGAGAATTAAATTACATGTGTTTACAGAGATTTCGTAACACATTGCACTAGGAATTCGCAACATTTACTTTCTCTGCTGTTTATTTGGGTTACGGGGCTTTGGGCTCACACATGCTGTGTTTCGATACGTTTCTCTTACTGGTTTTAAGTTGATTTAGATACACAACATTGTGTATGTTTCAATACTACAGGTGTACAACCTTTAGCAAATTGGAGACTACGTTCTCTCCCGCCATAAACTCTCGTTCATTAATTCGATCTCGCTCGATACATTCTACAATATTACCGATTTATGTCATCTATAAAAATAAACGAAATATATCTCCAGCAACATACAGATCATCAACGCGTATACCATACCAGAAGATTTATCTACGTGAACGTTAGTTTCATGAATTACGACACTTTTACTCTGCAACATCAACAAAACCACTGACCCGTTTTCGTTGCGTGAGGGTTAATAGCCTTCACGGCACGTATCAAACCGGCGGGAAGAGGAAAACGGAATTCAGCGGATGCAGGTTTACAAGCACTTCCGCGTGCTTAAATATGCACAACGTACGAGCGAGGGCGTGGCACCGTCACGTCAGATTCGGCGACGTCATAAACCGCTCCGCCGCCGTCGGCGTTCTTACGCATCCGAAGCCTCCGGTGCAATTTCCGCCTACGTACGAGACGCAATATTACCTCGCGCATCAATCGCGTATGTTACGGCGCCTGGAATGGGAGATGATGTAATCAAGGGAAATAATTTAAGCAATGAACAAAGGAAATGTGTGTGTGTGCCTGATTGAGAATTTCCACGTTATGGTATTAGGTTCGAGCCCGATGGTTTGTTTTGGGTATTGGAGAAATGACCTCGGAAACTACACTGGTTTTGATGAGTCCTTAAATTATTAATTTGGTCTGTGCCCTGCACTCTGTTTCCATTAAAGACATCGTTATTAAACTTCGGTTACAATAAGAACAACGTAAGGAACAAAATTACGGTGATACCGAAGATTAATTAAAGAGTGAAGTTGTATTGTTTGCTTGCAGCTACCATCTACTTTATTACTAAAAATATTCGTCTAGTAGTTCTTGAAAAGTTTTATCGAGAAAACTCTATAATAAATCTGTTCCGGTATTAAGAATTCAATACAGTTTAATTATTCTGACCAAGTTTTCGATTGCATCTCTTTCACTAGAATTTGATTTTCATAAACCTTTTCTGAGTAAGAAATTCAGCTTATTGTTCAAATATTAGTCATTGAAGAAAATAAAATTATATTTTAATATGAAGATTGAGATATTAATTAAATGTTCTTTCAGACGCTGTACTTTTTGGAAAACAAATTCGAAGTATTTTAAGAAACATGTTCTTCTGATATTATTTGCAAAGAAGAAAGAATTGGTCAAAGACTGAACCATTATAGACTTTTTCTGCAACTGCATCTGAACTCTTGTAATATATGAACTCTTTTATTACTAACTTCATAGTTTGTTTACTTGCGCTTCTCGAAAACAAATTCTACGGCGCCTGAAGGTGTTATATACTTGATAAAAACTGAATATAGTAATGTGGAAAGTAATGAAATTGTGTAAAGCAAACTGATTCCTGAGTAAAACACTTTGCATCATTACTATGTGATGTATCGATAAATTCTTAGGAAGTGTTTCAGACATAGTAATATTTGCAATTTAATAATAATAATAATAATAATAATAATAATAATAATAATAATAATAATAAACTTTTTCGTTTATCGATTTTTAATTAAGAATATTTTTAGAGAAACTTGTTCACTGTAGAGTTAGTCGTTACTAGTTTTCAAATACTGTGTTAATGTTACAAGAGTACTGGGAAATAATATTCCTTTATGTATCGTCAATCAGAGCAGAAGATACTTGGTATGGAGAAATATAGTTTATTTAGTTCTTTAATTTACAAAGTATTATCGTGTGATAAAAAGTTTGGAAATTTAACCCAAGAGTATCTTCTCAGGCAAATAGCATGAACTTACATCGAGTAACTTTTTATGCGGGATATGGGAAGCCTGACGAAAACTGTAATTGGAATAAAAAATTACTTCGTCCGTTCTTACAAAATCACTCCAGAACAAATAAATCTTTTGTTTAATCTGGCTGGTATGGGATCGCTGCATCGTTCGTTCGACTTTCTCGTAAATTTATTAGATAATCGTTCACTTGTAAGATGGAATTCTTACTTTTTCTACAAACTATTTGTTCCTATCCAGAAAGTTAGGCCAGCCAACTTCGCGAAAGATCAATACTTCTATTCTTCTGAGGTCCCATACATCTTCCTTTACCTGAGTTTCTGAACAGTGACATCGAAAACAAAAACAATGACAGGGACTCTCCTTTTACCGCAAGTTACTTCAGCTCGGAAACAAACCTGCTTCCGAGTTGCCCGACACCATTATGTGCGCCTCGTTGCTCAGAGCCTTTTACGCAGATTCTTCTGCGACCACTTTGTGTCGCAATGAAACTGTGGACTCTGGTGACGGATGTAATGCGTGCACGCCCCACTTCCCAATTCTTTGAGGTTGGTTTATTCGCCTTCCTTTTATACGTCATTGTCTCGTTGCCGAATTATTCACATGAGAGAGGAAAATAATATATTAATTTTCCATTGTATAATCACAACCATTGAAGAATAAAGAACTAAAATCGGTTCACGGGATTCGTCATTGTGGTTAGAGAAACAATTATTTTTGCCGTTTCGAAATATATAATTTCTTCATCAGGGTTAAGTAATACTCATACAGGTAACGTCTCATTTCCTTTGGGCCTTGGCCCGACTCACAATTGTCCCACGATGGACACACGTACTCTAGCAATGATTATTAGTTAGCCGTGATGAAGAAATTATATATTTCGAGACGTTGGCAAAACTAATTGTTTCTCTAACCACATTGACCAATTCCGCGAACCGATTTTAATTCTTTATATTAATTTTGTGAGGAATGAAAATGGTTATTTAAGAAAGGTGGAATAACTAAGAATACTCGAAACACTATATTTTTGTACGACTCAGTAAATGGTAAACGTAACATACAAATTAAGTAGTTATTCGACGTAAGTTGCGATCGGGTAAATCGCACTCGGAAAAAATCGTGGAGATTCCCAAATTGTGTATTGTGTGTTTGAAGAAGGACAATTGTAACATTAAAACGCTGGAATTTACTTCCCTTGTGCCCTCTATCCTAGAATAGTATGCCGTATGCTGGTATCCCTTCCCACTAGGCCAAATTCAGGGTTGGACAAAATTTAGAAAAGAGCCGCAAAATTTTGTTCGACTCACTCGAAATGAATTAATAATAAAATAATAATCTTTCAAATCACAGACAGGTGGCTAGGCTTAACGCTTTATGTAAATTTGGATATTACTGAAACCGACGTATTTACGCAGTGGGAATCATAACTTAAAAATTTTACACAAACGCAGCGATATAATACGGAGAAATTCTCCTTCGAACAATAAATGACAGGAATAACTTACTTACTGATACATATGGGACTGGCAGTGAAAATTTAAATATATTTAGAAAAACAATAGTGGTGAAAAATATAAATGTGTTGCACATCTTACATAGTCTTGTGTTATGTCTTGTATTATGTTAATGTGTCTTAATGCAACACAATTTGTTTTATGTATACTTACATATGGTTAATTAAAGGTGTTGTCTGGTATTAAAAATTTATTTTCCTAATGATCGTTTCGATCGCGTAGCCATTATTCTGAGCTGGCAAAGCAAAACTTTGTTTTCGGCCCGGAAGCAGCAACCTCTGAGGATGATCGCTATGCGATCAAAACGATCATTAGCAAAATAAATTTTTGATGCCTGATAACACATTTAATTTACCATATTTAAATATTAGAAGGTATATACCTCACCTGCGATCTAATTAACTATGTATACTTCTTAGAGCTCTACCACCGGGTATTACACCCTAAGTAGATCAAATATATCTATCTACTGTGAATTGTGTAGTGAAAATCATTACATTTGTAATCTGTATATTCAAAGAAGTTCTTTTGAATGCTCTGTTTTACGGAATCATTTGTTAAAATTTATTGCACGTGCGATATCGTTTGTTTAAACGTTGTGTTACTTTTACAAAAAGTCAAACAGCACTCAATTAATTATTTATCATTTTTCGTATTTTTCTTTTGATCCACACATTCGTTTTGCCAATTTTTATTGTTTGATGTTAATTTAAAAACAGATCTAAGAGAATTTTATTACATTTAATTTTCGATAGAACAACGTTATTGCAGGGTACAATAAGTTTTACTTTTCACTGAAGAACAATTTTCTTTGTGGAGGAAAGACACTTTTTAAATTATGTAAAACACTAGAAACTACAGACATCTTTAAATCAACATAATTATTATAATTTTATTGACATAATTTTAGGTATCTGTCATAATGTTGGTGCAAATACTTTTCTTTTGTTGTTGTTGTTGCCGAGCTTGGTTCATAAATTGCAATGACTGGGAAGTCCTGGGTTTGAGTCTCTCACAACATGGAATTCTAGTGGCCGGCTGTTCTGACCGGTAGTTTTCCGTCATTTCTTCGATCAATAACAGACGAATGCCGGAGCAGTACCCCTAAAATTCTGGGCACGGGGAGGAATTTACCGCCATCTACCAAAATAAAACATTCCCTATACTAAAGATATTGATGACCATAGCAGTTGACGTGTCTGAATATATCAATCAATATGCAAGTGAATGAACAAAATTTCGATACACAAGCACGTTTTTCTTATGACAGAAGTACTGAATACTAAACTACATTATTTCGTTAATTTATGAAAATTTTAAATTATACAAACAAATATGTCGCCTTGAGCACGATGTGTATCGTCTTGATAGACATCATGGCCTCCTCTGAAAACAGTGTGCATAAAAGTGACATAATTAAACATCAATTATGATTTTAAATTTTCAAATAATTTCGGAACTAGTACTTATTGCTGTCTAAGATGTTAGAACAGAAGGCATTTGTGTCCCATTGATATAAAACTGCTAACTGCGTAAAATATTGAAATTTATTTCATGTTGCAAAATTTGTATTGATGTCAGAAGGGTACTAGTGTACGCTGCATAGCATTACTAGAATAATTGGTTCAGACGAGGATTCAAATATGTTTCAGGATGAGAATGCACATTCCGATTGTTAGTGTTTAAACAATATCTGGAATCCATACTAATGTGTAATGTGTAATTTATATTCGCAATGGGTATTTTGTGTATCACATTCACAATGGCCTGTTTAACGATATAGAACCCATCCCTGAAGCCGTAAGAATCAATATAAGGCCTGCAGTTAAATAGACGTTGCCTCGGAAGGAAAAATACCGAAAAATCGTCAACATTACTTCAAGTGAGCCAAAAATTACTAACAAAACCAAGGTAATAAATAAAATATGTAAATAAATTTTTATTATTCGTATAATCAATGTTCAATCATGTATTTATAATTCCAACTATTAATTCCTACACCACCTTTTGAAAGATGATAACACACTTAAAAATTTAATTTCTTAAACGCAATGAGAACCGGTTGGAAAGCGACAGATTTTCTGTTGTAACGTAACACATTAGAAAGTTGATGCGCAATAATACGTCTGTATACATTTCTCCTAAACTTGCGATCACGAATTTTCATTCTCACCGTTAATAAAGAATGATTGATTATTTATCTTTCCCAGGCACGCGACATGCAATGGTTATAAGTCTCACAAGTGTAGTGTACTTTTATCACGGGTAGTGTCAGTCTAATTCCGCAGTGGGTGGTGAAATCTGGAGACTACACATCAGTTTGCGGGGTGTTACACGTCCAGGTATCTACCAAACGGGGTACCGCTCTATCGGGGATAAGCTCCAAGCTCCCGACTAGTCCAATGACATATGTAAAAGTGTACTGCATGTAAATGTAAGTGTGTGTGCAAGCTGATTCCCTGAGCCACTAAAGTCGTTGCTAATAAGGAGCTTGACCGCAGACGCAGCGGAACTCACAGACGCACGTGTGACGTTGTTTCATAGGCGTGCGAAACATATAATGAGGAAGGCAACTACATTTTTGCTTCCTTAGGCCTCCTTCTCCATTAAACATTTTATTTTCCAATGAAATATTTTCTTGTAAAATAAACAAAACATGTAAACATGTTGGATGTCATGTTGAACTGTTTACAGGTTTGCCAGATGTGCCTCTTCCCCAGGGTTGCCAGGGAGAGACTCTTCTCCAATGTCGGATATCAATTGGCCTAATTATGAGCTTAAAAATGAAATAAAATTGGTAATTGATCGTATTTACAGAAATAAAATGCTTTATTACGGGTCCTATAGGTAGCTGCGAGTCCGCTTTGGGAATATTCAAGAGGCCCCCGCTCCCTGGCTTTCGCTTTGCGTTCGTCTTCACTTACGCGTAGTTTAAACCTCTGTGCTTTGCGTTAGGCGTATGCACCTCGCTATAGAATAGATAATACACAGAATGGAAACTTCCATGTATTCCGCGCGCCAATTTGTTGCGTCCACCATATTGAAACCGAGTAAATTGCTGGGCCAATGCCACCTGGAACCCTCGTACCATACGTGGCACTGCCTGGCCGGCACGCTTCGTGGTTGTGCTTTCATCGTACGGTATGGGTTACTTTTGTGCTTTTTAGTTAGCAAATTTTGATTTTAGTAACATGTTTTTTCTCATTATTAAGTTTGTTTCAATGTAGATATTAAATTTGTATTTATTTCAAATAGTTAATGAGGAATAGAAAAGGTGACTGCCGCTTTATTTACTGTTGTCAGTCTTTTGATACCCTCCATAAAATATAGTTTACTGCCTCCTTTCACTGCAGACGTACAATACTATCGACTACCTCCTTAAAACTTCAATAGTGTTTCATTCACTATGGAGGTAGGGTATTTTATATCTATACCTACGCGAGTGTCGTGATTACTCAGTTTCAAAATGGCGACCAATGCAACGTCGACGCCTCTCTGGGATCAAGAAGCCGCCGTCAAGTTTCCTTTCTATTCTTTGACCTCGCATTCCACGCCCGGCGTGATCCCCCGCGCTCTCCCGCACGCAGCTTCTGCTCCGCCTTCGAAGCGAGAAGTCCCGCGGTTGGCACTGCCGTTGTTACCCGGGAAATGTCACCGGTGAAATGTGATTGCTCGGCGTTCTTCTACCGCGTCATCCGTCACCGATGAAAAGCGACGTTCTTTATGTTCTCGTCACTTAAGATGTGTCCGGGTCGCAGCATTGAATGCTCTTTCGTGTGTGAGCAGGCAAAAAGCCGAACGTTGGATTTTCAGCCGCAACTCTGTCTTTCTGTCTCTCTCTCTCTCTCTTCCTGCTGCCAAAGAAAAGCACTTCGCCTCTCGTGCACGCTATTTGTTGAGTGAGCGCTTAGAGAAAAAGTACTTGCTTTTACGAATGCTTTCAGGACATCACGAGCCATTAAAATATGCCTGATGTTGCTGCCTTTTTTTCAAGTGCAGAATATAAGTATCGTCGGAATCCACCAGTGGAGCACGGTTCCATGAATGTTGTCAAAAATATTTCATGCTTGGGTTTCGCTTTGAGGCTTCTTCCTGCATCCACCAGTTTCTAATTGAAAAACAGAGCTCTTTTAGTGTTCAATTTTTTTTTTTTTTAGAAATGTTGGTATGTATTATCTTCATTATTTGTTTGTGAATTTCTATAATATATGTTATTGAATGACAAATAGTAGTTTAAAGTTTCTTTACATACACTAATAGAAACAATAATAATATTAGTGATAATACAAAACAGAATAATATAGTATTTATTACTGGCGAGGTTCAAAACATCACTCCTAGTTTTTGGCCTGACCACATTTTCCGAATATGATTTTTAATTCCCAAATTCATTTTCTGTCCTTTAAATTGAGATTTTCTCTATATCCAATATTAAATAACAAAGTTTTAATATTTTCATTTCGGTTTCTTATCAACATTATTGAGAATTTTGTTATGCAATTGTCAATTAGAGAGTAAAACTTTCAGTGCGTATATACCATCTAAGTTTTGATAACACTTAACTGTCGGTTTGACAACTTACAAGATATTATTTATAATTGGCTTTAAACCTGTAAAGTATTTGCTTTAATCACTTGAATATAACTGACCATGTAATATTTGGTATTTTCAGGGTCAACATTCACGGATTATTTTCTTATTCTCTCTAGGAGATCAGGTATAAATAAGCCTTGGCGGACAATGTGAGACAAAATAAAACAAAACTCAATCACAGAACAATACGTATTTTGCTTGAAAATTTAAAGTTTCAAGTAAAATATCTAGTTTAAAATTAAAAAACAACAACAAATTGATACTTCTCTTCCCTCCCAGACTTATCGTAAGTAGGGAGGATTCTCTTAAGTAAGTTCACGTAAATATTGAGGTCGTCTGTAGTCGGCATATCTGACAGTTTTTCAAGCTTTCAAATAACCTTTAAACCTCTTCTTTGAGTGATCTAAGAGCTTCACAATCGAAACCAATTATTAGGCTCTTCACCATCCCTACTACGTCTTTTAGAGATGATCAAAATCTCGTCTTCTCTGATACTCAGAAATGAAAACAAAGACTTCACCTATTCATTATTGAAATATTTAAAATAACAAATGGTTTCTCTCTATTCTTGACCACTCCCACCTCCTTAAAGTCATGAAATATTAGATGGGAAACGAATGGCTTCTATGGAATTCCGGTCTGAATTAGCCGGCACACTTTCGGAGAAATCTGCCACAAACCTATTATATTCAACCCGTACGCAGTGAGAGGATTCGAACATCTGCTCACATTGGAAGACAAATGGCGTAACCGGTAAGCGACCGTGAGCTGCTTGCATAGACGAGCACTGGCCCCTTGCATAGACGTGCCTTTGTGCAGAGGTCTGGCTCGAGAGCTCGCCTAACAATAGGCAACTGACGATCACCATCCGCTAACTTCTATTAGTCACCACCAATCGCTACCGCCGACTACTATTTGCCACTACCAGCAACCACACGTTATTATCCGTAACCACCCCATCAAAAAACTGATGAGTAAAACAATTGAGCAGCACACTACCGACACTACAAAGTAGTGACAATTTGTACAAACCGCGCTTCAGATTTTAACAAATGGCGGGAGAAAATAGATTTTTTGCGATGCACGTGATATTTAACTATTCATTTTAAACTTCTGTAACAGAAATACTTTTTTTTATATTTCAATGTTTTACTTATTGCAAACTATGATTTCTCGCAAGACATTAATAAAATATAAAAGACGTACATCCGTTTAATATAACACAAATCATGGTCACATAACGTTTCCTGACGATCGAAGAATTTATTTCAGTAATTTGTGTTAGGAAATTCCGATTTTGTACGATACTCGCACACATAAATTACATCAAACACAATACTGAAAATACTTAATTTAAATACACACATTATTAATTTTGTGAAATTCATAAATCAAATACGCTGCCATCATATACCATACCAATTTCTCAAGCCGTATTCGAGAAAATGTCCAAAGAGTGTTTCTGAAAACGCGCTTTTGAAGCTAATTTTCGCTGAGTTTTCGAGAAACGTCTTTAGAAAATATTTGAATTAATGGTACTCAATCCAATAATGTACAAAAATTGGATATAATGTAAATGGCGTGAGAGATGTTTAAAAATACATCTTTTTTAAAATTCATTAAACATTTCTGAAATTTTAATTGAACTCATTTTTATCATTATGCGGGAACTTGTAAAACTGCTAATGATATGAATTTTCAACACTATAAATCTTTTAATGGAAATGGGAATTCTCTACAAAGTATGTAATATATAAGACGTACTGAAATGATGAAATCTTCGCGAGGTAGTGGAATGTCTCACAAATAATATTCGACTATTTTGTAGAATGTAAGCATAGTAATGTTAAATAAAATAATTTTAAAATTTGGTCAAAGAATTGGTTGACCCGGGCCTTCTGGCTTACGCCCAGCTACTCTAATCACTAAGTTACTAAGACAGCCAATCCTTTGAACAGTTTTCACGCTCCTTGTATATACTATATGTAATTAAAAATAAAGTCACCATCTCGTCCCCTTGTTGGACGCAATTAGGTTCGAAGAATATATTCAGCAATCGTAATGAAATCCAAATTGGGCCCACAATTATTAAAATGCATTGTTACTAAGTAACGTGGTCACAATTCGGATTCCTTTACGATTGCAGAATATATTATCCGAACCTAATTGCGTCCAACA
The DNA here is from genome assembly GCA_017312745.1 of Gryllus bimaculatus. Lineage (NCBI taxonomy): Eukaryota > Metazoa > Arthropoda > Insecta > Orthoptera > Gryllidae > Gryllus > Gryllus bimaculatus. The sequence continues at coordinate 783,576 of BOPP01000046.1, forward strand.
AGGTAACGGGAGGGTGACAATTACATGAAAGAATTTTGTTTGCATGGATAGCGTAGAGGTCGCACCGCTCAAACCAGTTGCGACAGCCGCAGATGGTGAGCTGACGTCACTTAATCGGCGAAGAGATTAATATTCGCTTGGGAACGCTTTTTGTTATGTTAGTCGAAAACGATTTTCCCACTAGTGATTGTTTTTCTTCCAGTCGAACAAAAGACGCGTTTAAGGAAATACCTTTTGATTTATGGAGCAGAGATGGAGTATTATTGACGTAGAAATCGTAAAACGAAAGACAAACATCGAAAATCGAGGGTTTGTGTTAGAAAGATGTCGATATTTGAATCCATTATTTTGTTTGAACACATTTATAATTCCTACTAGTATATTAATATGCTTAGGAAACTGGGCGAATTACTCCCTTTTTATAACACACTATGGACACAAACCTACTTATGTGTATTACTGATGGACAGGGAATTACTGTCCAGAGAATTATCAAACAGATTTTCGACAAAAAACCTAGACGCTAGTAGATTACGTCATATGTGGATTATCTTGCAACCCGAGAAACAAATAATGCCATAACACCCCCTACCATTGTGGATAATGCAGAAACGATGAATTCTAGACATGAAAACAGTCTCTTGTATTTCGGTAAGGCAACACAATAGTTTATGGCGTTCTTTTTCTGTAACAATCTAAAAAATGAAAACGACGTGTTTAAAAATATTTTTTATTCTTTGTCACTCTTTTAACTAGGGTTACTACAAACGCTTTTAATTAGGAACTGATGTGAAACCATTTCCACGTTTAAAACAGTTTAAAAAGACCGTAGAATTATCTCCCAAACAGAGACTAAATTCAACCTAGCTGACAAGCTAGTATTGAAAATCCTGTGACTTTCGAGACTCGAATCTCGTATTTCCTGGTCAGTGGGACTGCAGTCACATCAGGTGATATACTGAGCCATCACTCCCGGTGTTACTTTTGTAAAACAGGTTTTACTCATTAATGTGAACTTCGGAATGTAACGAGTGTTCTTCAACCAAGAACTAAATGTACTCATAGCCGGAATGTAACGTGAAACTCAAGTCCAATATTTTAAAATGCAAAGATTTTTGACGCTGTAGAGAGAAACCCTCTAAACAATGTTTATTTTGAGCCATTGGCTATTAAAAAATAAAGATTAATGTTCATTGTATAGACTTTTTGTTCCAAAGAATTTATCACTGTTTGTCAATGGGAATAATGAAGTTGATTCGAAACGGTTCGACCGAACTATGCCTTTAGAAACACGTTCAGTATTCGTTTCATTCTCCGAGAGACATTAGCACGCGACAACGGTACTGGTATTACAACAGCAATCTTAACTACTAAGATAAATATCTCTAACGACATATTACACAGGAAAGAAAAGGTGAAAGGTGAATAATGACCCAGCGATATTGGAACTATGAAGATTTTCACAAAGATTTTTTAACCACAATTACCTATCACAAAAAGTCAGCTAGAACAGACTCTGACAAAGAGCTCTTAGTAAGTGTCAATTCCGAAAATAAATCTGAGTGTCTGTGTTCGAATATCCGCTTTTCAATTCTTTCTCTGGGTGGCGCGATCTGGTGGCGACCTAACCGCTGGTTTGTTAGATGGATTTGTGGTTCCGGGCGTTTGTCGTTAGTCCCGTAAATGTAGTCTTGTTTTTATCGCGGGGGATGGCGGTAATATTCCCCAGCAAACTGGCGAGATCCACCGCCGACCTACGTCAGTTTGCGATAATTTTCCCCCGGCATGCATAAAATTAAAATTAATTACACATCTACTTGCAAATTCACTCTCAGACTTTTAATTTAAATATGGAATTACAATATTGAGGCTTAGTTTTAAGAAATTAAAGAATTCAATTATGTTTTCATTAACAACTAAACATACAATAGTTTATTCTACAAAAGACTTTAATTACTATAGAAGCAGCAATAAAACTTTAAAAGCTAGTGTCTTTTACGTGACGTAAATTCTGTTTCAAGAAATTTAATTATTTTTTTAACCAGCATCACTTAAACAAACATACGCACCTACACGCAGTATTAAGGTAACGTTCACGAATATTTCGTCTCTCGGGACATTTTTAGCCCAGGCAAGAGAATTGCATCCTCAACCTTTGGCGCTGAGTTATTCGTTGGAAGAGGATAAGAAGAAAGAGAGGACGATTTCATTATGAATACACGCAACACCGCAGCGTTATGCACACACTTGAGGGCGCTGCTGCGAATTCTCACGACAGCAGCGGAGAAACGCGAGGCGTTTCAAAAAAAATTCTGGAGCGGGCGCGCCGACGATGATCCAGCTGAGGACGATGGATGCGGTGGAGGCGACGAGCGCGAGGGCGGAAGCAAGGGAAGAGGTGCAGCCGGGGCCAGGGGCGCCAGGACATGCTGGGATGGGTGGGGAAGGGCGGAAGAGGAGGCGGGTGGGTGTGAGTGTGTGAGTGCGTGGACGAGTGTGTGTGGAGGAGTGTGTGTGGAGGAGTGTGTGTGGGCGAGCGTGTGTGTGGGCGAGCGTGTGTGTGGGCGAGCGTGTGTGTGGGCAAGTGTGTGTGGGCAAGCGTGTGTGGGCGTGTGTGTGGGCGAGCGTGTGTGTGGGCGAGCGTGTGTTTGGGCGAGCGTGTGTGAGCGAGCGTGTGTGGGCGAGCGTGTGTGGGCGAGCGTGTGTGGGCGAGCGTGTGAGGGCGACCGTGTGTGGGCGACCGTGTGTGGGCGAGCGTGTGTGGGCGAGCGTGTGTGGGGGGGAGCGTGTGTGGGCGAGCGTGTTTGGGCGGTCGTGTTTGGTCTACGGTGTTAGGGCTAGCGTGTTTGGGCCAGCGTATTTGGACAAGCGTGGCTAGACGAGCATCTTAAGTGAGCGTGCATGGATGAGCATGCGTGGGTGAGTGTGCATGGGAGATACTGATTGGGTGAGCATGTTTGGGTGAACGTGATTGAGTGAGCGTGCTTGGACGAGCGTGATTGGACGAGCGTGATTGGACGAGCGTGCTTGGACGAACGTGCTTGGACGTGCGTGCTTGGAGGTGAGCGTGATTAAACGTGATACGACAAGCGTCATGTGTTAGCGTGCATGGACGGACATGCGCGTGTGAGCGTGTATAAGTGTATGGACGAGCGCGTTTGGACGAACGTGCTCGGAGGAGCATAATGAATGAGCGTGCATGGATGAGTACGCGCGAGTGAGTGCTTGGGAGAGCGTGCGTGAGTGAGCATGCACGGATGAACGCGTGTGGGCTAACGCGTGTGGGCTAACGCGTGGGGTGAGCGTGCCGGGTGAGCGTGCCGGGTGAGCGTGCCGGGTGAGCGTGCGATTTCAAGCATGTGTTCCCGAGAGCGGGCTAGTGCGGGCTGTGATGTGCGGTGTTGCGGGTGGCGAGGAGGGGAAAAAGTGTAGGTGGTGGGAACAGTGTAGGCGGAGGCTGGCGCCGTGTGAGAGGGACCACAGCGGTGGCAGCGGGGATGCGGGCGGAGGGCGCACTTAAGGCCGGAGGCTGGATGAGCTCCGTAAGAATTTAGGACGAAGTGGAGCGGAGTTAAGTGGCGACTAAAGAGGCAGCGCGAACGATGCGGCAGCAACGCTGGAAAAGGCCTAAACGGCAAAAGAGGGAGGTGGAGAAAGGGAATAATCCACTCCACAATCATACAGTTGAAATTATCTCCAAAATATAACTTTAAGTCACTGAATCATGTGCCCCGCTAATAAGTTTAAAATTTAATTTTATAAAATCAAATGGTCAAAATAGATTAAAAACAGTAGGCATACACAATTATATTCTAATCCTAGTCATATTGGATATTTCACTTTTAAGAATGTTGGATATTTATGTTTTAATAATACAGTAAAATTTTTAATTTTACTCTTGATGTCACTTCTAGGCTTTAATTGCAATTTGTTGAAACAATCGTTTTACGGTGTGTACGTTGTGTGGAAATGGCAATTGTTTGAATGTTTTTTGCGCCGCATTTTTGTATTGTACATCATTCAATATTATAATGTTTTCTAAGGTAATTGGTCAAAATATCTTTGGTCGTAATTAATCTTAACAATTATTAAAAATATATTTTTGGAATAATTTTTTTTTAAAATTCAGTGAGATAGATATTCACGAATTACTATATTTTTGGAAGAAACACTTGAAAACATGACTGATAATAAAATTGATGAGACGTGAGTGTGGCTTATAACTTGGATATATGTTCATGTAATGAATTACGCAAGACAGTGAAAAAATAAATCCGAAATAAACCGTTTTTATTTTTCGATAAATAATTTTATATTAAGTTTTTTGTATTGGAAATCGCCTGCATACGAAATTTGAAATTATATTTGAAATAGATCGTTGTATGAACTATTTAATTTTTAATGGTGCGATTCATTGTTTGACTGTATTAATCTACTGCGAGTTGTCAATAAGACTGAAGAAAAAACTAATTTCATTGTGTTGCACTTTCACTTCCTTCAGCATTGCATCTCATTTTAGTGGCAAAACATTTTTCCATAAGACCGCAACGGCTGTTGATTCCATGTAGAGATGCTGCCGCCACAACTCATTATGCTACTTGGGTACTAAGATACTAAGCACTTACTGCGCAAAAAAAGAAGAAGGAGGCAAAATATGGCAATTTACTTCAAATGAAAGCTTAAATAAGAAAAAAAAGAGTAAATGAAATAGTAAGTTGAGACTCAAGAGGCTAAAACCCTAAAAGAGGTACAAAAATGAAGCGCACGAGAATAAAGTTTTCACAGCTAGTTACGTCGTACGTGCTCAAACACGATTTGATCCGGACCAATCCAAAGTAGACACGAATAACACAATAGGCCCGAATACCAAACAGAATAGACACAAGAAGGTACTGCAAGATTGGGTTCTCAAAACCGTATGTTTATTGGAAATGAAAACAAAACACTAGGGAATGTTAACTATTAGGGTTAAGTCCTCTAAAGTGGAATACGTGTCTAATGTAAAAATATTGAACTATCGTACCTGTATTGAGCTTCAGGCAAAATGTGGGAATTAATTTGAAGAGACTTCTGATCGAGTCTAATAATGCTCTTTGAGTTGAAGCTCGTAAGTGAAGTGAAATAGCGTGTTTTCGTCAGAGTGTACACAAACATATTGGAGTAGTTAACAAAAGGGTTATTTTTACTCGTGTGCGGTGGTTGCTAGACTAAATATCTATATAGTATGTGTTAGGATACCTAAGGAAATATTACAGAATATATTAAGAATATTGATGCACATTTTCACCAAGAACCACCATCACATAAATACAACCACTTTGTTCTTAGTGTGAAATACGAGCTTTGTCCTAACGTAGAATATTCCGCATTGCTATATGTAAAATATACATGCTAATTTTAGCTGTATACATTACGTTGCATTTTCTTAATGTTCTATTAATGTTGATACACTGTACCGAGCTGTCGAGGTGTATGGTGCAAGACAGTATGGTGCTCAACTGAGTGGACAGTCAGAAATGTAAAAACTGGGTTCATGTTCCATGTGCAGGTAGTCCAAAAAGAAATTCGTCTGCAGGAAATGTCTGTAATATTAAAGAAAATGTGTGTATTCCTTAAATAAACGTTGTTCTAGACGTTCATTCATTTATTATTAGGCTAAAAAGAAAAAGCATTCATTACTCCGCTTTAGGAACAGGGTACGCTTAATGTGTAATATATGTAGACCCTTTTTAATTACGAAATACCGTGAATATATAATATATTTTAGTAAGTAATATTGACCACACGTGTTTATAAATGACTACTTCAAGTAATTATATACAATAGGCTTCAAATTTTCGCTTATTTGTGAAAGTTCTAGACGAAAAAGTAAAAAGTATTCTACATTCGGGTACTTTACTAATCTAATCGTCCTAAAGACTAATTTCTTGTATCTTTGTCTCAGTCAACGATCCAGATTCCTTGCTTTAGAAGTGACTACGTGTGTCTACCTGAAGTGGGTTGTCATGGATTTTTCCAGATGCACTATCGCTCATTTTGATGTATGAATTGGTGGCTGGTCACCAGAGTCCGCGAAATCAAACAGCAACTACTCGCGCGTCAATTCAAATTTCACGGGATGCTCAACTATCGGAAAATGTAATTTTGCCATGTGTGTTCAAGTGTTGCTCAAAAAATTTTGTTGCGTGATATATAAAGACCATACTTACACCCCCGATTTCTACAAACGAAAAATAGGTTGTCTCTGGCCGGATTATCCCCTTTAAAATGGGTTCCCCGAGACTGTCAGAGATGTTAATTACTATTAGTGACATGTGTGTCCGATTAAAAACTTCCTTGAAATGGTAAACAAGAAGCGCATATCGCCAGGGTAAGAACCTGAACATATTGCGAATACACTCTTTGATCAGGTACGCCCTTATTCGAAATACTCAACTATTCTTAGCCTTCTTTATCTCGTAATAAATGAGTCAAAGTGCCATTAAATTGTTAAAATTTGTAGACAATATTTGCAATTCATGATGACTGATGTGGCCTGATTGTTCATGATAATTCAGTTCGGTGTGATAATATAGAACGCTGTTGAAAGTCGGTGAATGATGATGAAACGACGAGGGTGCAGAGTAGCGAAAGAAGTTCTGGAAGAAAATGCGTTCCTTAAACACCAGACGGTTAGAAGTAATTCAGAATCGTGCCGAGCTGTGAAGGGAGACAGAAGATTTATACAACGACGAAGTGTGATGCGAATGGAGAACATTGTGGTGCGAAGGGATGCAGCGAGGTTGAAGTTTGGGACATGCTTCGAGAGAGCGTCGCAGGGTGGCGTTTCCGGGTGGGGGAGGGGGCGAAGGGGTGGAGTGGGTCAGGTGGAGTTTGAGGCCGAGGATCCCCCCACTTCACCCCGCAGCACCCTGGGCCGCGCCCTGCGAATTATTCACTCCCGGCGTCTTCCGCTCCGGCGGAGGAGGCTTCGCCGTGCCTGCCGCCTCGCCCCTCCCCTCCCCGCTCCAGCCCCGCTGTCGCTCCGCCTCGCAGGCTGGCTCGCTCACGCTCCTGGCGCCCGCTTTATGCTGCCACCGCTATTCACCTCGCCCCCGCCTCCGCCCCCGGCGCCGGCCTCGCTATTTCGTGCTGGCAGGCGATTCTTCCATATCGCTGCCCTTCCAAGACTCCCATACGCCTTTCACTTTTCCTCGCACGTTCTTCTTCTTCTTCTTCTTCTTCTTCTTCTTCCCATCCTTCTTCTTCTTCTTCTTCTTCTTCTTCTTCTTCTTCCCATCCTTCTTCTTCTTCTTCTTTTTCCCATCCTTCTTCTTCTTCTTCTTCTTCTTCCCATCCTTCTTCTTCCCCTCCTTCTTCTTCCCCTCCTTCTTCTTCCCCTCCTTCTTCTTCCTTTTCTTCTTCCGCTTGTTTCTCCTCTTCTCTAGTAACTCCCATTCTTCCTTCTCTTCCCATTATTTCTTCTTCTCCCATTATTTCTTTCTTACTCCTTCCTTCCTTTCTTTTTCGTTTCCCTTTTCTTCTTTCCCACAATCTCCACCTGATCCAGCTTACCCATTATCTCTTTCTTCCTCTTATCCCTTTCTTTATTTTCTTCTTCTTCCTTTTCTGCTTGTTCAGCTGCAGTCACGTCGTTTAGTGTCATCCGCCATTCATCGATTCAGTTACTTATACCTTCATCCCAGGTCTGAGGTAGTTCGCCATTTCATTCATACTTGAATCTTCTGTCTTTTTCAACTATGAATTCTCCTCAATTCAGTAACGCCGCTCTGATGTTATCCCACAGCATACTTAAACCACTACAGTGCAGCTAGCTATCTAGTACAAGGCTCTCTTTTCGTTGTTGTCCTTACCAATCCCACCGCGCAATTCCCCGGCCGTCGCTGCACTTTGCTGTCAGTGAGCGCTGGGCGCTGCACGGCTTCCGCCGACCGCGTGTCACCCCCTTCCCTTCCGACTGCACCCCACCCACCCCACCGCACCCAACCCCACCTACACTGCACTGGAGCACTGTGGTTAATGAACTTCGTCTCGCCGTTAAAGCGCTTAACCCGCGAGTGCCCGCGATAGGTTGAGTCACGTTAGTGCCCACAATATATCTCTCAGATATAACTGCAATTTTTTCCGAATGTGAATGATCTGAAGAACCAATTTCTGAAAAAAAAGTATTTTATTTAGTTTGTGCATGTCTCCTAATGTAATTGTTAATGAATCTTACACTGCAGAATTCTTGCCTGAATACTTCTGGTAAAAAAGGTAAAAATTAAGGAAATACAGGCAAAAATTATTAAATATCGTATTATCCTATTAAATAATATTAAATTCAATTTTCGTAAGCTATTTTGTCATGTTGCAAACAAATATATATTTTAGTTTTTCACAAAAATATTTAGAAAGTTTTTCATCTTTCTTCTATTTTGCAATGTTCGCATTTTATTCATTTCCCTACACACGTCTCCTGCACATCTTTTTTTCTCTTTCCTAAGAAATTGTGACAATTCATTGTAAATAAGGCAAATTATTACATTTTCTGAATATGCACTAGTCATAGAAATGACTGCTGAGAATAATTGATGCCATGATACGTACCGCTCAGGTCAGGAGCTCACAAAGCACTGGCGCCATTGCAGCCAACGTATGAGAGATAACGCGCAGCGCAGATATCAATTTTCAACATGCTCACGGGAAACGATTCAGCAAAAGAATAAAAATAAAAAAAACAGGGGATCTCAGAAACGTACAATGAAGGGATACATGAAATTTCAGACGACTATGGCAGTAATTTTGGAACACAAAAAATCCGTTGCTTGAATCTCACAGATCTATTGCGAGCGCCCGCGGGTTACTGTGAGAGTTCAGCTCTGCGGAACATCGAATCCTACAAAGATTATTCGGTGAAATACATCAGCGAAACACCAACTCATTACTCAATTCGACAATTTTACTTTTTCTTAAAATTTAAAATAATAAATCTGGGAATGCCAACATATGTAGAATCCTTGACTATGCATCTTGGAAAAATATTTCACTGTTTTTCTGTATCAGTTTCTGACTGATCATTCAATATGAGTGCCGTATATCCATTGGGCAGTACGTTTCATTCAAAGAGAGGTAACTTGAATTTCTTACTTTAATTATTATTATTATTATTATTATTATTGACAGTTTAAAGCAATGTTTTCACTTGAAAATACTAAATATTGAATGTACGTTTTGAGTGTGATGGTTGTTAAAAAATTGTATTTCAATGCATGTTCAATTTCCCAATAATGAACCTGTATTATGATTAGTGTTATTAAGATTTAAAAATATTTTTCTTTACTTTTCCAGAGTTTATTTAATCTCGTTCTCCATTCTAATTAATAATTCATACATCATGTAACACCTTATTCTTTGACTTTATACCAAGAAATATATTTTTTTAAATTGCTTTGGTGTGGAAACACCATATTTATTATTCATTGTCTAAAAAATTGTTTGCGTGATGAAATCACTACAGTATTCCTTTATTTTGATTCAATAGATTTTCAAATGTATAATTAAATAATCACGAGAAAAAAATATTTTTTCCGGCTTTCCATTCCTTACTTTCTCTTACAAAGTAAGGACGAGATAGTAATATTATCAAAGAAACAAAGAAGGTGAAATAAATTTAAAATAAACCATTTACTCCACTCTTTAGTTGTCGTTTTGTGTTTTAACAATTTTATTACGTAAATTTAAAACTCTCAATACAACACCTCCAAGAGGTTTTGCCCCTCATTCATATCATGCTCTTTAATTTAATTCTACGCATTATTGAATAAATAATGTATACGAAAAATGTACACCAATCTTCGCAAGCCCGGACGCAAAAGTGTGTCAAAGTCGTTTTATTACAGTCAAATGAGATTCGGGAAGAAACATTTTGCTTCTATAATATATTTCATTTATCTACACAACGGAAACGATAATTACTAATAATAATTTGTATTGTGACGAAATTGTCTGAACAGAGCAATTTCACTGCTATGAAAGTTTGAGTTTCAATATCAAAAATGATATTTAATGATTGATATATCACTAGGAAAAGCTTGCATGGTTCATGCAAAAATAATTACTTGAACAGATGATATAATGCTGGAACTGAACAATCATATAATCGTTTTTCAAATCGTTCTTCACAAAGAAGGATAAAAATTTAATTCTCAAAACTTACAACAATTGTATACTTTAATTTACCATGCAATAAAACACGAATCCCGTGAAACTTATGTAACAAGAAAATAATAAAAATGTTTCTGCCTCGTACTCTACATTAGTAGTTAGTCACGTCGTTAATATTTACATTAGCGACGATTCGTTCGCGTTATTTGATTTTTGAGTACACGTGCTTGAAACTATGTCTTATAAAGTTTTCACGCAAACTCAAAACTTTTCTGTTAGAATGAGTTCAAAATTCCACATTTTCAGAAACGCTTAAACACTATTTTCTTAAAAACGGCTCCAAATTTTTTCTTCAAATTTTCCTATGAATAGTGTTAATTGCACTGTTTAGGGTTACATAAACTTAATTTTGGACTATCCTTTTGTTTTTTAAAAAATTATACACATATATTTTTTCATTTTTAAAATTGTCTCTCACGCCTTTAATATGCATTTTCATCTTCCTTTATTTCCTTTCTTCCTCAGTTTCCTCTTTCACTTTTATTCCCTTCTTTTCTGTTCCTTCGTCCGTCTCCATCTCCTCGTGTATGTCCACTGTCTCATTTTTTATCTCCTCGTTCACATTCCATCCATTCGTCACAGCTATTATCTCTTTAGTTACCACCCTCACTTCCTCTGCTTGTTCCATATCCTTACCTTCTGTGTTGTCGACTCCTGTTGTCTGCGAAGTTCAAATTCTACCGCGAAGTTCCGACCCCTTTTCCCAGTAGTTTTACTGCGCAGTATCGAGCGAAGATTTTGTAAGACGCCGGACCAGACTTGCAAAACCACCCTATTTATAGCGCAATTGTAACAAAATTTCTTCAGTCCAGCGGAGTCGTTGTCTCCACGCGTTCTCAAGGGGGCCTAGGAACGGCGACCGCGGCCCGACCCAGACCCAGGCTCCGAAGCAGACAGGCTCACAGGCAGACACGTCGAGAAAGGAAGGCCTTCTTAAAATGGACGCCATCTCCATTATGTTAAGGAGACGACGGCTCTAATGAAATCTTAGTATGTAAGTTGCGGGTTTAATCCAATCTCGCCCGCTGATTACGTAGCCGTAGAACCCCCCTGCCCCTGCCCCTTCTCCCCCTCCCCGGACTGGCGGAAGGCAGACGGCGGGTAGGGGGCGCACTCGTATTACCCGGAGACGACTTTCTCTTTACGTCACGCGAAATGTCACCGTAGTAGGGCTATCGCCACGGACCGGGTAAAGCGCTGCAGTTGCAAGGGCTTGCTTCGCCTAAGAGCCAGTGAAACTGTTTTACGACTCGTTCGTTCCAGCCGGTTCGGCCGGATTAAACGTTATTCGCGATAAGGCGAGGGCGCGCGATTAAATCTGCAGAAAAGGAGGACGTCCCGGAGAAGGAGTGATGGGACGATTGCAGCCATCCTCCTAGCGCTGTGGCGTAAACGATAAGGGACTGTGAAGAGAATGCAGCGGGACACTGCTCTAGTAGTAGTCCATGACGGCGAGATAGAAACAGGGCGTTAACTCGAGGAAAATCAGGCTTCTGCCGTACACGTTTATAACAGTCAAATCTATTTACAGTAATAGAAGCTGCATATCTTATATTTCCTTATTCTAAAAAAATGAAATAAAATTTGGAGTGATAATTGGAATAATTTGAATCCACAGATTTTCTTTCCAGATTCTGTAGGCTTTTACAATATATGCATTTTGCGCTTTTTTCAAATTTTGTTTTAGAAATTATTACTTAACAGATTTGCTGATAAATAATACGTTCAGACAATGAAATAACAATAATTATAGCTTTTGGGTTTATAGAAAATATTTATAATTCCATCTTCCAAGTATGGAAATCTACATTTTTTTCCTGCGTTGATTTATGTTCTTTATCATTCACACTAATTTTGAATGCACTATATTTCTAGTGTAATGTAATCTTATTTTTATGGTAATCTTCAAAATTTCAAAGTGATTTTTAATGAAATCAGAAAAGATCTAAATATGCTCGATTGCATTAATACATTCTTTCATTAAGAGAACTGTTAACTTACTTAATTTCAAAATACTGTAATACATAACATTTTTTAAAATCACATACATATTTATTTGACTTTGCTAAAATTCGATCCTACCGGCAGAAGGTTGCTCAGGGCACCAGGTGATTTTTATATTACTCTTAGGATTGTGTCACGTGGCCTATCGGCCTCGTTCCAAACACATTCTACTCGCATCACAAATAACTATTATGACGTTCTAAGCACGAAAAATGACAGAACTCAACCAATCAATACATAAATATTTCATGAACTGTAACTTTTTAATATAAATATTTTATTATAAAGGCTAGTCTGTTATTTAAAAATATTGATTGATCAGTCATAAAATGTTTAGTATCAGAAAATCTAATGGAGCAATTGAACAGTTTTAATTTCTGTATAATATTAATTTTCTAATACATAGTATTTCCAGTATTAAAGCGCATAACTTTCAAAGATTTTTTAAATTCCTCGCCAAACTGCACTTCGTATTGAACCGAGTCCCCTTAAAGTCGACTTCACTTCTGCTAGAACTGTGTCTAAGGACATGACCTTTTTCAATTATTTCAAAGGACATATAATATAAGTATTGCAATGCAAGAAACTCAATTCTTGAGGCATACTTATTGATCATCTGCGAAAAGACTTCTACAAAGGAAAATAGATTATATAATTATTCAATCCAAACAATGTTATTTCAGAAGTATGTTTATTTTATAGTAACGAGAAACCGAAAGGTCACTCGATAAAGTTTACTACCGTTGTTGTTGTTGTTGTTGTTGTTGTTGTTGTTAAAATAAATTTTCAAGTCGCTTACTCAAGCAGAATTTCTTCTGTTCATTGAAAAAGTCAGATATTAGTTGTAATTATTTTTTTTAAAGTTTCTCAATATTCATGGACATCAAATAAACGTGAACGCTGTCAAAGTAATTTGCACACTCATGTGTCATTCACCTATTTTTTCTTGTGGGAGAAACCTCACTCCTGGAATATTCACGAGAAGTTATATTTTCTCTCGAAGCTGTTGCATTGCTTATTTCGACTAGAGGTAACGTTATTGTAGTCATGGCAATATGAGGGTCCTCTCAGCTTCATGAATTCGTGATGACTGTTCCAAGAGTATTTCGTGGAAAACGAACTCGCATACAATACAGTTCAATTGAACGAAATCTGCCCGAACACAAAACCTAAACGCAACATTTTACGAACAGTTTTAAAATGGTGAACCGTTGTACTAAAAAATTCACCCTATTAGCATCGCCTTTCTTTGTCTCGAAGCGATACATAAGAAGAACGAATATCGTGTCACTAATTCACTAGCACGACACCTCTCCTACCAACAGTCTACTCCTAATCTGTAGATCACCAAAGCACTCCATTAGAAACATCACAGTACCTCACCATATCACCTTTACATTTATTTCTGATGCCGATTTAAGTACGTCCACGTCTGCTGATTACGAATTACGAACTTACTACTCCTTACGTCACCATCGTGGTCCATTTCATTTTTGGCTTAATGTTTTAAAATTCTAATCTTCCGATCGCCCTGGAGTATTTCAAAGTTATGTTATTTTCCGAAACTTCGAACATATTAGATGTTTCTTTTAGCATACTCTGAACCAGTATGTACGTCATTGTTCTTATGAGAAATAATGGATAGTTTTATGGTTTCAGTACTGCAAAATTAATCATATTTGTAATCTACTGATTCTAGTCCAGTGAAACTTTACGTTGAAACAACTTGCAGTGGCCAAACTTGAACACTGAAATTGCTTTCTTTTTTTAAAGAAAGGGATTTGATAAAGAAAATATTGCCGGAATGTCACACCATGAATTTTTGCTTGATTATTCAATGTCCCCGGGTGCATCAAATACTATTATTCCTGCAAGTGTAGTGCATATTACATCAAGGGAAACTGCGTTGTCCCTTCTTGATGTAAATCTATACATGGCTTATGAATTTCATCGGTTCCCTATTATCTTCACAAAAGGACAACGGGGAACAAGCCCTGAGATCTCAACTGATCGTTTGACATTAATGGTAATGTGAATGGGAGTGTATATGTATGTGTGGCCGGCAGAAGACGGGACAAGGAGGAAGTAAGATCACGCGCGGACAGTATCCCGTTTATTAGAGCACTACCCTGGAATTTTCATGTTAAGGATCGGAGAAACCACGTAAAACTACAACCTATCTGCTATAACCCTCCTCCAAACCACCAACTCTTTACATAACATTTCGATCTATTGATGCAATTTACTCGAAAGCAAAAACTAATACGTTTCATAAAATTACAAAATTGTTAAGAAAGAATAAGATGACAATTGGTGCCTGTTATAGTTATTTATCATATTTGTAACATTTTTATGATTTCAATATTGTGCTAGATAACTTTCTAGAAAGACCTGATGTGTGAATAAATACGTTAATACTTTGTTGATTCCAATTGCCTGTTCAAATACTAGGCCAAGCAAAGACATAAAACAGTCGTTAACATATATCTTTTAAAATAATTTAAATAAGCCAGTAATTAAGTTATCAAGCAGAAAAATTAAAAAGAAAAAATAAATAAGCTCCCACATTATTAATAAAAAATAAAAGCAAATTTAAAAATAAATAAATTAACTAACACATTATTTAATAAATGTATTAAGTAAATAAACATATAATATTAATTGTAATATTCAAATTGGAAATTTCGAATAGGAAAGGAAAATGTGTTTTTAAATGTTAAAATATCTTACATCAAGTTTTGGCTTTTGGAGATAAAGAACGCAATAGTGACTGGCATTCAATGTGAAAAAAACTTACATAAACGTTTTCTGGAAATTATGAAAAATGTCAACGAAAGGCAAAATATTAACTATTTTAAATGCATATAAAAATTATTACTATTCTCATTTCAATTTCTTCAATTTTATCAAACAAGTATTCTTTCCATTGAAAATAGTTTTTAGTGTCTCTTCCACCCACTGTAGAGCGCTGCACTCCGCTGGCTGCGTGGAACGCTACGATCGTTCTGAAACATTAACTAGCAGCGGCTCCTTCTGTCCGACGCTAACTTTTTTGTGCTCTCTTTATACGTAAGTGAACGTCCCACGTTAAGGAGAGTGCAGAACACTTTTCTTACCGCCTATGCTATTTGCAGCGGCGTCGTAAATGTAACGGGAAGATTTTGGTTTTATAGTTGATGCATTTAGACAGAATTTTTCTTTACCGTCAAACATCTTCAAAAAGACCTAAACAAACGAGCCAACGTTAAAGACGGGTTTTGTTTACTGATTTACTTAAGTGCTACTTACTGACTTTGGATCGTAATATCGAATTAGTTTATTCGAAGAAATATTGGAAACTGAACAAAACAATAAATGGCTTTAAAATAACAATATGTTCATTTCATTATGAGACTGAGGCGGTTAACTAGTGTATTCTTTACAAAATGTCTGGCATGCCATTTTATCAGCAGAAGATTGTCAGAACGGGCAGAAAAATGAAGAGAAATACTTTTTCATTTAAAAAACAATGTTTTGAAGATCACAAAAAATATAAATTTTCCTCACAATCCTGGGGCAGAGTTGTAACAATATCTTTACTTCCTCTGTACTATTTATACGAGATAAGGAACTGGACCAATAACACAAAATAAAATATGGGTATGCGGATACGGTACACCGAATTGTGATGGACAGAAACTTAAAGGAAACTACAAATACAATGACAATATGTTAGGGCAATAGTTAATGAAAACTTGAAAATAATTTACATTTATAAATAATATATATGAAGAGACGGCGCTTTCCGATTTGAAATAATAAAAGACATTCAATTTACAACTGATATATAAAAGAAAAACGTAAATTCATTCCAAGCCTTATACAACCAGATTCAGAAATCTTTAGGAAAGACAAGGAGGAGGAATGGATGTGGAAAAATATTTAACTTGTGATTTGGATGAAATTAAAAATAATGATTGGCCATGAAGAGTATCATATTCACAAAATTGGACCATCAGAAAAAACGCTTTCCGGCCCGACGCAGATACCATTATGAATCCGCCCATGCGCATTACACGCTCCGCGTCAGGGTACGAAATCCCAACCGGGAATTGATGCTCCCCTTTCACTCCGAGCCACGAGCGTGATTATCCGCCTTCATTCGTCTCCACTTAGGCCAACTCCTCCCCGCGAGAATAGCCCGTACCTCGTTCCCACGAAGCCCCCCATGCAATGAAGCCGCTCTGGCCCGGCTGCCAGTGAGCGGGATGGCGGCTACGGCAATGGCCGAAGTGATTGATTAATTGACGGCACGTCAGCTGTTGCAGTTATTAGTCCCGTTAGTGTAGTGAACGATTTTATTCTAGGAGTTGGCTATGATCCTCCCCTCCGCTCGATGGTGAGAACTGATGCCAACCTATACATCGGCTTGCGGAGAATTCCCCTCTTCAGGTATCTCTCCCAATGGCTCCCCATCCGGTAAAAGTTCTGAGCTCTCGACTGGACTTCCGACGTGTGTGGTAGTGAAGTTCATGTGATTATGTGTGTATACTGGAGTGAGGAGAGTACAAGGAAGAGGAAGAAAAGATAGCGTACGGTCCGTGGCCCGTTTGTTAGGGTGCTGCTCCGGCCTTCACCTGGCATTGATCACATAAACATTGATCACAGCGGGACATCCCGCTGCCTCCGCCCCCCCCGCCCGCCGTCAACGCGGCCCTGCTTGCACCTCTCCC